>CM039507.1:39625767-40189926 GCA_022432975.1 Begonia masoniana
TAAAAAAAATTGTAAATTCCTATAATCGGCAGCTCAAAACTTAGTATTGAGGTAATTAATTGTAATAATAAGTAGTAAATCAGTCCTTTAAAACTACTACTTTGTCTGGGTTTTAAAACAAATGCATGAGCATGCAAAATTCCAAATGCCACTTCCTTTCAATCAGCGTACGCATCTCACCAAATATTTAAAATAGTAAAAATATTATTTGTTCAGATAAATAGTTTGGGTAATATCTATTGGAACTTTGTACTTATACGTTTTTTCAAATTCGCCCGACGTACTGAAAAAAAAGTTTAATCGAATCTGTACGTAATTTTGTTATCAGTTTATACATCTAGCAACAATTCATAAAACTATTAAAAATTACCCAAACGATCTTGGCTTTAGTTGAGAATTGTACCACATGTTTACTACTTAATGGAAGATAATCTGGAAAAGTTTTGTAATTTTAACATATGTACGATTATTGGAATTTATTTAGTATTTTATAAAAATATGTATAATAAATCATAAAAATTTCTATAGAAAATCACTTGCAAATGTTTCTATTATTCTACCTATGATAGTGAACATGTGGAAAAATGTTTCAATAAATCAAAATACGTTGTGGTATTTGGTTAAAATTAATTTATAAAGTAAAGAAGGAAACTTAGATTAATTTAAAAAAATAAAAAAGAATGATTATTGAAACTGTTCTTTTTTTTTTTTTTTTATTTTCTCCATCTCTCTTGGATAAAAGATTTCACTTCTCTTTAAATCCACTTAGGATCTACATTTTTCTGGATGAAGTTTCTTTAATAAGAAATTTTCTATTTATAGAAAAATTTCTCATAAGAGAACAAAACATCACACATTACGCAGAAGAAAGTTTCAATTTTTCTTCTCCATTTCAACTTGCAGAACTAAAATTGAAATTTTCTTCTTTATTAAATGATGTGGCCCTCATCATTAAGGAGGGACCCCACAACACATAGACAAGATCAGCATATCTAATGCTAACTGCCACCATGCTGAAAAGGAAAAAGACCATGATTTAAAAACCGATAACATTAAAATAAAGATGTTGGTCTCGGAGAATCAATGATTTTTATCACAAACAAGATTACTTTGTTCTTACTTTGAAAGCAAGTTAATCTCTAGAAAAAAAAAAAAAAAAAAAACAGCTTAATTCTAGCAGAATAGGTCATCATGCACAGAGGAACTTTAAAAAGATCATTCAAAGTGTAGTTCAGATGGGGTTTGGACAATATCAGCAACAAAACTCGAGGTTATACGACAATCCGTGACAGAAATATCAATGATGTACAGCTTTCCTGCAACAATTTTCTTGCTTGATTCGATCATAAACTTAGTGAAAAGAGATAATTGCTCGGTAATCTATTTACACTTTAATCCTAACTTATGAAAGATGGATAGTTCCTTAAAAACTTCTGATTTCAATCTGGTACAATATCAGACTTTGATAAATGGAAGATACGAATATATTATACCTTTTTTTCGTTTGTTTGGAAAACTAAAAAAAATAGTATATGTTTTGTAAATTTTCAGTATAACTGTATCGAATAAACTAAAAAAATAGTACGTGTGTGTGTTTTACTTCGTGTTACATTTATTTTTTGTGATTTACATCAACCCTACAAAAGTGACATGTTTTTTAACGTTGTGTTGAATTTTACCTCTACTTTTTAGTGTTCATATTTATATATGTACATATTTAGACTGAATAATGCAATAATTTTATAATATGCATATATAATAATGTCTCCCTGTTTTACTCCTGCCATTTATTTCTGAAGTCCGGTTTTTAATCATGTCTTTCCAGCCCTCAATCCAGAGAATGTTCTCTCTCTCTGTAAAGTTTTAAGGGTTCGTTTTAAAGATTCAGTCTGTTTATTCAAAAAAAAATATAGTTCCCGTTTTGAATGTCTTGGAGTGATGGCTCCTCGGACCCGATTGGGTCGAGGGTTGTCACATTAATGTACTTCCTAAATTGCCCATCTTTGGTTTCCAACTAAATTGTCATTTAATTCTTTGTTTCGGTTACTCTTTAGTTTGGTCTCCCTCACTAAACATCCCACAATTCTAATAAAATATTCATTATATTAATAGCGCAAATAATCCCGACCAATAATTCAAGGGATAATTCTATGACAAAAAATACCAGGTGTTACATTTTTTTTATTATTTCTTTTAATGCATTACATTTTAACTTTCCATTTTTGAAAAAAATTAAAATTTAACATTTAGTACGTAGATTCAATTTTCAATAATGCATGTCATTACAGTTAATATTTTGTATAATGTTTAGCCTATTTTGCAACATGTTTTGTATACTCAATACTCAATACTCAATACTAGAGGCATACAACACTTTTGTTAAGATCAAATAACAATATTGACAAACAACAAGGCACAAGAAAGAGTAAACAAAAATGAAGTTAACAAATAGGTACCCAAATTAATGCAGTCTCATTTTGTCTTTGCCAAGCAGACCTAAAACCCTTAAACGCCGATCTCCATTGTTCAGAATGTAGTGTTCGATGTCACGAACAAGCAATCAAAGTTTCAAGCTGATCCAACGGTTCAAACTCCGCTAGCTCAATTATCCTCTGATTACTACATTGAACTCCGAAAATAAGTTTTGTTTTCTCTTTTCTCTTGTTGTTTTTTTTGTGAATAAAATAACACACTCTAAATGAGTCTATGTCTTCTAAATATATCAATCAAGACATGAGCCTAAAATTAAGGTCTCATCAAGTTGGGCCCCTCCAACTAGGCCTCTCCAACTAGGAGGAAAATATCCAATAGTGTTTAGGTTATATTGTTTGGACAAAGTAAGATGATCATTCAACTGATAATGCATTCTTTCTAATTTTTATTTCCACATTTCATTTCTCTCTAATTCTTTCCTAATCTTAGTTGACATATCAAACTGGACAAGATAAACTACTGCACTTGAATTTTAGCAGAGAAGGTGAAAGATGTTGTCTGTGTTGTGTTATTTACTATACATGTGCTTTCTAAATTCTTTTCTGTTTAACTTATCTCCATGCGCAGACCTGACATGAATCTGTACTGTACGGAAAAAAGGGATGAATGGTTGAAATTAGATCCCAAATTTTCATATACTTCTAAATTTTCTATCGTCAATTCATGTACAAACCAAAACTTCAAACCTGCATTCATCTCTCCGTCGACCCATTGAAAGTCATGTAAGATCATGTTGGAGAAGACTTTGGTTGGAGTATTTGTTGAAGAGTGTCTGACAGGTTCAAAACAATCTCTGCATATGCTGGAAAGATGAAGCAGAAAAATAAACAAAACCAGAACAATGCAGAAAGTTGCCAAACTATCGGTATGATAGGAGTAGAATATGGGAATAACCAACTACATGCATAAACTCGTAGTTCTACAGGATAATTTGATGAATTTTTTTTAGAAAATGCCGAAAACATGATTCATGTACCAGTGATTTCCCTACAAATTATTACAGCGGCCAGAAGATTATCAGTAAAACACGATTTCTTTCAATAAAAGAAAGCACGTTATTCTCGTGGAAAGAGTAATAATCTTCTGGTAGGCTCATGGTTCGTAAGCATCTTCTGCACAGAATAGGCGTGGTCCATTTTCCTTTTTGTTCATAGATGTTAAGTTGACAATATTATTCTTGGATACGTCGTATCGGCCAAACAAACACCCTGATTCGACTAGGGAGCACATGTTGGCAAAAAATAATAAAGAAATCTTACGGAAACCTCACTTACATAAGCGGTACGAGAAACAATAGCAGATGCGATCTGAAAAATACCAAGAATATTTTTCTACTGTCATAAAATTATAACGGCCAAGAAGTAAGATAAATAGTAGTCAAAATGAACACCAAGAATTTTACGTGGAAACCCAAATCTGAAAAAAAAACCACGGGAACTGAGTCCAAAAAGATCTCACTATGAAAAATAGGATTTACAATATTTTTCTAGATATCGAATATCCTATAAAATATTCACTAAAAGAAATCATCACTCTTACTGTACTCAAAAGTACCACATCTATTTTTCTCTCAGACTCTTTCTTTTCTCTCCCTCCAAAAAATTCTCACCTCACTATTTCTCTTCCTCTTCACTCAGAAGTGATTTTCTCCGTCTCTCTTGGATAGAAGATTTCACTTCTCTTCAGATCCACTTAGGATCTACATTTTTCTGGATGAAGTTTCTTTCGTCAGAAAATCTCTATTTATAGAAAAATTTCTCATAAGAGGACAAAACATCACACATCACGCAGAAGAAAGTTTTAATTTTTATTCTCCATTTCATTTATGATGTGCAGAAGTAAAATTGAAATTTTCTTTCTTATTAAATGATGTGGACCCCTCATCATTAAAGAGGGACTCTACAAACTCTCCCTCCTGACTTATGATGAGGTATCTGCAGTCATGCTGACGCTTTGTTTCAATTTCTCGTCTTCAACGTTCGTAAGCCTGTCTCCAATGGTCATAGCATAATTATCTCTCCGCAATAGTGCCTTTATTCTTTCCCGCCATAACAACCTTGCACTGATATCACTTGTTGGGAAAAAATAATAAAGAAATTTGACGGGAACCCTACTTACATAAGCGGTATGAGAAACGATAGTATATGCAATTTAAAAAATACCATGAATATTTTCTCACTGCCGTAAAATTATAACGGCCAAAAAGTAAGATAAATAATGGCCAAAATGAACCACGTAAATTTTACGTGAAAACCCAAATTTGGTAAAAACTACGGGGACCGAGTCCAGAAAGATCTCATTATGAAAAATAGGATTTACAATATTTTTCTAGATATCGAATATCCTAGAAAATATTCACTAAGATAAATCACCACTCTTACTGTACTCAAAAGTACCATACCTATTTTTCTCTAAGATTCTTTCTTTTCTCTCCCTCGAAAAAATTCTCACCTCACTATTTCTCTTCCTCTTCACTCAGAAGTGATTTTCTCTGTCTCTCTTGGATAGAAGATTTCACTTATCTTCAAATCCACTTAGGATCTATATTTTTCTAGATGAAGTTTCTTTTATCAGAAACTCTCTATTTATAGAAAAATTTTATATAAGAGGACAAAATATCACTCAGCAGAAGAAAGTTTCAATTTTTATTATGTATAACGTACACAACTAAAATTAAAATTTTATTCTTTATTAAATCATGTGGGCCCTCGTCATTAAGGAGAGACCCCACAACACATAGACAAGATCAGCATATCTAACGCTAACTGCAACCTTGCTGAAAAGGAAAAAGACCATGATTGCAGTAGAAGATCAATATGACAAAGAAGATGAAGAGTTTTGTGTTGTGGCATAGAAGGTGAAGAGTAAGACTATTCTATTCGTTTCAACACAATAAAAAATAGACATAACTCTTACATTAAGAGTAAACTATCATAAAATTCAGGATCAGGATTTGCATTATCGTTATTATTATTTTCCCTCCTATGAATATATTGAAGGAAATTAAATAAAAAATTGTAGTATTTCAAATATTTGACTTAAAAAAATCATTATTTTAAATATTTAAACACGTTTTAAAAGTCATTTAAAAAATCATCATTTTAAATACATTCAATTCATTTGAAGAGACATTTTAAAAATCTCAAACATATTTTAGTCAATATTTTACAGATTCATCATAGAAGACAATAACTTTTATTTTCTTTAAAAAAGAATTATATATATATATATAATACCGTTCATGAAAAGTAGAAGTTAAATAAATAAATCAAAACAAACGTCTTCAAAAATACTTGATCTCATTTAGAAATAGTTTTACATAAACAAAATTGAAACTATCGGGATTTAGTCACGCGAAATAAATTGTTAAAATAAATTAAAATAAAATAATAAATAAATCAAACAGACATCTTTAAAAATACTTGATCGGGCAAATTACCGATTCAAACCTCAAAGTATACGGTTTTTTTATTTTAAATCTTAAAGTATCAATTTTAACGAATCAAACCTTAAAATATCAAAAACATAACAAAACAAACCCTACTGTCCGTCCGTTCTACATTTTTGTTGCAGAACGGACAGACGCTTAAAAACAGCGTCTGTCCGATCACTGTTCACGTGAACAGTAAACTGACAAACGCTATTTTTAAGCGTCTGTCCGGTACTGTTCATGTGAACAGTGATCGAAAGGACGCTGTTGTTAAGCGTTTGTCCAGTACTGTTCATGTGAACAGTGATCGGACGGACGCTGTTTTTAAGCGTCCGTTCGGTACTGTTCACGTGAACAGTGAACTCTTCGTGTTCGTTCTTTTTTCGTTTTATAAATTAATTTTTAAAAAAATACTAAACAACATTGGATTTACTTAAAAATATTACCACAAGTTTACCACGTCATGAGAAGAAAATTTAAAAATTTTCGTGATTTTCTAACATTTGTACGATTTATTGTAATTTCAGTGAATTATTTTATAAAACATACGTAAAAATATTATAATAAATCGTACAAGTGTTATAAAATCATGAAAATTTCTATATTATCTTCCTATAATATAGTAAATATGTGATAAAATTTTTCATTAAATCCAATATCGTTTGGTATTGTTGTAAAATTAATTTATAACATAAAATATTACCATATGTTCACCACGTACGTTATATGATTTACCATATGTACAAGTGTTAAAAAATCACGAAATTTTTTAGATTATATGTCTATGATGTGTGAACACGTGGAAAAATATTCAAGTAAATCTAATATTATTTGGTATTTTTTTTAAATAGCCCTCAGAATGTTATAAAACCATAAAAATTTCTATATTATCTTCCCATAATAAATTGAACACGTGATAAAATTTAGATTTACTTGAACACTTTACCACATATTCACCACATCATAAAAAAGATAATTTAAAAATTTTCGTGATTTTCTAACACTTGTACATATGGTAAATCATATAACGGACATGGTGAACATGTGGTAATATTTTTTGTTATAAATTAATTTTACAACAATATCAAATGATAATGGATTTAATAGAAAATTTTATCACATATTCACTATATTATGGGAAGATAATCTAGAAATTTTCATGATTTTATAACACTTGTATGATTTATTATAATTTGTTTACGTATGTTTTATAAAATAATTCACTAAAATTACAATAAATTGTACAAGTGTTAGAAAATCACGAAACTTTACAAATTATTTTCTCATGACGTGGTGAACATGTGGTAAAATTTTAAAGTAAATCAAATATTGTTTATTATTTTTTAAAATTAATTTATAAAACGAAAAAGGAACGAACGCGAACAGTCACTGTTCACGTAAACAGTACCAGACAGACGCTTAAAAACAACGTCTGTCCGATCACTGTTCACATGAACAGTACCGTACAGACGCTTAAAAATATCATATGTCCGATCACTGTTCACGTGAACAGTGAAATGATGGACGCTGTTTTTATGCATCTGTCCATT
Organism: Begonia masoniana; assembly: GCA_022432975.1. Lineage (NCBI taxonomy): Eukaryota > Viridiplantae > Streptophyta > Magnoliopsida > Cucurbitales > Begoniaceae > Begonia > Begonia masoniana. The sequence continues at coordinate 39,633,241 of CM039507.1, forward strand.
CTACAGCAAAAATGTAGAATGGACGGTGAACGAACAGACGGGCGGTAGTGTTTGTTTTGTTATGTTTTTTATATTTTAAGGTTTGATTCGTTAAATATTATACTTTAAGGTTTAAAATAAAAAAATCATATACTTCGAAGTTTGAATTGATAATTTCTTTTTACAAAAACAACTATCTAGATTTAGTCACCCTAGATAATATGTTAAAAAATTTAGAATAAAATAAACTAATCATTAAGAGAAGAAAGAAAGATAAGGAGATAGCCAATTATTGGAATTTATTATACTTGAAAATTATATATTAAATAGATTTTCAAAATGGAAAGTAATTTTACAAGATTAGATATGATTATGAGTGCTCATCTCTTTCACACTCTTTATTTTTTATTTATATGTATTTTAAAATTTAATATAATAATATTATTCGTACATTAAATATAATAAATGTTTTGTAAAAATAAGTAACAATATTTATGTGAAAAAATTGAATTATGATTACTTTAAATAATAATTAAACAAATATTTACTACATCAAGAAGTTAGCAAAAATATCTAGGAATATAAAATGACATCTTACCTAATCATAATTCATATAGTGTTTTTCTCTAGTTTGAGATCAAGAACACGCGTGAAACAAATTTTGTATCAATTAGTATAAAATTAGGTCGGGTTATGTCGTTTGCACTACACAGTTAAAACCCTAAAGTCTAGAAGGATTGGTTATGATTAGTTATCTAATATGACGAAAACTTGAAAGTGAAGTCTCCAACTCAATTTTAAAACCTAACTTCCAATGCAATATGTTTCTTAGTGGTCCTACCCAAGCCAAAAAGATAAACTTTTACTCCTAAACAACTACAAGAAGAGAGCATAAAATAACTTTTATTCATGATGAACACAAATGCTAATGACACGCAGCGTTAAGTTTACCGATTTGGATTTATCTGTTTTGCTTTTTTATTTTTTTTAATTCTATGTTATCTTGTCTTGTAACAAAACATCGTGATTTCTTAACGAACCTACTTAAACAAAAAGGACACTCTTTTATCTATTAATCACAATCAATAAATATTAGAAGAGTATGGGATCCTATATTCATAGGCTATGAACACGATAGCTAGTGATTCATATTGTTTCGAATTTGAGTTTTAAATTTACCATCATGAAGATTTTTGATTGACCCATTTTGCTTCTTCTCTTTTTTTAATTTCATGTTTCTTTTAATCTTAGATCAATGTCATGATCATAAATAGTTAATCATTTATCTCGTCTTATAATAAAATATCGTAATTTTTTAAAAAGGACTTATTTAAACAAAAGAACACCCTTTCATTTTTAATCTACACAACCAACAACTACAAGAAGATTGTGGGAAACTGACGTTTATTGAGGATGAACACAATTGCAATATGACACGTATCGTTTTTCATCTAATTTTCAAATTTACGTTCTCAAAGATTTTGATTAATCCATTTTGCTTCTTCTCTCGTCTTAATTTCAATTTTGTTGGAAGCCTAGATGATTTCGTCATCCAAATTGGGCAATGCCTTATCTTGTCTTCTAAGAAAACATCCAAATTTACTTAATGACACCCATTTAAGCAAAAATGACCCTCTTTTATTTCTCAACCACACTCAACAACCATGAGAAGAGTGCGGTCAGCCAACATTTATTTTAGTTGAACACAATAGATGAACACGATTTCTAATGACACGTATCGATTAACCTTCTCCAAGATTTTGACTTAATGTCAATTTTCTTTCAAGCTTAGACGATTTTTGTCATCTTAAATACTTAATGCTGTCACTTGTCTAGCAATAAACTTTTGAACATATCTATAAGTCACTTATGAACATGGAGAAACAGAAACTAATGCGATGGAAGTAAGTTATTTCAAAAATCACAAAATAATCATATTTTTAAAAATATATTTAGAAATTCTTTGTTGTATATTGAAATGGTATACCATTAACTAAAGCTTAGTCACAAGCTCAAGTGCAACAATTCCCAAGTCAATCCCTAGATCTACCCAGACACAATAAGTTTTATGTTTCCTTGCAAAAAATTAGAGTAAAATATAATTTTAGTTTAAAAGTTGTTTTATTTTAATCAATGTAGTTTTATTTTTCTCGTTAAGACTTCTTAATTCAAATTTTGGTTTTAAGTGGTTCTCTCATGTATTTTTGTTAGTAAATTTATCAAAAAATTGTCAAAAGATAACTTTTCAGACACATCATTTATTAATTTCTTCAAAATAATTAATTGAAGTAAAATAATTGATATTGATTTAATTATTTTTACAACTTTGTCTTGAGGCATGTCAGTTTTCGATGTTGATTTATGTTGGAAAGAAAATTCTATTCATGAACCATAACTTTTACATTTTTCAAGAGGTGTGAGATTTTACAACTCCCTTGGTAATGACTGGACGCTCATGGTTAACTGTTTTTGGAACGACCTTACATTAATTGAGCGAATTTTACTCTCAAAACACATTGTTCATTAAAAAACATCAATCTTACATTAGTTGAGCGAATTTTACCCCCAAAACACATTGTTCATTAAAAAACATCAACAGAATCTACCCTCAGTATTAGTACAATCTAGTATGATATGAAAATGTAACCTGAACGTCCCTCTCGATTTTATTCTGGAGTGTCTTAGCTTTATCATAACGTGTTTTTTTAAATTAGAAGAAAAACTCTATTTATGAACTCATCTTTTTCAATCGATTTGACACGACTTTCCTAATTGATGGGATCCTCACAATCAATTAATCTTGCATAGACCTTTTATTCACATGGTATACTCTCAAAATTTTGATGTTTTAAGAATGCTACACGTTTTTTTATACACATAAGTGGCCACACCGACAACTACAATAAAAGATGATAAAAAATGACACATGTTACATAAGAAGTGTAAAATAATCTACAACAACTTTATCTATCAAGGTTGGCCAACTTAAGAAACCTTTTAGTTTAGACGTACTTCTTGTGACAACTAAAATAAAAAATTTAGAAGATTGAAAGTTGGTGGCAGGGTGCTTTTTTCCTTAAATTCAAAGAAAATAGACTGATTGACAAAACCTCCCTATTTATTGACCATTAGGGTTTAAAGTTTTCCAAAAAAATATTTCTCAACAGCTTCAAATTATAGCTTAATTTGAAGTCGGGTTGAGTTGAAAATATAACTAAATATACAACAACTCGAAGCTTAAAAATTTATGTATATAAAGTAAGATTATTTTTCAAATTAAAAAAATTCTAATATATAAAATGCAGATAATTTATTTTATAAGTAATGTTACCATGTTTCTAGAAACACATAAAACTAAAAAGATGGGTTGAACTCAAGTCATGGAAGAAGAAAAACGTAGTTCCATGGTATCGACCTCGATTAAGCAAAATCGGATAAGTATCTAACCAATTTTAGTTGTGCCATTACGATCATCGTTAACTTGAAATAAGTAAAAATACGAAGATATACGATAAACGTAATCTGTAACGACCCTTTATCCCAGCAAGATATTGTCCGCTCTGGGGATTGGGCCGCAGCCCAATATCCTCCCCTCACGGCTTTGTTTGGTAAGAACTTCCCGGAAGATCACCCAACCTGGGATTGCTCTCGCCGAAGCACTTTTAACTTCGGAGTTCTTATGGGATCCGTTGTCAATTGTGCTCCAAAACGCGTCTTGCTATCTTGGGAGGGATCTCTTACATATGTTTCATTTCCATGTACTTCCCCAAGCGATGTGGGTTCGTAACGGCCCCTGCTTCAACGGAGAAACCACTCCGGCCCAGGTCTGTAGCACCCGGTTCTATCAAACCAGCTCTTTTATTATTAATAAGATACACTTGATTAGTCAATAAATTAAGTAGGGTTATTAAATAACTTGGCAAGGGCACTAGAGTAAATTACAATTTTCAAAGAGTGGATAACGTATTTAAGGGAAGAGGGTTGGGTTTAATGCACTGTAGCCGCCACCATTTCATACCATTTCCTCTTCGGGTTTCAGCTCAGGCAGACGAGCTCTCTAGGCGATCTTCCTCGCGCGATTCACCTTCGACCTAGGTGAACAGGGCTTTCAAGTAGTTGAAACCGAGCGATTTCCAGGAGACTAGGTAAGTAGAGCTTGTTTGTGCCTTCGGGCCTACATCACAAAACAGTAGGATTTATGTATGTTATGTGTTTATTTCCAGTTGTCATGCATCATATTTTGAAATGTACGAAAATGAATTTACATGTTTTGAATCGGCAAGGGATGAACAGATTGAAACAGTACGAGAAGCAGATTTGCTATTAAGGGAATTAATCCAACCCTTAATGAGCCAGTGGATTGAGGTTTTGGGGAAAGTGATCCACTTCCCAATCCTACAGGGGGATCTGAACAGTTATGAGTATTAGATTTGCTGTTAGGGGAATTAATCCAACCCTTAACGAGCCAGTGGATATTTATACTTTGGGAGAAATGATCCAACTCCCAATTTCACAGGGGGATCTGTACAGAAACGATGAATATGCAACTGAGATGAGAAAAGTAGAAACTGCATGTTTAGGAATTTATGTTTCAGTATTTCATTTCATTATTGCTTTACTTGCTTAGCATTAGGCTAATAGATGAGTTTTGTGATGTAGGTGAAGAAGCTTTAGCAGGTGTGTTTACTGAGTTCACAGAGGGCTAGTGGGTTGGAGGAGTTGCATCACACACAATGTTCTGGCAGCTGATGGGGAGTTTATTGATGTCTGTTGGAGTGAAGGTTTTCTTATCATGCTTTTTTTGATGGATCGAGTTGTCATCAACAGTAGTGATTTCAGTGTTTTTGAACAAATTGAGTTTACTATCTGATACTTGCATTCCGCTGAGGTTTGGGGGGGGGGGGGTAAGATATTGCACTTGTTGAGTTGTAAGTAAGTACATGGGTTTGAATCCTTTTCTGAGTGATTTTCGGTAAGGCAAATGACTCTTTTTCATAAAGGAGTTGTATTGTATAATTAGGTGCTAGCCAGAATGTCCGCCCTGAATCTATCGGTGGGATGGGGTGTGTTTTGTTATCTGGCGGTAGAGCATTTTATCGGCAGGAAGTTGAGTAGGTTTGAACCTACCGGAAGGAGATGTCTACCGGTAGATGTTTTTGTCATTTGCCTATTGATAGAAGTAATTTCTATGTATTCATCGGCAGATGAAGTTGTGTTGACGTCATCGGCAGATGAAGTTGTGTTGACTTCATCGGCAGATGAAGTTGTGTTGACGTCATCGGCAGATGAAGTTGTGTTGACGTCATCGGCAGATGAAGTTGTGTTGACGTCATCGGCAGATGAAGTTGTGTTGACGTCATCGGCAGATGAAGTTGTGTTGACGTCATCGGCAGATGAAGTTGTGTTGACTTCATCGGCAGATGAAGTTGTGTTGACGTCATCGGCAGATGAAGTTGTGTTGACGTCATCGGCAGATGAAGTTGTGTTGACGTCATCGGCAGATGAAGTTGTGTTGACGTCATCGGCAGATGAAGTTGTGTTGACGTCATCGGCAGATGAAGTTGTGTTGACGTCATCGGCAGATGAAGTTGTGTTGACGTCATCGGCAGATGAAGTTGTGTTGACGTCATCGGCAGATGAAGTTGTGTTGACGTCATCGGCAGATGAAGTTGTGTTGACGTCATCGGCAGATGAAGTTGTGTTGACGTCATCGGCAGATGAAGTTGTGTTGACGTCATCGGCAGATGAAGTTGTGTTGACGTCATCGGCAGATGAAGTTGTGTTGACGTCATCGGCAGATGAAGTTGTGTTGACGTCATCGGCAGATGAAGTTGTGTTGACGTCATCGGCAGATGAAGTTGTGTTGACTTCATCGGCAGATGAAGTTGTGTTGACGTCATCGGCAGATGAAGTTGTGTTGACGTCATCGGCAGATGAAGTTGTGTTGACGTCATCGGCAGATGAAGTTGTGTTGACGTCATCGGCAGATGAAGTTGTGTTGACGTCATCGGCAGATGAAGTTGTGTTGACGTCATCGGCAGATGAAGTTGTGTTGACGTCATCGGCAGATGAAGTTGTGTTGACGTCATCGGCAGATGAAGTTGTGTTGACGTCATCGGCAGATGAAGTTGTGTTGACGTCATCGGCAGATGAAGTTGTGTTGACGTCATCGGCAGATGAAGTTGTGCTGACGTCATCGGCAGATGAAGTTGTGTTGACGTCATCGGCAGATGAAGTTGTGTTGACGTCATCGGCAGATGAAGTTGTGCTGACGTCATCGGCAGATGAAGTTGTGCTGACGTCATCGGCAGATGAAGTTGTGTTGACGTCATCGGCAGATGAAGTTGTGTTGACGTCATCGGCAGATGAAGTTGTGCTGACGTCATCGGCAGATGAAGTTGTGTTGACGTCATCGGCAGATGAAGTTGTGTTGACGTCATCGGCAGATGAAGTTGTGCTGACGTCATCGGCAGATGAAGTTGTGCTGACGTCATCGGCAGATGAAGTTGTGTTGACGTCATCGGCAGATGAAGTTGTGTTGACGTCATCGGCAGATGAAGTTGTGTTGACGTCATCGGCAGATGAAGTTGTGCTGACGTCATCGGCAGATGAAGTTGTGTTGACGTCATCGGCAGATGAAGTTGTGCTGACGTCATCGGCAGATGAAGTTGTGCTGACGTCATCGGCAGATGAAGGCAGATGAGGTCATGTTGACTTCACCGCAGTTGAAGTTGTTTGTGCAGTCCATGTTGACTTCATCGCAGATGAAGTTGTGTTGACTTCATCGGCAGATGAAGTTGTGCTGACGTCATCGGCAGATGAAATTATGTTGACGTCATCGGCAGATGAAGTTGTGTTGACGTCATCGTAAGTGCAGCCCGCCGAGAAATGTCTTTCAGTTCCACGTCATCGGCAGGAGTCTTATACGTGCTGGGTCTGCTTCTTTCCGTTGATTTTCCACCGGCAGAAGTGGTTGTCTTTAGAGTCTTAATAGTATTTGTGATTTAAACCTTTATTTCTTTTGGTCGTTTATCTCGAACATTTTAACAGTGACCGGAAGATGAAATTGTGAACAGTGACGGAAGATGAAATTTGTGAACAGTGACGGAAGATGAAATTGTGAACAGTGACCGGAAGATGAAATTTGTGAACAGTGACGGAAGATGAAATTTGTGAACAGTGACCGGAAGATGAAATTTGTGAACAGTGACGGAAGATGAAATTGTGAACAGTGACCGGAAGATGAAAAATGTGAACAGTGACCGGAAGATGAAATTGTGAACAGTGACGGAAGATGAAAAATGTGAACAGTGACCGGAAGATGAAATTGTGAACAGTGACGGAAGATGAAATTGTGAACAGTGACGGAAGATGAAAAATGTGAACAGTGACGGAAGATGAAATTTGTGAACAGTGACCGGAAGATGAAAAATGTGAACAGTGACGGAAGATGAAATTGTGAACAGTGACCGGAAGATGAAATTTGTGAACAGTGACGGAAGATGAAAAATGTGAACAGTGACGGAAGATGAAATTTGTGAACAGTGACCGGAAGATGAAATTGTGAACAGTGACGGAAGATGAAATTTGTGAACAGTGACGGAAGATGAAAAATGTGAACAGTGACCGGAAGATGAAATTGTGAACAGTGACGGAAGATGAAATTGTGAACAGTGACCGGAAGATGAAAAATGTGAACAGTGACGGAAGATGAAATTTGTGAACAGTGACGGAAGATGAAATTGTGAACAGTGACCGGAAGATGAATTTGTGAACAGTGACGGAAGATGAAATTTGTGAACAGTGACGGAAGATGAAAAATGTGAACAGTGACGGAAGATGAAATTGTGAACAGTGACCGGAAGATGAAATTGTGAACAGTGACCGGAAGATGAAATTGTGAACAGTGACGGAAGATGAAAAATGTGAACAGTGACGGAAGATGAAATTTGTGAACAGTGACGGAAGATGAAATTGTGAACAGTGACCGGAAGATGAAATTTGTGAACAGTGACCGGAAGATGAAAAATGTGAACAGTGACGGAAGATGAAATTGTGAACAGTGACGGAAGATGAAATTGTGAACAGTGACGGAAGATGAAATTGTGAACAGTGACCGGAAGATGAAATTGTGAACAGTGACCGGAAGATGAAAAATGTGAACAGTGACGGAAGATGAAATTGTGAACAGTGACGGAAGATGAAATTGTGAACAGTGACGGAAGATGAAAAATGTGAACAGTGACGGAAGATGAAATTGTGAACAGTGACGGAAGATGAAAAATGTGAACAGTGACGGAAGATGAAATTGTGAACAGTGACCGGAAGATGAAAAATGTGAACAGTGACGGAAGATGAAATTTGTGAACAGTGACGGAAGATGAAATTTGTGAACAGTGACGGAAGATGAAATTTGTGAACAGTGACGGAAGATGAAATTGTGAACAGTGACCGGAAGATGAATTTGTGAACAGTGACGGAAGATGAAATTGTGAACAGTGACCGGAAGATGAAATTGTGAACAGTGACCGGAAGATGAAAAATGTGAACAGTGACGGAAGATGAAATTGTGAACAGTGACGGAAGATGAAATTGTGAACAGTGACGGAAGATGAAAAATGTGAACAGTGACGGAAGATGAAATTGTGAACAGTGACGGAAGATGAAAAATGTGAACAGTGACGGAAGATGAAATTGTGAACAGTGACGGAAGATGAAATTGTGAACAGTGACGGAAGATGAAAAATGTGAACAGTGACCGGAAGATGAAAAATGTGAACAGTGACCGGAAGATGAAAAATGTGAACAGTGACCGGAAGATGAAAAATGTGAACAGTGACGGAAGATGAAAAATGTGAACAGTGACCGGAAGATGAAAAATGTGAACAGTGACCGGAAGATGAAATTTGTGAACAGTGACGGAAGATGAAATTTGTGAACAGTGACCGGAAGATGAAATTTGTGAACAGTGACCGGAAGATGAAATTGTGAACAGTGACCGGAAGATGAAATTGTGAACAGTGACCGGAAGATGAAAAATGTGAACAGTGACCGGAAGATGAATTTGTGAACAGTGACCGGAAGATGAAAAATGTGAACAGTGACCGGAAGATGAAAAATGTGAACAGTGATCGGAAGATGAAAAATGTGAACAGTGACGGAAGATGAAAAATGTGAACAGTGACCGGAAGATGAAAAATGTGAACAGTGACCGGAAGATGAAATTTGTGAACAGTGACCGGAAGATGAAATTGTGAACAGTGACGGAAGATGAAATTTGTGAACAGTGACGGAAGATGAAATTGTGAACAGTGACGGAAGATGAAATTTGTGAACAGTGACGGAAGATGAAATTTGTGAACAGTGACCGGAAGATGAAAAATGTGAACAGTGACCGGAAGATGAAAAATGTGAACAGTGACGGAAGATGAAATTGTGAACAGTGACCGGAAGATGAAAAATGTGAACAGTGACGGAAGATGAAAAATGTGAACAGTGACCGGAAGATGAAATTTGTGAACAGTGACGGAAGATGAAATTGTGAAGAGCATAACAAACATAAACGTTTCAAACCTTCAAAACCGATTCAAACTATGATTTTTCAAACATAACAGTAAACCACAGCAGAAACTTAAGAAAAATCAAATTACATGGATAGCTCTAAAAACCAGAAGAAACCATCCATGCACAGGCCAACATAAAAATATTCCAACAATTCCAGAATACTTCAGAACGTAATTCAACTGTCAAAATACAGAGGTTTTGAAATCAATACAGATTTCCAAAAGTTCTACTAGAACTTGACATACATTTCAAATTCACCAAAACAGAAGTTTTAAAACAAAACACAAAGTCTATACAGGACTCGACTTAACTTTCAAAATACACGCTCACAGGAATACATCTTGTCTGACTGTAGCAACCAAACCCCCCAGAGCTCAATCCGCCAACCTCCCAAACTCATCAGCTTGAGGCACAAAATCCTCATCTGGAGGATCCCATACCTACAACAGGGAGTTCAACTATGAGCCTAGAGCTCAGTAAGAACATACTAGAATGCAGTGATGTATATGCTGTACATGAACATTTTTAAATACATGAATATTACACTACATTACATTTCACTGGACAGGAAGGTATAAGTGGGAAGAAGAGCTGGCGCAACAGGAGTACATGCCACAACAGGACATAACAGGAGTACATGACAGGATGCCAGTCCTCGTCCACACTTAACCATACATTACATTACAGGTTTTAACTTTCATTACTTCAAATCTGGTGCTCAAAAACATTTACATGATTTTTCCAGAAAACTTGTATGCATAAACAGAATATGGTGCAAAACTTAACATGTACAGGAGACAAAATAAAGACAGACATGATACAGAACAGGATTTACTCAAAACTTAACCTGCAACCTAACTACCCAAACCAAGACCTAGTACCTCCGTGCTGTAGGGCCTTAAGGGCCAACATATACGCATGAACTTACCTGGTTGCTGTCGCGTTGATGTTCTGAATGTCTCAGAAATGCTCGGACCTGTAGCATGCATGTAGAGAATTTAAAACACGCTACAAATGCTAACTAATAAGCTCTTAGAAATCAACAGCAACATCTTTCAAATCCTTAGAAAACAACAACGTGTTTTCATCCAAAAACAGTGAGTTTTCACCAATACCGAAACCCTAAACTTCGGTAAAACTCACATTTTAACTTATCCAAAATGTTAGCTTTAGTAGATGATTACCTTTGCTGGAGAAACAGAAGGTAATCAGGAAAAGATTGAGGTTAAAAATCGCTGCTGGTCGCCTGGAAAAGAGAAAACAGAAAGGAGAGGTAGAAGTGAGCTTCACGTATGAGGAAGAGAAGACATATCTTCTTCAACAAGTTGCCAAGTGTCAACCATCAATTGGCTTGTTTCTACCAACCTTAATTACTTCCACATTTACCCTTCCATTGAACTACAACCAATTAAATTTGTTTTGGTTAGTTGGCCATTAGTTTGGTTCTCCCTTAAACATCCCATCATTTCAACCAAAACATTCATTGAATTGAAATAATATTAATTCCACTTATACAATTCGGGGAAACAATTACATGGCAAAAATACCGGGTGTTACATCTATAACACATAAAATATGTTCAATTCGTACTGTAATTTTGAATTTTAACTAATGATATACTAATTAAAAGGTGCGTTACTATTTTTGTATTATTTAGAATATTATCACAATTTGCCACTCGTGACAAATGATATGACTTCACAGCTGACTTTCTCAAAAATTTAGAAATTAAGCATTTGATCAAATAAGCATACAATTGTAGAAATAAGATAGCAACCAATGATTATAATTTTAGCGCATAACTTCTAACTAAATTTTCAGCAAATGATTAATACTTTAATTTCCCATTAGCAAACAAAAAATAAAAATAAACAATTATAGTAGATTCCCCAATTTTCTTATTACAATATTTTTGCATTACAACGAAACTCGCAAAGTTTTGTTATTTGGATTATCCCAAAACACATCGTAGTAGGTAGAAATGAGAACTCTACTTATAAACCATTCATTTTTTTTATGCACAACATTGTTATGAACTGGATCCTCACAATCAACAAGATATTGAGTTGTTTTTTTCTTGACATTATGGGGTGTCATGATTATTATATCTAACGAAGTATCAGTTAATACAAATTTTTGTTTGTATTTGTTTGATCAACATAAAATTTCAGAAATTGTTGTGTTAGGAAATTCTAACTTTAATGGAGGCCAATTAAGTTACATTTGGGTTGCTTATTTAAATAGACCTTTTTTTTTGCCTTTTCATGCAACTATGTAAGATAATCAATTAGTATTGCTAAAATGTGTTTTTTTTATTTAATTTTGTATATTTTTTTTTTCAAAATATTGATTCTCTACATATCTTTTGGATAAATCTTTACAATTATTAATATTATTTTTTAATAAATAATTCTACATTTTCCCTAAGGTAGGGTATTATGAGAAATTGGGTGGATTGATTATTTGACACTCTCTTCAAATAATGGTTAAAATTAATACTAATAAAGCTACTCCATTTGTAATTGATAATGTTTAACTATATTTATAAATAAATTTCATTGTCACACATATATCGTGAGGGAAATAGACAAACACATTTTTAATGTGAGCATTCTAATAATAGCACTGCTATATTATACTCTAATTTTATAATATGACATGTCACATACGAGATATTTATTGATTGATTCATAGAATCAATTATTTTAAATATTTATATTAATACTGACTAGTTTTTTTTACGTAAATTTTCTTATGGAGTCTTGTTTCATCTGATTTAGTTTTGTGCATTATAAGAACATTATCTTATAATATAATTAAGATTAAGTAAGGTTAGATTATATTAATGGAAATGGTAAAAAGGTGAAGATACAATTAGAATATTATTTAATAATTTCTATTTCTAGCAATTTTGATTAAAATATTAATCCCCTTATATTTTTAATTGTGATTAATAATAAAAAATAAAAATTTAACCAGAGAATGTAGGACTCGTCCAGACAAATCCCATTGAAGATTCACATCCACGTGGCTCTGGTTCAACGACTAGTCAAACGTTCTACACAACTTATAACTCGACACGTGATTATCTCCGACGATATCATTAAATATGGACGCAGCTATATTTCTCTTATTTTAATTTTTTTTCAATTTAATTATTATAATTTTAATTCTCTCTTAAAAGTGCTCCTACTTTCCAATTAAGCTTTTAAATAATCAATCTTGGCTGTTTTTTTTTCAATGTCATTAACTTTTTGAAATAAATTTTTTTGTATGGTTTATTTAAAAAGTTAGAGAAAAAGAGAGAAATTAATTTTTTTTTTTAAAAACCGAACCAAAAAAAATCTTATTTAAATTATGCTGTGACACAGTAATTTGACATGGATAAATTTACAACCATATGACACATTAACTTTAATGTCAAAGTTGAATAGTACGATAATTTTAAAACCTAATTAAAAATATGAAGACTTAATTACTAACAATAACGTGACATCACTGCTAAATTATAGGTATACCTTTATTTTTTATTTTTTATATTTGATTTGTAGTTTTACTGTATTTGTCTGATCTACAACTGTTGAAAAATTTATTAGGATGATGAAGGAAAATATGTGATCTTGAACAGTTCTGATCTTTTACCATTAATGTTTTGAAGAGTAGCTGAGAGTTTCTGGTCCCATCGATTTTACTTCCATTTTTATACATACTCTTTTTTTCTTTTTTTTTTTTTTAATTTATATTGCCAACAAAAATTAGTATTTTTGTAATTATTTATTTTATTATCAAGAGCTCAAAAATGGAGGTTTTGGGTGTTTAAATACGGAAGCTTTCTCTCCCTCTGCCTCAGAAGGAGTGTGTTGTTGTGGGGAATATCGAAGAAGAAGATAACCCTTTCCTTTCAGAAGTTTACGTAAACGGAAAAGACTCTCCCCTGCAATGGCCGCCGGAGGGACAGGTACCGAACAGAAACAACGAATCTTGGTCATCGGAGCGACAGGTTTCATCGGCCAGTTTCTCGCCGACGCAAGCATAGAGGCTGGAAAGGAAACCTTCGTCCTCGTTCGAACCATTTCCGTCTGCTCTTCAAAGAGCTCCGGCGCCATTGATTCTTTCCGAGAAAGAGGCGCCACCGTCGTCCAAGTAAGCTCTCTTCTCCTCCGAGAAGTCCGTTTTCTTCTGTTCAACAACGTAAAACAGTCATTAATGGAAAACGTTCGTTCTGCAGGGGATGATAAATGATCGAGCAGCCATGGAGAAAATACTGAAAGAGCATGAGATTGACGTAGTTATATCTGCCGTCGGCGGCGGAAAAATACTCGACCAGCTTCCGTTAATCGAAGCCATTAAAGCCGCCGGCACTGTTAAGGTAGTCTTTCTCCTCCCCTCCTCCTTCGTTAAATGGAAAGATATTTATTTTATTTTATTTTATTTTTAGAGATTTCTGCCATCGGAATTTGGTCACGACGTTGACCGAGCTGATCCGGTGGAGCCGGGACTAGAAATGTACAACGCCAAACGCAGAGTCAGGCGAATGACAGAACAGCTGTGTATTCCTTATACGTACATTTGTTGCAATTCGATTGCCTCCTGGCCCTACTACGACAATACTCATCCCTCCGAAGTTCTTCCACCGTTGGATCAGTTTCAAATCTATGGTGACGGGACCGTTCAAGGTAATCTTTGACCTTTAAAGCTACCAAATTTAATGCGACGAACTATGAACACTAAGACATACTCGATCGATTGACGAATGATACGTTCTTAACATCTTCTTCCTCAATATTTTTACGTTAAACGAGAAATTTTCCTAAAATAAAAATTTATTGGCTCTTTTTTCTCTCTCAAGGTTGGTGACTATTTAATTTAATGAAGCAAAAGATTCTATTGTGTAGCTTATGTCACGGTAGGATTTGTCATAATTTGAGTGTCATGATTAGAAAAGTTGGTAAACGAACCCGATATGGAAATACTTCTGTTTTTTGAAGTGCTTCTCCGCCTTTTTTTATTTTCAACTACTTCAAATTTATTTATTTGGGGGCCAATTTCTTCCCAATTTAACCAAGTTTCATGTCCTCCATCCCACGTCCATGTCTGCTACAATGATGACGCCCGGCATCCTACAGTCTTTGAATCTGTCAAGGGTTAAATTCTAAACTTCCCTTTCATTTACCTATTAAACGATAAATTATTATTTTTGACAAATATAATATTCATGTTTCCACAATTAACAATTTGAACAGTGTTGTCTGACAATTTGTCTGTTAAATCTACGTGTTAGATTTAAGAGAAATTGAATGTAATTTTCAAATTATTAACTACTAAAAAGTGTAGATTTTGTTTGTAAAAAAAAAAAAAAAAAAAAAAAAAGTTCAATACCAATACGTAAATGATCATGATTGTTAAGCTTTTATACTTATGCTATGGTTAATGTTTTCTTTAAAGCAGCTTACTTCGTTGCTGGTTCCGATATCGGAAAATTCACAATGAAAATCATCAACGACGATCAAACTCTAAACAAAAGCGTCCATTTCCGGCCAAAATGCAACTTATACGACATGAACCAACTTGCCTCACTGTGGGAGAAGAAAATCGGAAGAACACTTCCAAGAGTAATCATAACTGAAGACGATCTCTTGGCCGCAGCTGCAGGTTCTCGTATCTATCTGAACATAAATTTTTTCGCAATCTAATCGTAATTTTTCCTCAATTTTTTTGGGTTTCGTTTAATTCGTACAGAGATGATAATTCCAGAGAGTATAGTGGCATCGTTTACGCACGATATATTCATAAAAGGGTGTCAAATTAACTACTCATGTGATGGTCCTAACGATCTTGAAGCGACCAATCTTTACCCAGATGAGGATTTCAAGACGCTGGACGAGTGCTTCACTGAGTTTGCTCAGAAATTGAACGGAATGCAGCTGCAGAGCGAGAACGAGAAGACAATGGCAGCAACCGCCAATTCTGTGGTTGAACCTCTTCCCCTCACTGCAACTTGTGCTTGATCGTTGCGGTCATTTTAAGACTACTTAAAATCTATATATACAGTCTTATCTTATATATGGATCTGTAATTTGTTATTGTATATTTGTAATTTCAGCAGTAATGTTCTTAATTCTTCATCGGTTGATGTCATAATAAGCTGCACATTGATGGTCAGGTTGTCAACAAATTTCATTTTCACTTGTAATTTTACATTGAATATGAATGCTATATATATTTAAATAGATAGAGAGAGTGAGTGATGCACTAAAAGGGGATATATTCTAGCAAATCTAAATTGGAAATATCGTTTAGACCTCCTCGACGAGATTAGTTTTAGGCATTTGTTTTCGCCATATCTAGTTAAAATGGATATGTATACAAATACTGTTTGAGCTCAATGATCCGAATTGCATTTGATAATTTGAAAAAACCTCACAAGTGCAACATAAATAGTGAACTAAATTACCGACTTTATTTATTCCATAATTTTGTTTTAGTTTTCAAATTAGTGAATTTTTCTTCTCAATCCTTATTATCTTAAAGATTTCTGTGTGTTCTTCCAACTTTAAAGTCGTGGTTTTTTATTCTTGTTGGCATATACCAAAGGAACAAAAAACAAAAAAAAAGTCCTTGATATCTGAGTGAGATATGCCCTTCTATGTTGTTGTAAATATTAAATTTCGTTCACCGTTGTTAATTCCTCTATTCTTTTCTATCAATTCAGACAATAAATCGAAATAGCGCACACACAATCAACACAAGTATTTTACCGTGGTTCACCGATAAATCCGGCTACATCCACGTTGAGCTCCACAGGAAGAACTGGTGCACTATAAGTCGAAGATTGTACAAAACACACCACAGAAGAAACAACAAAGATTGAGAAACACGAAACCTAACCGGATGCTCGAACTCAACCTGGTTCGAGCCCTAGAGATCTTTCTGCCTCTAGGAATCAAGACGATCGCCACCACCGGATCCAAGGTTCGCCTCCTTCTTCGTCGTCGCCGTCGTCTGTGAAACCGAGAGAACCCGAGAGCAAAAAACCGCTCACGCCTGATAGCCCTAGCTCTCTCTCTTTTCTTTCTTTTCTGCTCTGTTCTATCTAATGAAATCGTTCTCTTCTGTGTACTATTCTAATATACAACAAAAGATATTAAAGACAAATAGATGGGCTTGGGCTTTACAAATATTGGGCTTCACACAACAATCTCCACCTTAAAGACCAATCTTCAACCTAACCATCAACACATAGTACACGAACTCCTACAACTGCTTCGCAGCTCGGACCGATGAAGGTCAGTTAACAAATAACAAATTCAAACAATGCTTGAACTTGGTATTTGAATCAATCTTTGTGGCCATGTCTGCAAGATTGTCTTCCGTTGGTACCTTTAACAAATTCACAACATTAGTAGAAATCAAATCTCTAATAAAATGATATCTAACATTAATATGTTTAGTTCTTTCATGATACAGGATTTCTACTAAGATGTATCGAACTCTTATTATCACAATAAATAACAGAAATAGAGTTTAGTAACTTAGCTTCCTTTAGTAGACCTTGCAACCACACAGCTTCCTTCATAGCATCTGCAATTGCTATATACTCCGCCTCCGTAGTGGACAACGCTACCATGGGTTGTAATTGTGACTTCCATACAATACAATTCCTTACCAACGTGAAACAATAAACTGTAGTTGAGTTCCCTTCATCCTTGTTACCTGCAAAATTAGCATCTCACAAGATCAAATGCAGCATTTCTATTACCATAGCACAGACCAACATCTATTGTACTATTTATGTATGCTACAACACCCTTTAAGGCTACCCAATGATCATACCCAGGATTTGACATAAACCTACTCAATAAAGATATAGCAAATGACAAATCTGGTCTAGTACTTATTATAGCATACATGACTGATTCTATTACATTAGAGTAAGGAATATTCTCCATCTTAATGATGTTAGACTTAGACTTAGGACACTGACTCTTATTCAGGTTGAAATGACCAGCTAAAGGCATCTGGACATGTTTTCCATTAGCATTACCATACCTTTGAACTAGTTTTTCCAAATAAGATTTTTGATGACCTTTCAGAAACCTATTTTTCCTATCTCTCTCAATGACCATACCCAATATTCTCTTAGCACTCCCTAAGTCCTTCATATCAAATTCAGAACTTAAGTCTTGTTTTAATTTGTTAATCTTTGACATTGAGTTGCTAATCAATAACATGTCATCGACATACAGCAGAATATAGACCGAGTTGTCATCAATAGAAGAGAAATAGAAACAAGCATCATATTAGCTTCTTGATAAACCAATGCTCACAATGAAAGTATCAAACCTTTTATACCACTGCCTAGGAGATTGCTTTAAGCCATGCAATGACTTTTTCAGCAAGCAAACATGATCAGGATATCTCCTATTCACAAATCCTTTAGGCTGTCTCATCAAGATCCTCTCATCTAACTCACCATGTAAAAACGCAGTTTTAACATCTAACTGCTCAAGTTCCAAATCCAAGTATGCTACTAAGGATAACATAACCCTAATTGTTTTGAACTTGACTACAGGCGAGAATATCTTATTATAATCTATTCATTCTCTCTGGGCATAACTTTTTGCTACTAACCTAGCCTTAAACCTAGGTGGGTCGCTAGGTAAAATTCCTTCTTTAACCTTGTACAACCACCTACACTCAATCAATTTCTAATTAGCAGGTTTCTTAATCAGCTCCCAAGTCTTGTTGACATCTAAGGAATTCATCTCCTCATTCATGGCACCCAACCATTTGTCAGATTCAGTAGAACTAATAGCTTCTTGATAGCTATTAAGTTCACTTTGTCTGACTTCCAAAGAAGCAACAAGAGCTGCATATACAAGCTCAGCATAAGAGAACCTACGGTTAGGAATAACCTCTCTTCTACTCCTATCAGGCGTGAGCTGATAATTAGATAGATCTTCATGGACCGATCTAGTCAACTGTTCGACCTCAACTGGAGAATCATTTTCAGATTGATCTCCAGTTTGATCCTCAACTTGATCCTCAACGCCTATAACAGGCTCATCTGAGCCACCCATAGGCTCAACCTCAAACTGCATATTCTGATGCACTTGAGTTGTCTCACTAGACTCTTCACTAGAATTAGTAGGAGTCTTACAAGGGAAAGAGTTCTCATCAAATATGACATCTCTACTCACAATGATCTTAATCTCTCTAGACTCCTTGTCCCATAACCTATAGCCTTTACTACCATGCTGCTGCTGATAACCTAAGAAGACACACTTAAGAGACCTAGGGTCCAACTTACCCTCTTTATTATGAGCGTAAGCAGAACATCCAAATATTCTAAGGTGTTCTAAACTGGGCTTCCTATTACTCCATACTTCCATAGGACACTTCATCTCTAGAGACCTATGAGGACTCCTATTGACAAGATAAGCAGCAGTAAATAAGGCTTCCCCCCAGAAGGGCTTAGACAACCGAGAAGTGAAGAGAAGACATCTGACATTTTCCTACAAGGTCCTGTTCATTCTCTCAGCAACACCATTTTACTGAGGGGTGTTACGCACAGTTTTATGTCTTAGGATACTAGAAGCCTTACAATATTCATTGCATTCTGAATTACAGAACTCTAGCCCATTATCAGTTCTAAGGGCCTTCAGCTTGGTACCTAACTGTTTTTCTTCTAAAACCCTCCAATCCTTAAACTTAAGGAAAGCTTCATTCTTGGTTTTCAAAAGAAACACCCAGACTCTCCTAGAAAAGTCATCAACAATGGATAGGAAATATTTGTTGCCTCCATGTGTGTCACATTTCGCCGGACCCCACAAATCGGCATGGACATAGTCAAGTTTGGCTTTGGATAAATGCAAAGCAGACTTGAAACTTAACCTATGTTGCTTCCCTAGAACACAAGGTTTACAGAAGCTCATATCACAGATCTTGTCATTTCCAAACATCCCTTGTTTGCTAAATGAGTCAAGTCCCCCATGACTCATATGTCCTAATCTTAGATGCCATTTCTCAGTAGCAGCAAGACTAGGATTAACTGACACAGTATTTAACGAACTAGACTTACATGAGCCATCAAGAATATATAACCTGCCAACTTTCCTACCAGTTAGAACAATTTTCTCATTCTTGACGACTCGCATACTCCCATTGCTAGTCCTACTCTCACATCCCAAATCATCTAAGGCTCCGAGAGAAATCAAATTCCTCTTAAGTCTAGGTATATACCTCACCTTAGTCAATTTGATTCTTTTTCCAGAATTCAAGTCCAGAATGATACTGCCTATTCTGACAACATCACAAGTGTTGTCATTTCCCATGAACACCGTTTCATTCATAACTTCCTAGAAATCGACAAACCAGTCCTTATGAGGACTCATGTGAAAGCTACACTTGTAACACCCTGTATTTTTGCCATGTAATAATCTGTTGAATTATTGTATGGATTTAAATTGCCATAAATATAATAACTATTTTTTTGTGAAGTTTTGGAGCATGTAGTGTGGGGTGAACCAAACCAATTTGTAACCAAACTAACGCTAAGTTTAAAATGCATGGAAGGGCAAATTGGGGAGAAATTAAGGTTGGTGGGAGATAGTCAATGGATAGCTGACATATGGCAGCTTGTTGAGGAAGTTAAGTTCTTCCTCCCACGCGAGATCCTCTTCACTTCTCTGCTCTGCTCTCTCTCCATTCTCTTCTCGGTACTCTCTCTTCTTGTCGGCGAGCAACCATCGAAGATTTACTTCGATCTCCTCAGATTTTCCTCCTGCTCCTCCGCTAAGGTAAACATCTACTAATTCTAACAAGTTTGGACAAGTTTAATGTGGATTTTTTCCGAAGTTTAGGGTTATGGTATTTTGTGAAAAACTCACTGTCTTTGGATGAAAACACACCGGTTTGTTTTCTAAGGGTTTGAATGAGTTTGGAACAGACTCTTCTGACTTATTTGTTAGCATTTGCAACTTGTTTATTTTCTGAACGTACATGTACAGGTTTGAACATTTCCGAGGCTTTCCGGCTAACTGCATTGAGGATAACAGGTAAGTTCATAACCGTAGGTTGGCCTTTAAGGCCCTACATCATAGAGGTACTAGGTTTCCTGTTCTGTCGGGTTGTTTTGGGTAGAAAGGTTATAGTCTATGTTCTGAAATGTCTGGCTTCAATTCACTTTCTGTTGTCTTATTTCTACTGTCTCCCTGTTTAAGTTCAAGCACCGTTCATGCATACACGTTTTCTCTGAAAGACATGCAAATGTTTTCTGTACACTGTTTGAAACTAAACAAGATAAAATCCGACTGAAATGTACAAGGTTAAGTGCGAGACGGGGACTGGCCCCTGAACTGTTTACTGTAATGTATCCCTGAATGTGCCTGATAGTGCACCCTCCCCCTCCCCCACTGTTTGCCAGTTCCCTTATAAGCTCCACTTAATTCTACTGCCACTGTAACTTAATGCTCTGTACTGTCACCGTATTTCTGAAAACCGCATGCATAGCATTTTGCATCACTGCATATCTACATGTTCTTATTGAGTTTTAGACTCATAGGTGAACTCTCTGATGTAGGTACTGAACCCGAAAATGAGGACTTTGTGCCTCAGTCTGATGATTAGTTGATGGTGGATCGAGCTCATGGGGGTTTGGTTGCTGCAGCTAGACATGATTTCTGTTCAGAGGTTTCTATAAAGTTTTTCTGAAATCCTGATTTTTGTGTTAAAAAATCTGTAGAAAACTCATCTTTTGGTAAATTCTGTAATTATATGTTAAGTCCTGTACTGTCCCTCAGATTTTGAAACAGTGTACAAGTTCTGATGTTTCAGTTTTAGAAACCACTGTATTTGACAGTTAAGTTTATATTCTAAAGTATTCTGAAATTTGTTTGGAATGTTTCTACTAATTCATGCATGGATGAATTCTGGTTTTGGAACTATCCATGTAATTTATTTCCTTGAATCTGTTGATATTAAAGTGTGTCTTATCGATCCTCAGATTTTGAAATACTGTATAGTTTCTGAGTCAAAGCTTTAAAACTGCTGTATTTGACAGTTGAACTCATGCTTTGAATGTTCTGAAATGTTTTAGAATACTCTTCTGTTTTAAGGATTGCATGGATGATCTCGAATTTTAGAGTTATCCATGTAGTCTGATTTTCCTAAATCTGTCAGTTGAAATCTGTCATCTGCAAAGTGTGTTTCGAAAACTTTGTTTTTGAATCGGGTTTTGAAGGTTTGCCCTCTTTTGTGAGATTTTCTGTTGGTATGTCTTCCTGTCAAAAGTTGCTAAATTCCTGCCCCTTTTAAACTGTATCTTCCGGTCATGTTCACTGCTGTTTTAAAACTATATCCACCGGTGATCTCTGTGCATCTTTTGTCGTATCTGAGTCCACCGCCAGCTTAAGTCTTCCGCCCAGTCTATTTACAGTTTTTGCCTACATCCACTGGTGACGTCATCCATCTTCCGGCTGACATCATCATCTCACCCGGCTTCGTCTATTGTCATTACCTCTTCTGATGATGTCATTACCTCTTCCGATGATGTCATCCACTGATTACTCCCCTGATTCAGTTTAAAACTATGTCTTCCGGCTGACGTCTTCAAGGTCATCCGCCCAGTGTATTTTTGTCTTTCGGCTGATGTCAGCATAAGTCTTCCATCCAGTTTAAAACTCCGTCTTCCGGCTGATGTCACCCAAGTCTTCCGCCAGTGTAATTACATCTTCCGGTGACGTCATCTGTCTTGTCTTATTCGACATCCACCGCCCAACAGTATTCTGTTTGTCTTTTAAACTACGACTTCCGCCAGCTTATTTATTTCTGCTTCCTGCTTTATCCTTTAATTCTGTCATTTATTTCTGAAGCCTGTCTCCTAATATTATTTTATTTTCCCGTTTCGCTTTCGAATACAGGGGATGTTTTTCCCTTCCTCTGAAAAGTTTATGAGTTTACTTTTAAAGCTCGTCCTGTTTATGTTAAAAAAAATAGTCACCGTTTTCCGATAACTGTCCCGGAGTGACGGCTTCGATCCTGGACCCCGATCGGGGTTGGTTTTGGGCTGTCACAACACTGGGAGTCAATCACCCAAGTATCAAGGCACTTTAAATCAGTGACATTATACACCTCAAAGGGGTCATCCTGATTATTTTTACAGGCAAGGTTTGATTCATTATTCTCCGATTTATTCTTCTTAATCCAATCGAAGCAATTCTTCTTCAAGTGACCAACCTTGCTACAATGGAAACACTTCCTAGACTCATTCTTACCCTTGCCAACATTTTCACTTTTAGGCTTATTCCTTTTATTTTTCTTCTTGAACTTATTTGTGGCGTTATTATTACTTTGTTCGGGTCTATTCTTCACAAAGAGATTCGAACCAGATCTCTTTTATTTCAGTAGTTCTAATTCTCTGGTTTTTAAACCAGAAGAAATCAGATCTACACTAGGGACGACACCGGCATACTGGTAAGCATCTTTGACTACTTGGTAAGACTCAGGGATATAATTTAATAAGATCATTGACTTAGTAGTTTCATCTAAAGCCTGATCAATACCTTTTAATCTAAGAGTCAATTTTAGAAATTCATCTAAATTTTCATCTATAGACTTACCAGTGTCCATTTTCCAGGAGAATAAGGAGCCTTTAAAGAATGCGAGATTAGGGGCAGTTTGAACCGAATAAATCGATTCAAGCTTACCCCAAATCTCTAGTGGAGTATCGGCTCCATCAACCTTTCTTAGGACATTGTCCGACAGGTTTAGAATCAAGAGGTTGTACGCCTCTTCATCTATCTCCTCCTCCTTTTTTTTCTGCTCATCAGACCATTTATCTTGGTCTTTCTCTAGAGCAATGGCGACTTTGTTGTGTGAAAGAAGTGCACGGATCTTCTTTTTCCACACACCAAAGTCAACCTTTCCGTCGTACACCGAGATTTCAAGTCTTGTTGAAGACATCCTCTCACCCAAAAAATAACAAAAATAGAAAAACGAACAGCTCTATATCAGCTTAGCTATTTTATCACAAAACTAAAAGCAGGGAACCTATAAAAAACCTAAACAGGATCCAATAGAGGACAACCAATTAAGCTAAATCACAAGAAAATCAGAAATCACAAGGGAGCAATTTTTGAAATGCAGAAGCACTATTAATTATGGTTAGAAACAGAATGAACAATTCAGTCAGCAGATTAAACAATGACAGAATGAATCAAGAAACGCAGATTAAACAATCTCAAGAAAAACAGAAAAAGAATGAACAATTCGGTCAGTTATTAAACAATGACAGAATGAATCAAGAAACGCTGAAGCACTTTAATTCTATTTCAAGAATCGACACAGCTCTGATACCACTGTTGTAAATATTAAATTTCGTTCACTGTTGTTAATTCCTCTATTCTTTTCTATCAATCCAGACAATAAATTGAAATAGCACATACACAATCAACACAAGTATTTTACCGTGGTTCACCGATAAATCTGGCTACATTCACGTTGAACTCCACAGAGGAACTCGTGCATTATAAGTCGAAGATTGTACAAAGAACACCACAGAAGAAACAACAAAGATTGAGAAACACGAAACCTAACCGGATGCTCAAACTCAACCTGGTTTGAGCCCTAGAGATCTTCCTGCCTCTAGCAATCAAGACGATCACCACCACCGAATCCAAGGTTCGTCTCCTTCTTCGTCGTCGCTGTCGTCTGTGAAACCGAGAGAACCCATGAGCAAAAAATCGCTCACGCCTGATAGCCCTAGCTCTCTCTCTTTTCTTTCTTTTCTGCTCTATTCTATCTAATGAAATCGTTCTCTTCTGTGTACTTTAAATTCCCAGCACCCTATTCTAATATACAACAAAAGATATTAAAGACAAATAGATGGGCTTGGGCTTCACACAACAATTGCAAACAAAAAAATAAATTTAAACTCTCTCTGTGTAAATACCAGCTAGATATAGAAAATTGCTAGTAGCCTTTGAAGATGTAATTGTTTCTCTAAAAAAGCATTTCCATTACAGGATTATAGGGCCGTGCATCCCTAAATGTGATGATTTTGGTTTTACATTTAGGTAAAGTGCAATTTAGATTCTCACACTTTTAATCATTTACAAATCAGAATTTAAACTATTATTTTTGGGATAAATGAAATTTTCAATTTTCAATTATTAGTAATTGGAACATTGCCATCAATTTATTCATTAAATCCAGCATATGTATATAATGTTTTCAACTAAATAAGGTATTTTAACATGATCTCTTATGCAACCGGTGATTAATCACCCGATTTTGAGTCTTGGAATCGTCAGACTCGTGGACAGAGTCCGGCGAGTCAGCGCGCAATTGCAGACGAAAATCACAAGACACCGAAGGGCTGTCTCACTGTTTTGTGCCGTGGCTATTGAGCTGCAGTCGAATTCTATTTTTGGACCGCGGTTCAATTTAATGCGTTAAAGTTTTGGGCTGTAGTCCAGGCTCTTTTGGGCTGCGGTTCCACACTGTGCCGATTTTTAAACTGATATTTGCTCTAATGGTTTTTGGCCCAATTTTAAAAGTTAAATTATTCAAATAAAATGAGCTATTTTAAGGAAAAAAAGTTGGGAAAATAATGGATAAAATTTTAATCCAAAAATTTAGAATTTTTTTTAATTAGGTATCCAAGAATTAAATTAAATTTTTGGACCCTTAGACATTTGACTTAAATTATTGGATTTTGGACAGTGGTGGGCCCCACTTGAGGTAGAGATTTATTTTAGGGTAATTATCGATTTGAACTGTGACAGCTCCTGGCCTGATCGGGGTCCGAGGAGCCATCACTCCAGACATTTTACAGAAAACGAGACTATTATTATTTTTGAACATTATACTTTTAAAACATTGACAGAGTGAGAGAGAGTGTTCTCTGGAGTAGAAATCATAACGGGAAAGAAAACAGTTAAAACTAAACTGCAGGATGAATTACAGAATACTTAAAACAGAATCAGAAGACACGTTTATTTTTGAACCACAGAAATAATAGACTGAAGAAAACAGGGAGGCAGAAGTAAATTAAAACTTTGAACATCTAAGATATTGGGCAAGGGGGACTTGAAAAGTGCAGCAAAATATATAAGAAGAAAATGATAAAAACAGACAGGAATGGCAGAGAATTACTGGAAATATTGGCGGAAGACTTAGGCGGAAGACTGGCGGAAGACTTAGTTTAAAAAAAAAGGCAACGGTGGATTCAGAATAAGACAAAAGATGAACAGTGATCGGCGGTGGATATAAATTATGAGGCAACGGTGGATGAAATTTTAAAGAGAAACAGGCAGCGGTGGATGTAGGCAAAAATGAACAGTGGCGATCGGTGGATATAAATTATAAGGCAACGGTGGATGAAGTTTTAAAGAGAAACAACCAGCGGTGGATGTAGGCAAAAATGAACATGTGACGATGTAACGCCCCGAGTTATCTGAACCCGGTTTGCTACTCATAACGCTGAACCGAACCATGACGTCTTGATGCTAAATTTAAAATTTCACTCGACAGCCAAAATTTGACTTTTTCTAAAACTAAATATATTTTAAAACTTGCAGCGGAAAATCAATTGAACATCAATGAAGCTAAGTAACCTGTGAAAACATTTTAAAATGACTGTTGGAAGTGTTAAGAGTAATTGGCCAAAAGACGTAAAACTTAAAAAAACGCGGAATGCCCGTGAAGTTGCCGAAGTCGAATACATCTGCCGACGACAAAGTCAACGGAAGAAGCAGAAATAGGAATAGGAGGTTTCTACCGATGACGTGTACAAACAACGCACCACCATCTACCGACAAGCCAACACAACTACATCTGCCGATGAAGTCAACATAACTTCATCTGCCGATGGAGTCAACATAACTTCATCTACCGATAGATTTCCATCTGCCGATAGACAAGCACACGACATCTACCGACAACGACATTACGATTCCTTCCGATAAGATTAAAATATACACTACATCTGCCGATAGCAAAACTACAGGTTTTGCGACTTGCACCTGCCGATGACGTCAGCCGGATGTTCTCTCTCTCATCCAACGACTTTACTGGAGGCACCTTCCGATAGGCAGAACGACAAAACTAAACATCCAGAAACAAACCAAATCACTGCCCTTCCAAAATTCAGTAAAAACAATGTTTTCAAAATCCAACAAAATACCAATATCAGAAGATTTCTCAAAAATGTTTTCAAAGCTTTGAAACCACTATTGTCATAAAATTTTCAGGAAAACATCTATACTGAACTAGTTACCCTCAACTCAACACCTGCAGCCATGGATTAAACCGCCTCAACAGATGACCAAACCGATGCCTGAAAATGCTCCTCCAACCAGCCTATTCCTCATGTTGGTCGGTAAACATACCTTCAGTAACTTCTTCACCTACATCACAAAACTCATCTATTAGCCTAATGCTAAGCAAGTAGAGCGATGAATGAAATGGATCAATGAAGCAATAATTTCCCTAAACATGCGGTCTCTACTTTCTCATCTCAGTTGTATTCAAATTCGTTCTCTGTTGATCCCTCTGTACGATGGGAAAGTGGATCAGTCATTCCCCAAAGCATACATCCTCTGATCTCAATTAAGGGGCGGATTAATTCCCTTAATAGTTAACTGGTCTGATCCCCCTGTAGGATTGGGAAGTGGATCACTTTTCACAAAACCTTAATCCTCTGTTCTCAGTTAAGGGGCGGATTAATCCCCCTTAACAGTTGTTCTGATCATCCTGCTCACAGTTACCATGCGTTTCATGTAAATTCATTTTCGTAATCTTTCAAAAACATGATGCATGACAACTGGAAAATAAACATACAAAACATACATAAATCCTACTGTTTTGTGATGTAGGCCCGAAGGCACAAACAAACTCTACTTACCTGGATTCTTGGCGAGTGCTCGGTTAGGAGCTTCTTTGGGATCTTTCTCACCTAGAACATAAACAGAACATTAAGTCAACCTGTACTAAACCTCATTCTAAGGCATTCAGAAAACCTAAGGGAATAGTTGGGAGTTCTGATCGCCAAGCATTACTGATTCTATGCTAAACCCGAATCTACTCACTTTCCTGATGAGTTCCCAAAATACATATCTAACACTCCCCCATACAATCTTCCTTAGTTACTAAGTCAGAAAAATCGAGGTAGAAACTTACCTAGCTCGGCGAACGGACTCGGGGGAAGGAAATCGCCTGGGAAGTCTGCTGGTTTGAGCTGAAAACCGAGAGCAAGAATGAATAGTGGCGGCTAAGCTCAATAGATTCTTTTTAAATAGGTTATCCACTAATAAGTTTTTAATTTACCATAATGCCCTTGCATATCCATTCATTAACCTAATCCATATTTGCACATCTTAATTTGACAAATTAAATTGGGTTTAATGGAACCGGGTGCTACAGACGACCTATACTCATGAACTTACCTGTTGCTGTAGAGTTGCTAATCCTGAACGTCTCAGAAATGCTCGAACCTGTAAATGCACGTTCAGAAAATAAACAAGCTGCAAATGCTAACAAATAAGTTAGAAGAATTTGTTCCAAACTCATTCAAACCCTTAGAAAACAAATCGGTGTGTTTTCATCCAAAAACAGTGAGTTTTACCAAAGTATCACAATCCTTCACTCCAACCAAAACTCACTTTAAACTTGTCCAAACTTGTTAGCATTTAAAAGATGCTTACCCTAGTAGAAAAACAGAAAGGAGCTGAGGAAATCGAAGTAGCTTCGATGGCTGATTGACGACGACTGGAAGAGAGAATGTCGAGAAGAGAATGGAGAGAGAGCAGAGAAGTGAAATGAAGAGGGTTTCACGTAGGAGGAAGAACTTAGCTTCTTCAACAAGTTTCCAGATGTCACTCAACCATTGGCAAACTCCCACCAACCTTAATTTCTCCCCAATTTACCCTTCCATTGATTTCTAACCAAATAGTTTTGTTTGGTTGAACATAATTTGGTTTTCCAATTAAGTTGTGACTTAAATTCTTCGATCCGTTTTCTCCAAAAATCTCCTCTTCTGTAAGGTATTATAAAACTTCAAATAAAATACGCATTTTATTAATGACCAATAAATTTCATTTCAACAGTTTAAGGAATAATTACATGGCAAAAATGCCGGGTGTTACATTCTACCCACCTTAACAGAAATTTTGTCCCCAAAATTTGCCTAAGCAAAGAGTTCCGGATATTTGGCCCTAACGTCCTGTTGTCTTTCCCAAGTGGCTTCCTCTACATTATGATTTCGCCATAAAACTTTCACCAATGGGACCACACGATTGCGTAACACTTTAAGTGACATATCCAATATCTGTATAGGCCTTTCTTCATATGTCAGCGTCGGCATGATATCAAAGTCCACATGCTCCACAATCTGAGTTGGATCTCGTACACATTTTCTCAGCATCGAAACATGGAAGACATTGTGAACTCCATCCATTGACGCAGGCAACTGTAGTCTGTAAGCCATGTTTCCCACACGCTTCAGGATGGGAAAAGGGCCAATGAACCGTGGGCAGAGCTTTCCTTTCTTACCGAATCTCATTACGCCTTTGAAAGGTGACACTTTCAGGAATACCTCACCGCCCACAACGAACTCTAAATCTCTTCTTCTATGGTCCGCATAACTTTTCTGTCGACTCTGAGCAATCTTTATTCGTTGTTTGATAGCGGTTATCACCTCGGACATCTACTGTAATATCTCAGGGCCGATAAGCTTGGTTTCTCCGACCTCATCCCAACACAATGAGGATCTACACTTTCTGCCGTAGAGAGCTTCATATGGAGCCATGCCAATTGTAGCCTGGTAGCTATTGTTGTAAGCGAACTCCACAAGCGGTAGGTATCTACTCCAAGGAGCATGAAATTCCAGCACTCACGACCTTAACATATCCTCTAGTATTTGAATTGTTCTTTCAGACTGCCCGTCCGTCTGTGGATGAAACGCCGTGCTGAAATCCAACTTGGTGCCTAGAGAGTTCTGCAAACTTTTCCAAAACCTGGAAGTGAATCTGGGATCACGGTCTGAGACGATCGACACAGGAACGCCATGCAGTTTAATAATCTCGCTAATATACAGCTCTACATACTGATCGATGGAGAATGTCATCTTCACATGTAGAAAATGGGCCGACTTCGTCAATCTGTCCACTATGACCCATATGCTATTGTGGCCTTTAGCTGTCCTTGGAAGGCCAACAACAAAGTCCATTGTGATGTTCTCCCACTTCCATTCGGGAATCGGAAGAGGCTGAAGCGTTCTACTTGGTCGTTGATGTTCAGCTTTGTAACGCCCCAAGTTTTCTGAACCCAGTTTGTTACTCGTAAACTCGGATATTACTAAAAAAAAAAAACTTGGACCGAAATTTAAACTTCCTTCGAAATTCAAATTTTAACGTTTGATAAAACATGAAAACTTGTAGCGGAAATCTTTGAGCAAAATAGAGTTGAGCAAAACTATGTATCAGTGTTTGAATGATCACATAAAATATTAAGAAAATAATTCAACCGGAAGGGATGAAAGTTTAGGCGTGAAATACTTGAAATTTATGAAAGTCAAACACATCATCCGAAGAACGAAGTCAACCGGAAGGAACTGACGTAGAAAACAGAAGGCTTTTCCCTGATAACAAAACGACAAAGTTTCGACTACATCATCCGGTCACAAAACGACAAAGTTTCGGCTATATCATTCCGTCACAAAACGACAAGATACATCCTACATCTACCGGTGACGTCAGCCGGATGATTTCCTCATCCGATCGACTTTACTCTATATCTACCGGTGACGTCAGCCGGATGATTTCCTCATCCGATCAACTTTACTCTACATCCACCGGTGACGTCAGCCGAATGATTTCCTCATCTGATCGACTTTACTCTATATCCACCGGTGACGTCAGCCGGATGATTTCCTCATCCGAACAACTTTACTCTATAACCACCGGCCGCAAAACGACAAAAGTCCTACTTATATCTTCCGATAGACGACAGAACAACAACTCAACTACTCCATGCTACGCAAACACAACTCTAATTACAGAAATGAAATTACTCACATTACTGAAATCATTCAAATACCATTCTAACAAATGCATTACTTAAAACAATCCAGCAAGTGCCATCGTCAAATCTCAGCAGAATACCATTATCAGAAAAGTTCAAAACATTTTCAAAACATTGAAACAACTACTGTCATGAGGACTCAACTTATTCAAATCAAAACGTTGTCAACTTTACCTTTACTCCAACAGACATCAGTTAAACTGCCTCATCAAATACCAGGTCCGTGGCATGAGTGTGCTCCCCCAACCAGCCTATCCTTCAATGAACTCAGAAGGCTCACCTGCTGTAACTTCTCCACCTACATCACAAAACTCATCTATTAGCCTAATGCTAAGTAAGTAAAGCAGTAATGGAATGAAATGCTAAAACATAAATTCCTAAACATGCAATTTCTACTTTCTCATCTCAGTTGCATTCACATACGTTCATAAGCTGATCTGATCCCTCGGTTCCCTTGGGAAGTGGATCAATTTTCCCAAGGTCATACATCCTCTACTCAATTAAGGGGCGGATTAGTTCCCTTAATAGCTGAACTGATCCCTCTGTTCCCTTGGGAGTGGGATCAATTCTCCCAATGTCATACATCCTCTACTCGATTAAGGGGCGGATTAGTTCCCTTAATAGTTTGTCTGTCACATACAGTTCATACTTCACTATTCTTACATGGAAATTCATTTTCGTAATCTTTCAAAAACATGATGCGTGGCATACAAAATCATTCTCGATATGCATAACCCTACTGTTTTGTGATGTATGCCCGAAGGCACATGCATACTTTACTTACATGGTCTCCTGGAAATCGTTCGGTTTCAACTACTTTGGAAACCCTGCTCACCTAGCGTCATAAGCAAAAATACCGATTAGATCACCACTAACCTTATCCTAAATCGTTCTGAAACCTAAGGGGCTCGTTTGAAATCTCTAATCATCATACACTTTCGGTTCAATACTAAAATCGAACTCAACTCACTCGCAGTATTATCAAAATACGCGCATTACACTATCTCTGCTATCTAGCCACTAAAATCTCAAGAAATAAAATGGAAAACTCAGCTAGTTTGAGGAATGAGGATCGGAGAGGGAAATCGCCTGGAGCTCTGCTGTGCTTGAGCTGAATACCGAGAAGGAAAATGAGGGAAACAGTGGCGACTAAACCTCATTAAACTCTCCATTAAATACGTTATCCATTTATAAAATTGCTAATTACCCTTTTGTCCTTACATAGTTATTAACTAACCTAATCACTTTCTCCCTCAATTCTTCCATAAAATTAACACATTATAATTGGCAATTAAATTTGGTTTAATAGAGCCGGGTGCTACAAGCTTTGACTTGTTGACATATCATACAAGACTCCACATACTTGGCCACTTCATTCTTCATATTTGGCCACCAGAAGTGAAGTTTCAAGTCTTGATACATTTTCGTGCTACCGGGATGTACAGAGAAAGAAGATGAGTGGACTTCCGACAAGATGTGCTTCCATAACTCTTCATCCTTCGGAACATACCATCTATCTCTGAACTTCAGGATACCATCTCCCGAATACCTGAACTCAGAAGAGACCATAGGTAACTTGCTTACTATATCGGCCATTTCTTTTGAATTTGTCTTCTAAGCCTCTTTAATTCGGTCCAGAACGGTTGGCCGTAACGTTAGATTTGCCAGCACGGCCGATAGTTTAGAAACTACCTCCAGTTCAAACTTCTGGATTTCTATCCTCAAAGGCAATGAGATGGTAGCCAAGGCCGGTTGCATAGTAGACGGCATCCTGCTCAACACATCAGCTACCACATTAGCTTTACCAGGGTGGTATTTGATCTCAACATCGTAATCTTTCACAAATTCTAACCACCGCCTCTGCCTTATATTCAACTCTTTTTGAGTAAAGAGGTACCTCAAACTCTTGTGATCAGAAAACACCTCACATGATTGCCCGTACAAATGGTGTCTCCATACTTTCAGCGCAAATACAACTGCTGCTAACTCAAGTTCGTGAGTAGGGTAGTTTTCTTCATGGCTCTTCAATTGTCGGGATGCATATGCTACCACTTTCCCTTCTTGCATTAGTACACATCCCAAGCCAATCCTTGACGCATCACAGTATACACTGAATTTACCGTCTTCAACTGGCAATACTAACAGAGGAGCAGTGGTTAATTTCTGCTTAAGTGTCTGAAAGATCACCTCACATGCTTCAGACCACTTGAACTTGATTTCCTTCCTCGTTAAGCTGGTCATAGGTTTCGCTATCACCGAAAATCCTTTGATAAACTTTCTGTAATAACCAGCTAACCCGATAAAGCTCCGTACCTCACTGGCATTACTCGACCTTGGCCATTCTTTCACTGCCAGAATCTTGGCTGGATCTAGGGACACTCCTTCTGCCGACACCACATGGCCTAGGAAGTAATCCTGCTCAACCAGAACTCGCACTTCGACAGTTTTGCATACAACTGGTGCTGTTTCAGAGTCGACAGCACAATTGCCAAGTGCTCCTCGTGCTCGGCCTCACTTCTGGAGTAAACCAGAATGTCGTCGATGAAGACGATTACAAATTTATCTAAGAAGTCCTGGAACATCCTGTTCATCAAGTCCATAAATGTCGTCGGAGCATTAGTTAACCCGAACGACATCACCAAGAACTCGTAGTGTCCGTACCGGGTCCTGAAGGCGGTCTTTGGAATATCGTCAGCTCTGACCTTCAACTGGTAATATCCCGAGTGCAAGTCAATCTTAGAAAATACCCGAGCCCCTTGTAGTTGGTCAAACAAATCATCAATTCTAGGCAACGGGTACTTATTGTTGATAGTCAACTTGTTCAGCTCACGGTAATCAATACACATTCGTAGGGACCCATCCTTCTTTTTGACAAACAAGACGGGAGCACCCCACGAAGAGAAACTAGAGCGCACAAAGCCCTTGTCCACCAACTCTTTTAGCTGAGTCTTCAACTCCCTCAGCTCTATTGGCGCCATACGGTACAGATTCTTCGACATCGGTTCAGCACCAGGATACACATCGATCTCAAACTCTATCTCACGATCCGGTGGCAATCCCGGTAGGTCATCTAAGAAAACCTCTGAGAAGTTTCGAACTACCGGAATATTTTGAAGTTCCACCTCACCTTGTCTTTGAACATCTACTACGTGGGCAAGGAATCTGACACATCCTGACCTCATTAGCCGTCGAGCTTTCAGGGAAGATATAACAGGCATACAGTGTTTCTTCGGTACTGCCTGATAAGAGAATTCTACTTCATTTGGGCGATTAAATGACACTAGCCCAGACCTACAGTTGATGGTGGCATGATGTCTAAACAGCCAGTCCATCCCCAGAATGACATCGTACCCTTTCATATCGATGACGATAAGGTTGGCGTACAACTTCTGGTCTCCTACTGTCACTATATCACCCCGTACCGCCTGCTCGGAGTGCTTAAACTCTCCGGACGGTAGCATAATGCTGTAGGGCTGGTCTGATGACGTACAATTAACCTTCTGTCTAACTACGAAGTCCCCTGCCACAAACGAATGTGTGGCCCCCGTGTCCCACAAGGTAGAAGCAGGCAAATCACATATTACAATTGTACCTGTAATTGCTGTATACAGATCAGCATCATCAACGTCCTCCATCATTGCAAAAACCCTTGGTACGACAAGGTTTGGTCTCGTGTCCGGTATCGGGCAATCCCGAACATGATGGCCTCCTTTGCCACATCGGAAACATTGGCCAGTAAAGAGCCTGCAGTCTCCCGTATGATTTCTCTGGCAATGCGGGCATACGGGAAGCTGAGAAGCTCCCATAGGTCTTTTCCCTTTGTTCTGGTTTTCACACCTCTGTTATGTTGCTGCCGTGGTTGCCCAAACTTTCCCTTTTGTTGTTGTTGTTGCTGCTGAGGGGCATCCTGCATGATTCTCTTTGATGTATATCTCTGAGACTTTGCCTCTAAGGCTTCCAACTGATAAGCCTTAGCTACCACCTTTGTGTATGGGGCCTCGTCAAATCCCCCGTATGTAATCCCTCGTAAGAGGTCCATCTTCAAACCCTGGATAAATTGATGCACCTTATTTTCATCAGTGGCCACTAGGTGGGGTGCATAACGGGATAGTGAATCGAACATCTGAACATACTCGACCACCGTTCCAAACTGTCGTAGTCGAGAGAATTCCAGTAACTTCTCCTTCCTCATGCTGCGGTCAAAGTACTTCTCGTAGAAGAGTGTTTTAAATCCCTCCCAGCTTAATGCCTCAGTGGTTGACTGCACCGTATCCCACCAAAATCCAGCACTCTTGGTGAGATTAAACGAGGCACATATCACTTTCTTATTTTCCTCCACCTCTGCATAATTCAACATGCGTTCAATCTGCCGGATCCATTCCTCAGCATGAGTAGGGTCCGTCGATAACCCATCAAATGCAGGCGGCTGGAGTCACCGAAATCTTTCTCCACTAGAGTCACGTGGAGCATTTGCATGGTTATTATGATTCCCATTATCTTCTCTGGCCATCATGCGTTCCATCATTCGTGACTGAACGCCGACCAACTCGGTTAGACGATCGAGGGTGTCGCCTCTGTCATTTGCATCACCCTGATTTCCTCTCACTATTCTAGAAAATCCTATAAACAGAATAACTAAATTAAATAAACAGAACTTTTACAAAAACTTAAACACTTACAGTTGGTGGAGCGATCTCACGTGGCGGGTTGCGCAGTCAGACATTTCACAGAATCGGTTTTAAAACCTTGTCTCTCTGATACCATAACTGTGACGACCCCCGACCAGACCCGATCGGGATCCGGGATCGGAGCCATCACTCCGGGACAGTTAACAGAAAACAGGGACTATTTTTTTTTAAACTTTATACTTTTAAAACATTTACAGAGGGGGAGAAAGTTCTCTGGATTCGAAATCAAACGAGAAAAACAGTTAACAGAATCGGAAAATAAAATGGATGATCGAAGGAAAGCAGGAAGTGATGAAAATAAAAGTAAGTAAACTGGCATAAGGTGTTGACGGAAGAAGCAGGCATCGAGTTGAATCGGTGGATGCAAGCAGAAACGATACCGGAAGATTTAGGCAGATGGCGTGGCCAGATGATGTGGATGACGTCACCGGTAGATACAGATAGTAGACGTAATCGGCAGAAGGTGATGACGTCATCGGAAGATAGATGACGTCATCAGCAGATATAGGCAGCAGATGGAATCGGAATGTGTGATGACATCATCAGCAGATATAGGTAGCAGATGGAATCGGAATGTGTGATGACATCATCAGCAGATATAGGTAGCAGATGGAATCGGAATGTGTGATGACATCATCAGCAGATATAGGTAGCAGATGGAATCGGAATGTGTGATGACATCATCAGCAGATATAGGTAGCAGATGGAATCGGAATGTGTGATGACATCATCAGCAGATATAGGTAGCAGATGGAATCGGAATGTGTGATGACATCATCAGCAGATATAGGTAGCAGATGGAATCGGAATGTGTGATGACATCATCAGCAGATATAGGTAGCAGATGGAATCGGAATGTGTGATGACATCATCAGCAGATATAGGTAGCAGATGGAATCGGAATGTGTGATGACATCATCAGCAGATATAGGTAGCAGATGGAATCGGAATGTGTGATGACATCATCAGCAGATATAGGTAGCAGATGGAATCGGAATGTGTGATGACATCATCAGCAGATATAGGTCATCGGAAGATGTGATGACATCATCAGCAGATATAGGTAGCAGATGGAATCGGAATGTGTGATGACATCATCGGAAGATGTGATGACATCATCGGCAGATATAGGCAGTAAACGGAATCGGCAGGAGGGATAACCTATGACAGAACCACTGTTTGGGTGTGGATGGGAATAAGACAAGACATGTATAGTATCTATCGGTAGATGAAGTTTAGACGTAGTTTTAAAGGCAAAATTTACACCTTTTGACAGGAAAACATATAGACAGAGAGCTTAAAACAGACATAGAAGTCCCAGATTTCTCGGACCACATCAAAACATGGATCTAGAACACAACAGAAAACATGACAGAAACTTAAGGAAGATCACACTACATGGATAGCTCTAAAACCAGAAACTATCCATGCACAGACTAACAGAAAATATTCCAAACAAATTTCAGAACACTTCAAAACATAATTCAACTGTCAAATACAGAGGTTTTAAACATCAATACAGGTTTCATACATCGTTTTACAAACCACAAAGTAGTACAGAACTGGACCTACATTTCAAATGTTTTAAAACTTCAAAAGATGGTACAATAATGGACATAACTTCAGAAAAACACATTCTCACAGGATTAACTCTTGTCTGACTGCAGCAGCCAAACCCCGTGAGCTCGATCCTCCAACTACATCAGCTCGTCATTTTGAGGCACAAGGTCCTCATCTGGAGTATCCGTACCTACAACAGGGAGTTCATCTATGAGCCTAGAGCTCAGTAAGAACATGGAATGCAGTGTGCATATGCTATGCATGAACATTTTCAAATACATGAACATTACATTACATTACATTACATTTCACTGGACAGGAAGGTATAAGTGGGAAGAGGAGCTGGCGCAACAGGAGTACATGCTACAACAGGACATAACAGGAGTACATACAGGATGCCAGCCCTCGTCCACACTTAACCATACATTTCATTACAGGTTTTATCTTACTTAACTTCAAACCGTGTGCAGAAAACATTTTTCATGACTTTCAGAGAAAAATGTGTATGCATGAACATTCATAGACAGGCAACAGAATAATAAGCAGGATATAAAACAGAACACACTTAACCTAAAACATAACCTATGGTTTAACTACCCAACAGAAATCCCGACACATAAAACCTAGTACCCGGTGGATGTAGGCAGAAATGAACAGTAACCGGTGGATGTAGGCAGAAATGAACAGTAACCGGTGGATGTAGGCAGAAATGAACAGTAACCGGTGGATGTAGGCAGAAATGAACAGTAACCGGTGGATGTAGGCAGAAATGAACAGTAACCGGTGGATGTAGGCAGAAATGAACAGTAACCGGTGGATGTAGGCAGAAATGAACAGTAACCGGTGGATGTAGGCAGAAATGAACAGTAACCGGTGGATGTAGGCAGAAATGAACAGTAACCGGTGGATGTAGGCAGAAATGAACAGTGACGATCGGTGGATATAAATTATAAGGCAACGGTGGATGAAGTTTTGGATGTAGGCAGAAATGAACAGTAACCGGTGGATGTAGGCAGAAATGAACAGTAACCGGTGGATGTAGGCAGAAATGAACAGTAACCGGTGGATGTAGGCAGAAATGAACAGTAACCGGTGGATGTAGGCAGAAATGAACAGTAACCGGTGGATGTAGAGCAGAGAAGTGAAATGAAGAGGGTTTCACGTAGAAGGAAGAACTTAGCTTCTTCAACAAGTTGCTAGATGTCACTCAACCATTGGCAAACTCCCACCAACCTTAATTTCTCTCCAATTTACCCTTCATTATTTCTAACCAAATAGTTTGGTTTTGGTTGAACATAATTTGGTTTTCCAATTAAGTTGTGACTTAAATTCTTCGTCCATTTTCTCCAAAAATCTCCTCTTCTGTAAGGTAATTATAAAACTTCAAATAAAATACGCATTTTATTAATGGCCATAAATTCCATTTCACAGTTTAAGGAATAATTACATGGCAAAAATACCGGGTGTTACAGCGGTGGATGTAGGCAGAAATGAACAGTAACCGGTGGATGTAGGCAGAAATGAACAGTAACCGGTGGATGTAGGCAGAAATGAACAGTAACCGGTGGATGTAGGCAGAAATGAACAGTAACCGGTGGATGTAGGCAGAAATGAACAGTAACCGGTGGATGTAGGCAGAAATGAACAGTAACCGGTGGATGTAGGCAGAAATGAACAGTAACCGGTGGATGTAGGCAGAAATGAACAGTAACCGGTGGATGTAGGCAGAAATGAACAGTAACCGGTGGATGTAGGCAGAAATGAACAGTAACCGGTGGATGTAGGCAGAAATGAACAGTAACCGGTGGATGTAGGCAGAAATGAACAGTAACCGGTGGATGTAGGCAGAAATGAACAGTAACCGGTGGATGTAGGCAGAAATGAACAGTAACCGGTGGATGTAGGCAGAAATGAACAGTAACCGGTGGATGTAGGCAGAAATGAACAGTAACCGGTGGATGTAGGCAGAAATGAACAGTAACCGGTGGATGTAGGCAGAAATGAACAGTAACCGGTGGATGTAGGCAGAAATGAACAGTAACCGGTGGATGTAGGCAGAAATGAACAGTAACCGGTGGATGTAGGCAGAAATGAACAGTAACCGGTGGATGTAGGCAGAAATGAACAGTAACCGGTGGATGTAGGCAGAAATGAACAGTAACCGGTGGATGTAGGCAGAAATGAACAGTAACCGGTGGATGTAGGCAGAAATGAACAGTAACCGGTGGATGTAGGCAGAAATGAACAGTAACCGGTGGATGTAGGCAGAAATGAACAGTAACCGGTGGATGTAGGCAGAAATAAACAGTGACGATCGGTGGATATAAATTATAAGGCAACGGTGGATGAAGTTTTGGATGTAGGCAGAAATGAACAGTAACCGGTGGATGTAGGCAGAAATGAACAGTAACCGGTGGATGTAGGCAGAAATGAACAGTAACCGGTGGATGTAGGCAGAAATGAACAGTAACCGGTGGATGTAGGCAGAAATGAACAGTGACGATCAGTGGATATAAATTATAAGGCAACGGTGGATGAAGTTTTGGATGTAGGCAAAAATGAACAGTAACCGGTGGATGTAGGCAGAAATGAACAGTAACCGGTGGATGTAGGCAGAAATGAACAGTGACGATCGGTGGATATAAATTATAAGGCAACGGTGGATGAAGTTTTAAAGAGAAACAGGCAGCGGTGGATGTAGAGTTTAAAGACAAAATTGACAACTTTTAACAGGAATCCATAAAACAAAAGTCGTGAAAACAGAAGCTATGAAAGCTTCAAACTTCAGAAAACGATTCGAAACATGATTTTAGACATATCAGGGAAACACGACAGAATTTTAAGGAAACAGATTGCATGGATGACTCTAAAATCAGAGATAATCCATGCACATCCTAAAGGAGAAAATATTCCAAACAATTCCAGAATACTTCAGAACATAAATTCAACTGTCAAATACAGAGGTTTTAAATACATCAACAACAAAACCTATACATTACAAAATTCCCAGCAGAGTTTTTAAACAAAACACAGGACTATAACAGAGTTTTAAAACAAAACACCAGAATTCCAGAAGAGTTTACAGATATGAACTTTACTTTAAAGACTTAAACCTCAAGACAGAAAATTATGTCTGGCTGCAGCAACCACCCCGAGAGCTCGAACCACCAGCCACCTATTCATCAGACTGAGGCACAAAGTCCTCATTTTCGGGTTCAGTACCTACATCAGGGAGTTCACCTATGAGTCTAAAACTCAGTAAGAACATATATAAATGCAGTGATGCGTATGCTATGCATGGACTTTCAGAAATACGGTGACAGTACAGTACATTACATTTCAGTGGCAGAGGGGTATAAGTAGGGCTTATAGGGGAACTGACAATCAGTAGAATCAGTGAGTGCACAATAGGCACATACAGTAATACAGTATACATATATATAACAGTACAGTAACAGTGGGTCAGTCCCCGTCCCGCACTTAACCGGTTCATTTCAGTCATATTTTATCTTGCTTAACTTCAAAACCGTGTACAGAAAACAGTTTTGCATGAACTTTCAGAAAATCGTGTATGCATGAACATTTTCAGTGCTTACAATTAAAACAGCAGACAACAGAAATAACACAACAGAACCTAAAGGAAAAACAAACAACTCGGAATATAACTTCAACTTATCTACCCGAAACCTCCCGACAGTAGTAAAATCCTAGAGTCTCCGTGATGTAGGGCCTTAAGGGCCAACCTACGGATATGAACTTACCTGTTTGCTGCAGAGTTGATGTTCTTGATCGTCTCGGTAATGTACAAACCTGTACATGCACGTAAGGAAAATAAACAAGCTGCAAATGCTAACTAATAACTTGGTAGAATCAGCAGCAACTCCTTTCAAACTCTTAGAAAACAACAACGTGTTTTCATCCAAAAACAGTGAGGTTTTCACAAAATATCGAAACTTTAAACTTCTACAAAAGTCACATTTTCACTTTTCCAAACTTGCTAACTTAGCAGATGATTACCTTTACTGGAGAAGACAGGAGAATGAAAGTCTTTTGGAAAGGTTGAAATCGCTAGAAAGAGAGAAAACAGAGAGGAAAACAAGAAACAGAGAAGAGAAATGAGGATTTCACGTAGGAGTAAGAACATGGCTTCTTCAACAAGTTGCCAAGTGTCAATCATCCATTGGCTTTCTCCCACCAACCTTAATTCCTTTCCAATTTACCCTTCCATTGGTTCTTGAATAAATTTGTTAAATAAATTCTTCAACCTGGTTTTTCCATTAAACTCTCCGACAATTCATTAAAACATACATCAGATTTTTATATAAAAATTCATCCCGCTAAATAATCCGGGTGAATAATTACAAGGGCAAAAATGCCGGGTGTTACATGAACCCTGTACTATATACGTTTTTTTAATTAGCCCTCTGTACTAAAAAAATCGTCAAATCGAACCCTGTACTTTGATTTTGTTATCAATTTAGACCTTCTATCAATAATTTCATTAAACCCTCATTTAAAAAATTACCAAATAATCTTAGATTAAGTTAAATATTTTACCACATATTTACTACTTAATAAGAAGATAATCTAAAAATTTTCATGATTTTTTAACATATGTACGATTTATTGTAATTTTATTTTAGTATTTTATAAAAATATTATAATAAATCATACAACTTTTAAAACATTATGAAAATTTTTCTATTATCTACCCATAACGTGGTAAACATGTGAAAAAAGTTTTAAATAAATTCAATATCTTTAAGTATTTGTTTAAATTAATCTCAGTTTATTCTTTACTTTATAAATTAATTTTTAAAAAAATACCAAACGATATTTGATTTATTTGAAAAGTTTTCCAGATGTTCAACATATCATGGGTAGATAATAAAAAATGTTTCGTGATTTTCTAAAATTTGTATGATTTTATAATATTTTTATAAAATATTAAAATAAAATTACAATAAATTGTACTTGTGTTAAAAAATTACAAAACTTTTCAGATTATCTTCTCATTAAGTAGTAAACATGTGATAAAACTTTCAACTGAATCCAAGATCGTTTGGTAATTTTTTAAATGAGTGCTTAATGAAATTGTTGATAGAAGGTCTGAACTGATAACAAAATCAAAGTACAGGGTTCAATTTGACAGTTTTTTTAGTACAGGGGGCGAATTAAAAAAACGTGTATAGTACAGGGTTTAAATCTATATTTACCCTTTATTTTATATTCAGTTTTATACACGTTTTGTAACACCCGGCATTTTGCCATGTAATAGTTTTCCCGGATCATTTAATCGAGATTAATATTATATTAATACAAAGGAATGTTTTGGTTGGAATAATTAGTGGAGAACTAAACTAATGTGTAACTAAACCAAAACGCTAAGTTTAAAATGCATGGAAGGGCAAATCGGGGAGAAATTAAGGTTGGTGGGAGATAGCCAATGGTTGAGTGGCATCTGGCAACTTGTTGAAGAAGCTAAGTTCCACCTTCTACGTGAACCCTCTTCACTTCTCTTCTCCGCTCTCTCTCTCCTTTTTCCTCTCTGCATTCTCTCTTCCAGTCGACAAGCAACCATCGAAGATTTACTTCGATCTCCTCAGATTTTCTTCTGCTCCTCCGCTAAGGTAAACATCTGCTAATGCTAACAAGTTTGGACAAGTTTAATGTGGATTTTTCCCGAAGTTTAGGGTTATGGTATTTTGTGAAAAACTCACTGTCTTTGGATGAAAACACACTGGTTTGTTTTCTAAGGGTTTGAATGAGTTTGGAACAGACTCTTCTGACTTATTTGTTAGCATTTGCAGCTTGTTTATTTTCTGAACGTACATGTACAGGTTCGAACATTTCCGAGGCTTTCCGGCTAACTGCATCGAGGATAACAGGTAAGTTCATAACCGTAGGGTGGCCCTTAAGGCCCTACATCACGGAGGTACTAGGTTTCCTGTTCTGTCGGGTTGTTTTGGGTAGGAAGGTTATAGTCTATGTTCTGAAATGTCTGGCTTCGATTTACTTTCTGTTGTCTTATTTCTGCTGTCTGCCTGTTTAAGTTCAAGCATCGTTCATGCATACACATTTTCTCTGAAAGACATGCAAATGTTTTCTGTACATTGTTTGAAACTAAACAAGATAAAATCCAACTGAAATGTACCAGGTTAAGTGCGAGACGGGGACTGGCCCCAGAACTGTTTACTGTTTATCGTTTACTGTACTGTATCCCTAATTGTGCCTGATAGTG
This sequence comes from Begonia masoniana, assembly GCA_022432975.1. NCBI lineage: Eukaryota > Viridiplantae > Streptophyta > Magnoliopsida > Cucurbitales > Begoniaceae > Begonia > Begonia masoniana. The sequence continues at coordinate 39,676,354 of CM039507.1, forward strand.
CACCCTCCCCCTCCCCCACTGTTTGTCAGTTCCCCTATAAGCTCCACTTAACTCTACTGCCACTGTAACTTAATGCTCTGTACTGTCACCGTATTTCTGAAAAAAAAAAAAAAACTGCATGCATAGCATTTTGCATCACTGCATTCTGATTATGTCCTTACTGAGTTTTAGATTCATAGGTGAACTCCCTGATGTAGGTACTGAACCCGAACCTGAGGACTTTGTGCCTCAATCTGATGAATAGGTGGCTGGTGGCTCGAGCTCATGGGGGTTTGGTTGCTGCAGCCATACATAGTCTTCCGTCCTGAGGTTTAAGTTTTTTTGTAATGTCTATATCTGTAAAGTTTTCTGAAATCCTGATTTTTGTGTTAAAAACTCTGTAGAAAACTCATCTTTTGGTGAATTCTGTAATTATATGTTACGTTCTGTACTGTCCCTCAGATTTTGAAACAATGTACAAGTTCTGATGTTTCAGTTTTAGGAACCACTGTATTTGACAGTTAAGTTTATATTCTAAAGTATTCTGAAATTTGTTTGGAATGTTTCTATTAGTTCATGCATGGATGAATTCTGGTTTTGGAACTGTCCATGTAATATTATTTCCTTGAACCTGTCAATTTTAAAGTATGTCTTACTGACCTTCAAATTTCAAAATACTGTATAGATTATGAGTCAAAGTTTTCAAAACTGCTGTATTTGATAGTTGAACTCATGTTCTGAATGTTCTGAAATGTTTTAGAATATTTTCATGTTTTAAGATTTGCATGGATGGTCTCAAATTCTAGAGTCATCCATGTAGTCTGTTTTTCTTAGATCTGTCATCTGTAAAGTGTGTTTCAAAATCTTATTTTGAATCGGGTTTTGAAGGTCTGAAACCCTTATGTCTTCTGCTTGATGCTCCCTGCCCGTATGTCTCCCTGTAAAAGTTATAAATTTTGCCTTTAAAACTATGTCTTCCGGCTGACGTCATCAAAGTCATCCGCCCATTGTATTTATGTCTTCCGGCTGACGTCACCCAAGTCATCCGCCCAGTGTAAATATGTCTTCCGGCTGACGTCATCCCAGTTTTTCCGCCAGTATAATGCTTATATCTTCCGGTTGACGTCATCCATCTTCCGGCTTACGTCATCTCCTCATCCGATCTCAGTTACTGTCTGTGTCTTCCGCCTGACGTCACCCATCTTCCGGCTGACGTCACCTCCTCTTCTGCCCAGTTTTACTCAGCCTCTTCCGCTGAATACTGTTCGTCTTTTGTCGTATCTGGATCCACCGATAGTTCAAATCTTCTGCCTGACGTCATCTCCGCTTCTGTCTTTGCATTTACATCTTCTGGCTGACGTCATTCAAGTCTTCCGCTGCTCCTTTAAACTAAGTCTTCCGTTGGTTATTCGCCTAAGTCTTCCGCCAATGTTTCTTGTTTCCTCCTCTGCCAGCCTTATGCTAATTTCTGTTCTGTTATCCATTATTGAAACCTGTTTTAAATTTCTACACCCGAGAACTCTCTCTGTCCCTGTAAATGTTTTTTGTTACTCACTGTAGTTTCTCCCTCTCTGTAAAGTTACGTTTTTTTAGGGTTTGCGATGACAGTGCATGTTTCCTGTCATTCAGTTCTGTTTTCCGTTAAAGTTTTAAAAAGTTCAGTTGGCTTTCATAAGTTGTTCCAGTAACGCTGTCTGTTCTGTTTATGTTCAAAAAAAATAATCACCGTTTTCCGTCCACTGTCCCGGAGTGATGGCTCCGATCTCGGACCCCGATCGGGTTCTAGATTTGGGCTGTCACACGTTTTATTTAATTAATAATTTAATTATTTTGTCTATAAATAATTTGTTAAAACTCTGTTACTATTGTTTTGTTTTAATACATATATTCTTTTATGCACGTTTTCGTATTTCGACATGAAAACTTTGTTTTTGCTAATGTAACGAGACAATTTACTGTGTTGTGTCTCTTAACGCAAAACTCTAAATTTGATTAAGGTATTTTTGTGGCTTTAGCGATTGCTAAGTATTGTTGTGACAGCCCCAGACCCGATCGGGGTCCGAGAGCCGTCACTCCATACATTTAACAGAAAACGGGACTATATTATTATTTTTTGAATAAACAGACTAAATCCTTTAAAATGAACCCTTAAAACTTTAAAGAGAAAGAAAACCTTCTCTGGATTTAAAAGCAAAATGGGAAACAGTTAAACCAAATTGCAGAATAAATGGCAGAGGGAAATGCAGGAAGGCTAGAAGCAGGGGGAAATGAAAACAGTTCTGGAATTCTCACTAAGACTTGACTTCGACTTAAACAGGGTTCTGGCAGACAATGAGAGGATTGGAACACAAGAATCTGAACGATGAAAATAAACAGACAGAGATGAACGACTTGGACATGCAGTGAAAAAAACTAATAAAAATGGAAAACAAAACTGGAAGTTATAACGGAAGAAAGGCTACAGTGAATGACGGGGTCGAGGGATGTAGCGCAAAAGAAGTAAATAAACTGGGCGGAAGACGTAGGCAGTAGACGAAGCAGAAAATGCAAGTAAACTGGGCGGGCGATATAGACTAGCGGTGGATATGAATAAGACAAAACAGATGACGTAAGACGGAAAATATAATTTTAAAGGCAGCGGTGGATGCGAATAAGACAAAACAGATGACGTCAGACGGAAGATGAAATTTTAAAGGCAGCGGTGGATGCGAATAAGACAAAACAGATGACGTCAGATGGAAGATGAAATTTTAAAGGCAGCGGTGGATGCGAATAAGACAAAACATATGACGTCCGGCGGAAGATGAAATTTTAAAGACAGCGGTGGATGCAGGCAGAAATGCACTGTTCACCGGTGGATGTGAACTACAGACAGAATTGAGTTCACCGGTGGATGTGAACTACAAGAGAGAACAGTAAACAGCGGCAGATGTGAATAAGACAAAAGTGAACAGTGGCAGCGGTGGATGTCTAACACTTAGCCAAATACTGGAAGACTTGAAAAACAAAAATTGAAGGTAGAATGGTCGACTATTTTACAGGGAGACATAAAACAGAAAGTGGGAAAACTTCAAAACCCCAAAACCCGATTCAAAACAAGATTGTAAAACATGCTTTACAAATGACAGAGATTCAAGAAAACAAACTGCATGGATAGCTCTAAAATTCGAGACCATCCATGCACAACCTATGAAGAAGAACTCAAGCAGTTGCAGAATGTTTTCAAAACATTTCGAAATATATAGATGCAACTTTCAATTACAAAGGTTTTGGACTTCAATACAGATTTCATACGTCGTTTTTTTTAAAGAACACAAAAGCTGTACAGAGCTGAACCTACACTTCAAATATTTTTAAAGACTTCAACAGATGTTTCAGAACTTGACATAACTAAAAAAAGTACATTCTCACAGGGTTAACTCTTGTCTGACTGCAACAACCAACTCCCCATGAGCTCGATCCACCAACTACATCAAATCATCATCTTGAGGCACAAAGTCCTCATCCACGGGTTCAGTACCTACATTAGGGAGTTCACCTATGAGTCTAAAACTTAGTAAGAACATATAAAACAATGCAGTGATGCATATGCTATGCATGAACTTTCAGAAATACAGTGACAGTACAGAACATTGTTTTTTATCTGTCAGAGGGTTATAAGTGGGGCTTATAGGGGAACTGGCAAGTGCACGACAGACACATAACAGATTTACAGAACAGAAACAGAACAGAACAGACAGAGCTGTACAGTACAGAACAATAGGCCAGTCCCCGTCCCGCACTTAACCAATACATTACAGTCAAATTTTATCTTTCTTAACTTCAAAACGTGACCAGAAAATATTTTTGCGTGAACTTTCGGGAAAACGTGTATGCATGAATGTGTGCGGTACTTCAACTTAAAACAGCAGACAACAGAAATAAAACAGAAAAACATAATGAGAGACACAGATAACTCATAACTTAACTCTAACTTTCTCTACCCAAAACCACCCGACATGAGTAATACCTAGTATCTCCGTGATGTAGGGCCTTAAGGGCCAACCTACGGATATGAACTTATCTGTTATCCGAAAAGTAGCAAGTCTTGCTCGTGAAACCACGGTGATGCACGAACCTATGACGTGCATGAAAAAGGAAATTAACAAGCTACAAACGCTAATTAATAACTTAGTGAAATATGCTTCAAGCTCCGTTCAAAAACTTTTAGAAAACAAACCAACATATTTTCATACAGTAACAGAGAGTTTTCTCCAAAACATCTTAACCCTACTTCAGCAAAACTCTCATTTTAACTCGTCCAAACTCGTTAACTTTAGCAGATGATTACCTTCACTGGAGAAAACAGGAGAATTGAAGTCTTTTGGAAAGATTGCAGTCGCCTGGAGGAGAGAAAACAGAGAGCAGTGGAAAGAAGCAGATGAGAAATGAGGGTTTCACGTAGGAGCGAAGAGAAAAGAACATGGCTTCTTCAATAAGTTGCCAAGTGTCACTCAACCATTGGCTTCATCCCACCAACCTTAATTGGTTTACCTAATTTGCCTTCCCATTGGTTTTTAACAAAGGTGTTCTATTTTGGTTGATTTTTAGTTTGGTTTTCTAATTGAATTATTAGTTAAATTCACCGATCCGTTTTCTCTAGGCATCCACTTGGGGTATCACAAAACTCCAATGAAATACGCACTTCATTAATGGCCAATATATGTATATCTCATTTAATAGTTCAAGGAATAATTACATGGCTAAAATGCCGAGTGTTACATTCCACCCACCTTAACAAAAATTTTGTCCCCAAAATTTGCCTAAGCAAAGAGGTCCGGATATTGGGCCCTAACATCCTCTTGTCTTTCCCATGTGGCTTCCTCCACATCATGATTGCGCCACAAAACTTTCACCAATGGGACTACCTTGTTGCGCAACACCTTGAGTGAAGTATCCAATATCTTGATGGGCCTTTCTTCATATGTCAGCGTCGGCATGATATCAAAGTCCACATGTTCCACGATCTGGGTTGGATCTCGTACACACTTCCTCTGCATCGAAACATGAAAGACGTTGTGAAATCCAACCATAGATGCTGGTAACTGAAGTCTGTAGGCCATGCTTCCCACACACTTCAAAATGGAAAAAAGGGCCAATGAACCGCGGGCTGAGCTTTCCTTTCTTACCGAATCTCATTACGCCCTTGAAAGGTGACACTTTCAGGAATACCTCATCGCCTTCCGTGAACTCTAAGTCTCTTCTTCTATGGTCCGCATAACTCTTCTATAGACTCTGAGCAGTTTTTATTCGTTGTTTGATAGCAGCTATCACCTCGGACATCTGTTGTAATATCTTAGGGCCGATAAGCTTGGCTTCTCCGACCTCATCCCAACACAATGGAGATCTACACTTTCTACCATAAAGAGCTTCATAAGATGTCATGCCAATTGTAGCCTGGTAGCTATTGTTGTAAGCAAACTCCACGAGTGGCAAATATCTACTCCAAGGAGCATAAAATTCCAATACGCACAATCTTAACATATCTTCCAGTATTTGAATCATCCTCTCGCATTGTCCGTCCGTCTGTGGATGAAATGCCGTGCTGAAATCTAACTTGGTGCCCAAGGAGCTCTGCAAGCTTCTCCAAAACCTGGAAGTGAATCTGGGATCCCGGTCTGAGACGATCGACACAGGAATGCCATGCCACTTAATAATCTCGTTAATATACAGCTCTGCGTACTGATCCATGGAGTATGTAGTCTTCACATGTAGAAAATGGGCCGACTTTGTCAATCTGTCCACTATGACCCAAATGCTATTATGGCCCTTAGCTGTCCTTGGAAGGCCAACAACAAAGTCCATTGTGATGTTCTCCCATTTTCATTCGGGGATCGGGAGATGCTGAAGCATTCCACTTGGTCGTTGATGTTCAGCTTTGACCTGTTGACATATCATGCAAGACTCCACATAATTGGCCACTTCATTCTTTATATTTGGCCACTAGAAGTGAAGTTTCAAGTTCTGATACATCTTTGTTCTTCCAGGATGCACAAAAAAAAAAGATGAGTGGGCTTCCGACAAGACGTGCTTCAGTAGCTCTTCGTCTTTTGGAACATACCATCAATTTTTGAACTTCAGAACTCCATCTCCCGAATGACTGAAATCAGAAGAAGCCATTGGTATCTTGCTCACAATATCAGCCATCTCCTTTGAATTGGTCTTCTGGGCTTCCTTAATTCGGTCCAGAATGGTGGGCTGTAGTGTTAAGTCTACTGGTATGGCCGATAGCCTAGAAACTACCTCCATATCAAACTTCTGTATCTCTATCCTCAAAGGAATTGATACGGCCAACATAGTTGGTTGCATAGTAGCTGGCATCCTGCTCAGTGCATCAGCTACCACATTAGCTTTACCAGGATAGTATTTAATCTCAACATCGTAATCTTTCACAAATTCTAACCACCGTCTTTGTCTCATGTTTAGCTCTTTCTGGGTAAATATGTACTTCAGGCTCTTGTGATCAGAAAAAACCTCACACGATTGTCCGTACAAGTAGTGTCTCCATACTTTCAGTGCAAATACAACTGCCGCTAACTCGAGGTTATGTGTAGGGCAGTTTTGTTCATGGTTCTTCAATTGTCTGGATGTGTATGCTACCACTTTCCCTTTTTGCATTAATACACATCCCAAGCCAACCTTGAACGCATCACAGTATACGCTGAATTTGCCGTCTTCAACTGACAATACTAACAGAGGAGCAGTGGTTAATTTCTGCTTAAGTGTCTGAAAGATCACCTCACAAGCTTCGGACCACTTGAACTTGACGTCCTTCCTCGTTAAGCTGGTCATAGGCTTCGCTATGACAGAAAATCCCTTGATAAACTTTCTGTAATAACCAGCTAACCCGATAAAACTCCGTACCTCACTGGCATTTCTCGGTCTCGGCCATTCTTTCACTGTCAGAATCTTGGTTGGATCCACGGACACTCCTTCTGCCGACACCACATGGCCTAGGAAGTTAATCCTGCTCAACCAGAAGTCGCACTTCGATAGTTTGGAATATAACCGGTGCTGTTTCAGAGTCGATAGCACAATTGTCAGGTGCTCCTCGTGCTCAGCCTCACTTCTGGAGTAAACCAGGTTGTCGTCGATGAAGACGATTACAAATTTATCCAAGAAACCTTTGAATATCCTGTTCATCAAGTCCATGAATGCCGCTGGGGCATTAGTCAATCCAAAAGACATTACCAAGAACTCGTAGTGTCCGTACCAGGTTCTTAAGGCGGTCTTTGGAATATCATCAGCCCTGACCTTCAACTGGTAATAACCGGAGCACAAGTCAATCTTTGAAAATACCCGAGCCCCTTGTAGTTGGTCAAATAATTTGTGGATCCTTGGCAACGGGTACTTATTTTTGATGGTCAATTTGTTCAGCTCACGGTAATCAATGCACATACGTAGGGAACCATCTTTCTTCTTGACAAACAAGACGGGAGCACCCCACGGAGAGAAACTAGTGCGCACAAAACCTTTGTCTACCAATTCCTTCAGCTGAGCCTTCAACTCCCTCAGCTCTATTGGTGTCATATGGTACGGATTCTTCGATACCGGTTCAACACCAGGATATACGTCAATTTCAAACTCGATTTCACGATCAGGTGGCAATCCTGGTAAGTCATCTAAGAAAACCTCCGAGAAGTTTTGAACTACCGAAATATTTTAAAGTTCCACCTCACTTTGCCTTTGAACATCTACTACGTAGGAAAGAAATCTGATGCATACTAACCTCATCAGCTGTTGATCTAGGCATACGGTGTTTCTTTGGTATTGTCTGATAGGAGAACTCTACCTCGTTCAGGCGCTTAAACGACACTAGCCCGGACCTGCAGTTGATGGTGGCGTGATGTCTAAACAGTTAGTCCATCCCCAGAATAACATCGTATCCTTTCATACCGATGACGATAAGGTTGGCATACAATTTCTGGTCTCCTACTGACACTATATCACCCCGTACAACCTGCTCGGAGTGCATAAACTCTCCAGACGGTAGCATAATGCTGTAGGGCTGATCTGACGGCATACAACAAAACTTCTGTCTAACTACGAAGTCCATTGCCACAAATGAATGTGTGGCCCCCCGTGTCCCACAAGGTATAAGTAGGTGCATCACATATAGAAATTGTACCTGTAATTGCTGTGTGCGGACGGTATCATCATCATCCTCCATCATTGCGAAAACTCTTGGTACGGCCAGATTTGGTCTCGTGTCTGGCATCGGGCAATCCCAGACGTGATGGCCCTCCATGCCACATCGGAAGCATTGGCCGGTAATGAGTCTGCATTCGCCCCTATGAAATTTCTGGCATCGTGGGCATGCTGAGAGTTGAGGAGGCCCCATTGGTCTCTTTACCTTGTCTTGATAAGTGGCGGTCTCATTGGCCTCTTAATGCCCCTGTTCTGTTGTTGTTGAGGTTGTAAATTTTGACCCCGTTGTTGTTGTTGAGGAACATTCTGAATAACCCCTCTTGGTTGATCTCTCTGTCTCTAGGACTTCGCTTCTAAGGCCTCCAACTGATAGGCCTTGGCCACCACTTTTGTGTACGGTGCCTCATCAGATCCCCCATATGAAATCCCTCGTAAGAGGTCCAGCTTCAAATCCTGAATAAATTGGTGCACCTTATTTTCGTCAGTGGCCACCAAATGAGGTGCATAATGGGATAATGATTCAAACTTCTGAGCATATTCGGCCACCGATCCATACTGTCGTAGCCGAGAGAATTCTATCATCTTTTCCTTCTTCGCACTTCTGTCAAAATTTTTCTCATAAAATATTCGTTTAAATCCCTCCCATCTTAACGCCACCGTTGTTGCCTGGATGATGTCCTACCAAAATCCTGCATTATTGGTGAGCTGATACGTGGCACATAGAACCTTCTTATTTTCTTCCACCTCTGCGCATCTAAACATTCTCTCTATCTGCCGGACTCATTCCTCAGCGTGAGTTGGGTCAGTAGATAGTCCATCAAATGTAGGTGGCTGGAGTCGCCGGAATCTATCTCCACTGGTGTCGCGTGAAGCATTCCCCTGATTATTATTATATTATTCCCGTTGTCTTCTCGGGCCATCATACGTTCCACCATGTGGGACTGTACACCCACCAGCTCAGTTAATCTGTCAATGGCACGAGAACTTTTGCTTGCTTCATCCTATTATCCTCTCACCATTTCTAAGAAACCCTATACATATTAACGAACTTAACTTAATAAACAAAATGGGTACAGAAACTTAAACACTTACAGTTGGTGGAGCGATCTCACGTAGCGGGTTGTGCAGTCAGACAGTTTATAGAATCGCTTTTAAAACCTTGTTTCTCTGATACCATAACTGTGACAGCCCCAGACACGATCGGGGTCTGAGAGCCGTCACTCCGTACATTTAACAGATAATGGGACTGTATTATTATTATTTTTTGAATAAATAGACTGAATCCTTTAAAACTTAAAACGAACCCTTAAAACTTTACAGAGAAAGAAAAGCTTCTCTGGATTTAAAAGCAAAACGGGAAACAGTTAAACTAGATTGCAGAATAAATGGTAGAGGGCAATGCAGGAAGGCTGGAAGTAAGGGGAAATGAAAACAGTTCTGGAATTCTCACTAAGACTTGACTTCGACTTAAACAGGGTTCTGGCAGACAATGAGAGGATTGGAACACCAGAATCTGAACGATGAAAATAAACAGACAGAGATGAACGACTTGACATGCAATGAAAAAAACTAATAAAAATGGAAAACAAAACTGGAAGTTATACCGGAAGAAAGACTACAGTGAATGACGGGGTCAGGGGATGTATGGCAAAAGAAGTAAATAAACTTGGCGGAAGACGTAGGCAGTAGACGAAGCAGAAAATGCAAGTAAACTGGGCGGGCGATATAGACTAGCGGTGGATGGGAATAAGACAAAACAAATGACGTCTGGCGGAAAATGTAATTTTAAAGACAGTAGTGGATGCGAATAAGACAAAACAAATGATATCAGGCGGAAGATTTAATTTTAAAGGCAGCGGTGGATGCGAATAAGACAAAACAGATGACGTCAGATGGAAGATGAAATTTTAAAGGCAGCGGTGGATGCGAATAAGACAAAATAGATGACGTCAGACGAAAGATGAAATTTTAAAGGCAGTAGTGGATGCGAATAAGACAAAACAGATGATGTCAGGCGGAAGATGAAATTTTAAAGATAGCGGTAGATGCAGGCAGAAATGCACTGTTCACCAGTGGATTTGAATAACAGACAGAATTGAGTTCACCAGTAGATGTGAACTACATGAGAAAACATTAAATAGCGGCAGATGTGAATAAGACAAAAGTGAACAGTGGCAGCAGTGGATGTCTAACACTTGGCCAAATACTGGAAAACTTGAAAGGCAAAAATTGAAGGCAGAATGGACGACTATTTTACAGGGAGACATAAAACAGAAAGTGTGAAAACTTCAAAACCCCAAAACCCGATTCAAAACAAGATTGTAAAACATGCTTTACAAATGACAGAGATTCAAGAAAACAAACTACATGGATAGCTCTAAAATTCGAGACCATCCATGCACAACCTATGAAGAAGAACTCAAGCAGTTCCAGAATGTTTTCAAAACATTTCGAAATATATAGATGCAACTGTCAATTACAGAGGTTTTGGACTTCAATACAGATTTCATACATCGTTTTTTTTAAAGAACACAAAAGCTGTACAGAGCTGAACCTACACTTCAAATATTTTTAAAAACTTCAACAGATGTTTCAGAACTTGACATAACTAAAAAAAAAATACATTCTCACAGGGTTAACTCTTGTCTGACTGCAACAACTAACTCCCTATGAGCTCGATCCGCCAACTACATCAAATCATCATCTTGAGGCACAAAGTCCTCATCCACGGGTTCAGTACCTACATCAGGGAGTTCACCTATGAGTCTAAAACTCAGTAAGAACATATAAAACAATGCAGTGATGCATATGCTATGCATGAACTTTCAGAAATACAGTGACAGTACAGAACATTGTTTTTTATCTGTCAGAGGGGTATAAGTGGGGCTTATAGGGGAACTGGCAAGTGCACGACAGGCACATAACAGATTTACAGAACAGAAACAGAACAGAACAGACAGAGCTGTACAATACAGAACAGTAAGCCAGTCCCCGTCCCGCACTTAACCAATACATTACAGTCAGATTTTATCTTTCTTAACTTCAAAACGTGACCAGAAAATATTTTTGCGTGAACTTTCGGGAAAACGTGTATGCATGAATGTGTGCAGTACTTCAACTTAAAACAGCAGACAACAGAAATAAAACAGAAAAACATAATGAGAGACACAGATAACTCATAACTTAACTCTAACTTTCTCTACCCAAAACCACCCGACATGAGTAATACCTAGTATCTCCGTGATGTAGGGCCTTAAGGGCCAACCTACGGATATGAACTTATCTGTTATCCGAAAAGTAGCAAGTCTTGCTCGTGAAACCACGGTGATGCACGAACCTATGACGTGCATGAAAAAGGAAATTAACAAGCTACAAACGCTAATTAATAACTTAGTGAAATATGCTTCAAGCTCCGTTCAAAAACTTTTAGAAAACAAACCAACATGTTTTCATACAGTAACAGAGAGTTTTCTCCAAAACATCTTAACCCTACTTCAGCAAAACTCTCATTTTAACTCGTCTAAACTCGTTAACTTTAGCAGATGATTACCTTCACTGGAGAAAACAGGAGAATGAAAGTCTTTTGGAAAGGTTGCAGTTGCCTAGAGGAGAGAAAACAGAGAGCAGTGGAAAGAAGCAGATGAGAAATGAGGGTTTCACGTAGGAGGGAAGAGAAAAGAACATGGCTTCTTCAACAATTTGTCAAGTGTCACTCAACCATTGGCTTCCTCCCACCAACTTTAATTGGTTTACCTAATTTGCCCTCCCATTGGTTTTTAACCAAGGTGTTCTATTTTAGTTGATTTTTAGTTTGGTTTTCTAATTGAATTATTAGTTAAATTCACCGATCCGTTTTCTCTAGACATCCACTTGGGTTATCATAAAACTCCAATGAAATACGCACTTTATTAATGGCCAATATATGTATATCTCATTTAATAGTTCAAGGAATAATTAAATGGCTAAAATGTCGGGTGTTACAATTGTCGTCTTCATTTTAATTGCATAAGACATGATATGCTCAAAGACCGTGAGTAACTACATTTTACTTGATTTTTTTTTATGTTAATATATTAAAATTAAACTTAAATGCTAGAAATAAAATAAGTCTTTATTGAGTTTAGTTGACTAATTCCAAATGACATCTCCTTTTTAAGTTATAATGAAGAGGACTTACAGTTGCCGACTAGGGGTTGACTCGGTGTGCAAAATTTCGCTTTATTAATTTCTTTAGAAAAATACTTTTAATCGGGATGTTACATTTTATTGGGATTTGTAAACTTTTACTTTGCACATTTAATTTTTTAACTTATATTATTATTGTATCCAAATGTTGCTATGTTAGCCCATTATTTTTGGGCCCTTATCTTTTATTTGATCTTTTGGGCAAAAAAAAAAAAAGAGAATTCCACGGAGCTGGAGAAGAAGGCATCTGGTCGTGGCCTGAAAAAAGTTGGGATGCAACACAAGTGCCTTGGCCAAACCTGATCGCAGCCCAGACTTAGTTTTGAAGCCCAAAAGTTGGAATTTTACCCAATCGTTTGTGGGTCATTTTGAGGGCCATTTTGAACCCGATTCAGACCTTTGATGTTCTTGGGTAATATTTGGAATTTAAAACATTGTATTTTAAACATTGTATTTTAAAATTATAGAGAATTATTTTGATGTTTGGAAAATTCTTTTAGGTACCAAGATTTAAAATTTGGGATTAACTACTTTATATTTTGGGCTTTCTCTTATATTTTGGGCTTTCTCGTATTGTCTGGGCTTTGAATTTTAGTAGGTCCATTTGAGGTACAGATTAAACGTTCAACATTTATTTATATTTAATAATTATTTTAACCGAACATATTTAAATGGATCATGTGCATTCATTTAAATTCTATTTTTATATGTTGTAGTTAACTAAAAGTAATATGACATCTGATGGTCGTGTACTTGTGTGCGAAATCTAAAACTTAATTAGAGTATTTTGGCTATTGCGATCGCCTAAGTATCATCTTTAGTTATATTCATGTTATGCCTTTGGCTTGGTGTGCTCAAAATCCTTGAGCGATTCCATTTTCATAAAAATCTATATTTGCTACGATAACTCTATGAAAATAAGAGTTATTTGCATCATTCTAAGCAAAATTTAATACTTATTCTCTAGTTTTTAGAATCTTTAATCTATTCTAAATTACTATGCAAATAAATAATCAAACTTGTGAAATAAAGATATAAATGACCGACTTTGGACATCAAGTCACTACCTAAGAAATGGCCAAGACGTAGATTAAACACAAGAAGATAGGCATCAAACAGCAGCACCTGCACTGCAGCGTATAAGAGCTAGAGACGCGGCCTAGCATATAGAATGAACCCAAGCTGCAGCTCAGATACATCCAAGCCGCGACCCAAAAGAGAAATAAAGCTCAAGTCACGACTTAGAAGTCTAGAGCCACAGTGCATGAGGATATTTACTTTATGAAATTGCAAGATTTTGCACGTTTAGAAAGATTCTTTCAAGGATTTCGGAAATCCTAATCAAAGCTCTATAAGTAGACATTATTAAGAAAATTTAGAGCACCCTACAACAGCCTTGAGATAGATTTTTTAGAGAGATCGAAGAAGATTTTCAGCCCCGGACGACAGGATCGACATATTTGTTCCACCACAACGGTGACATCCAGAGACAAATATTTTCTTCTACTTATTTATTGTCTTTAATTTTATTATGTTCAACATTTTTTCTTATATTTTTCATTCAACTATGTTGAACTAACTCTCTCCCTCTTAGGGAAATAGATCGTTTATTTAGAATGTTCTTTTGAATACTGATTATTCTGTGAGTTGAATTTATTGTTTCTTTGTGGTATTATATTCTTAATGCTTTCAATTTACTGACCACATATTGAATGATTCTATATTTAGGGTTTGTTCTAGAGAGATATAATTCTGATTACGACCTGACTATTATAACATAAAATTTTAATAGCTCGAGAGAGTATTAAGGTTTTGTAAAATTAAATAGAAAATCAATGCATGTTATTGAATAACTAAAAGAACGATTTTTATTGTAATACCTGGGATTTTTTCCTCAATCACAAGTTGCCTTAGATGTAATTACGTTTGGAGAGTATAATAAGGATTATAGTGTTATACTAAGCAATTAAGTTAGAAAGAGGAGATTAGAGTGAAAACCATAGAATATGGTAGTGTATTGTGAAATTGTGTGTTAAGTTAATGGAAGAGAAAAAAGATAGAATATGAGTATGGGGGGAAAGAGGGAGTCTTCCACATGAGGTGCTGAGGGAAAGTTAGGGGAGGGGTTGAGGTATAAAATTTCAAGTTTGAGTGGTGAAAAATTTAATAAGCTAAAGTGACGTTTAAATAGGTAAGGTGGAGGGGTAAAAGGGCAAAAAGAGTGTCTTCCTCCCTCTCCCCACGTTGGCAGCCATTGGAGAGCCTCCCTTCACGGTTTCCATCAATTTTCATCAATATTTGAGGTGAGTTTTTAGTGGGTTTTGTAATCTATGCACATTAGTAGAGATTTTAGGTGTTTTGAAGGAGTTTGGTGAGTTTTTGAAAGAGTTTAGGAAACCCTTACGGGGGATTCAGAAAATTGGTTTTTCCTTGTTGTGTTCTCTTGATATTTGGTGACTTAGACCTTAGATAGATTGGTTTTAGTTGATTTTATTGAAAGCTTAGGAGTTTGGTAGATTTTTGTGGGAAAACCAGATTTTTAGCTCAAGTCGCCGGTTCTGTTTTTGTGAAATCTGATCGGTCATGCTGTGTAGTTTGGAAAAATGGATTGAAGCATTGGATAGTAGACATGTAGAGATTTACAGAATGTATTAGATCGTTTAAATCCTGTGACGACCCCAAACCCATGTCGGGCCGTCATGGGACTCGACATGACGTTCACTGGGACTTTGACTTTTTGGGTGTAGAAATTTTTTTTTTCGACTTTTTGAAACTCTTGAACATTTAAAATGGCAAGACATAAAATTGAAGGCATAAAATGGAATACATAAATTTGATGAGAGAAGTGGAAGATGTACAGTGGAAGACAGGTAGACGTAAGGTGGAAGATGTAAAGTGGAAGACAGGTAGACGTAAGGTGGAAGATATACAGTGGAAGACAGGTAGATGTAAGGTGGAAGATGTACAGTGAAGACAGGTAGATCTAATGTGGAAGATGAACAGTGAAGACAGGTAGATGTAAGGTGGAAGATGTACAATGAAGACAGGTAGATGTAAGGTGGAAGATGTACAGTGAAGACAGGTAGATGTAAGGTGGAAGATGAACAGTGAAGACAGGTAGATGTAAGGTGGAAGATGTACAGTGAAGACAGGTAGATGTAAGCTATAGGCAGAAGTGAACTACAGGCAGAAGTGGACTACAGGCAGAAGTGAACTACATTTAACAGGATGACATATGAACAGGGAGCATAAAAACAGACGGCATAAAAACCTCAAAACCCTAAAACCCGATTCAAAACACAACTTAAAAACATGCTTGGAAACGTGACAGAAGTTCAAAAATCTAACTGCATGGATCGATTTAAAATTTGAAATAATCCATGCATAACCTAAAAGGAGAGATTCCAAACGATTATAGAATAATTCAAAATCTACATTCAACTGTCAATTACAGAGGTTTAAAAACATAAACACCAAAACCTATACTTTATCAAAATCCCAACAGAATTCCTAACAAAGACTATACATTGTTTTAAAATTTCAAAAGCTATACAAGACTCGACATAACTTTCAAAAATATTTACTCACAGGAATAACATTTGTTTGGCTGCAGCAACCAATCCCCATGAGCTCGATCTGCCAACTATATCAACTCATCAGCTTGAGGCACAAGTCCTCATCTGGAGGATCCATACTGTGACGACCCCCAACCCGATCGGGGCCGAGGGACCATCACTTCAGGACATTTAACAGAGAACGGGACGTATATTTTTTTTTTGAACCAAACAGACTGAACCTCTAAAAACAAACCCTTGAAACTTTACAGAGAGAGAAAACTTTCTCTGGATTTGAATGCAAAACGGGATGACAGAAATGGGTGATGAAAATAAACAGACAGATACGGACAATTGACATACAGTGGAAAACTTAATAAAATGGAAAACAGAAACTGGAAGTCGTATCTAACATTCCGACGGTACATTTTTTTTTTGAACTCTAAAGCTTTACACAGTGATATCCTTCTCTGGAATTTAGATGAGAAAGACAGGATGAGCAAGAATAAACAACAGAAGGAAAGTAGGATGAAAAGGAATATAAAAACATAAACTAGAAAATAATAATCTGGAAGGCATACTGGGAGGAGGGCTACAGTGAATGACAGGATCGGGTGGTGCAGGGCGTGGGAAGTAAGGCGGAAGATGTTACTAAACCGGGCAGATGAAGCAAGGCGGAAAATGCAGATAAACTGGGACGGAAGAAGTAGGCAGATGACGTCAGGCGGAAGATGTGGGTGGATGACGTCAGGTAGAAGATGTAGCCAAACTAGGCGGAAGATGTGAATAAACTGGGCTGGAATGAACTGTTCACCGGTAGAAGTGAACTACAGAAAGAAATGAACTGTTCACCGGTGGAAGTGAACTACAGACAGAAATGAACTGTTCACCTGTGGAAGTGAACTATAGATAGAAATGAACTTTAAAGGCAGCAGTGGATGTAATTGGGAGATGTAAGATGAATGACGTCAGGCGGTAGATGTAAATAAACCGGAGCGGTGGATGTGAATTCTAAGGCAGTAGATGTAAATAAACCGAAGCGGTAGATGTGATTTTAAACAGGCAGCGGTAAAAGTGATTTTAAAAGCAGCGGTGGATGTGATTTTTAAACGGGTAGTGGTAGAAGTGATTTTAAAAGCAGCGGTGGATGTGATCGAAAGATGTAGTTTTAAAGACAAAATTTGACAACTTTTAACAGGAAGACATACAAACAGGGAGCATAAAAACAGATGGCATAAAAGTTTCAAATTCTAAAAAAAACAATTCAGAACATGATTTTCGGACATAACAGAAAACATGACAGGAGTTTAAGAAATCAAACTGCATGGATAACTCTAAAACCAGAGACCATCCATGCACAGACCAATAGAGAGAACTCAAGGCAGTTCCAGAATATTTCAAAATATATAAATACAACTATCAAATACAGAGGTTTTAAACATCAATACAGATGCCATACATAGTTTTAAAATCTCAAAAGCAGTACAGAACTTGGCATGCATTTCCAGAATTCACCATAACAGAAGTTTTTAAAACATAACACAAAACTTTAAAACCTCATTCTCTCTGGTCAGGAATATGTCTAGCTACCACAACCAACCCCAAAGCTTGCGCCACCAGCCTCCTATTCGTCGGTCTGAGGTACAAAGTCCTCATCCAAGGGATCCGTATCTACATTAGGGAGTTCAACTATGAGCCTAAAGCTCAGTAAGAACATATAAAAATGCAGTGATGCATATGCTATGCATGAACTTTCAGAATACAGTGACAGTACAGTACATTACATTTCACTGGCAGAGAGATATAAGTGGGGCTTATAGGAGAACAGGCGTGACAGAAGTGCACTATCAGGCACTAACAGAGATACGGTACAGAAATACAGAACAGAACACTAGTCTCCGTCCCACACTTAACCAATACATTACATTCAGATTTTATCTTTCTTAGCTTCAAACCGTGTACAGAAAATATTTTGCATGAACTTTCAGAAAAATCGTGTATGCATGGACATTTACAGTGCTTAAAATTAAAACAGCAGACAACATAAATAGCACAACAGAACCTAAAGAGAAAAACAGACGACTCGAAATATAACTCCAACTTATCTACCCGAAACCTCCCGACATAAGTAAAAACCTAGAGTCTCCGTGATGTAGGGCCATAAGAGCCAACCTACGGGTATGAACTTACCTACTGTCCGTGAGTTGCAAGATTTGTTTGTGTTACCTCTGCGATCCACGGATCTACATCATGCACGATCGGACATTAACCCTAAAACTAAAAGAAAACTAACGTTTAACTTATCCATACTTACTAACTAGCTTAGAAGATTACCTTTTGTGGAGAAAATGGAGAAAACAGGAAAAAGGTTGAGGTTAAAATCTCCGTTGGTCACCTAGAAGAGAGAAACAGAGAGGAGAGGAAGAATATGGAGGTTTACGTAGAGGAGAAGATAAGAGGTAGGTTTTCTCAGCAAGTTTTGGACATTTGTCATCCAACCATTGACTCCCTCCCACCAACCTTAATTCCTTCCAAAACTGCCACTCCATGCATCTATAACTAATGGTTTTGTTTAATTACACATTAGTTTGGTTTTTATGTCATTATTCAATTCAACATGAACTCCGTCGATTTGATTTCTAATCGATTTGTTATTTGGTTCGTTAGTTCGATTTCTTTGACATCCTCTTTCTCCACAAAACGTCCCACAATTCCAATAAAATATTTATAATATTAATGGCAATTTAATCCCATTCCATAACTCAAGGGATAATTTATACAGCCAAAAATACCGGGTGTTACACATACCTACAACAGGGAGTTCAACTATGAGCCTAGAGCTCAGTAAGAACATACGATGCAAAGTGATGCACGTGCTATGCATGAACATTTTCAAATACATGAACATTACATTATATTACATTACATTTCACTGGACAAGGAGGTATAAGTGGGAAGAAGAGCTGGCGCAACGAGAGTACATGCCACAACAGGAGTACATGACAGGATGCCAGTCCTCGTCCACACTTAATCATACATTACATTACAGGTTTTATCTTTCTTAACTTCAAACCTTGTGCATAAAACATTTACATGACTTTCAGAAAACGTGTATGCATAGACATTCATGATGCTTAAACATAACTTAAATAGGTTACAGGATGACAAGCAGAACAGAAAACAGGATAGCAACAGAAACAGAAATAAACTCATTCAACTTAGGACTTAACCTACCCCTGAACTACCCGACAACCAAAAACCTAGTACCTCCATGCTGTAGGGCCTTAAGGGCCAACTTATATGCATGAACTTACCTGTTGCTGTAGAATTGCAAGTCTTGAATGTCTCGGTTATACACGGACCTAAAACATGCACGTAAAGAAAATAAACAGAGCTGCAAATGCTAACTAATAACTTGGTAGAACATGTTCCAGAGTCCATTCAAATTTTTAGAAAACAAACCAGTGTGTTTTCATACAAAAACAATGAGTTTTCTCAAAATATCATAACCCTTAACTTCCACAAAACTCACATTTTAACTTGTCTAAACTCGTTAACTAGGTTAGACGATTACCTTTGCTGAAGGAAACAGAAGAAAACAGGAGAAACAAGTTTTGAAAATTTGTTTCAGTCGTCTGGAAGAGAGAAAACAGAGGAATGGAGAGAAAATGAGAAGGAAAAATGATTCACGTAGAAGTGAAGAGAAGAGAGGAAGCTTGCCTTCTTCAACAAGTTTGCCAAGTGTCAATTATCTACTGGTTTCCTCCCACCAACCTTAATTGGCTTCCCAAAATACCCCTACATTCATTTCCAACTAATTTGTTAATTAGTTCGTCAATTCGGTTTTTCCATTAAAACACTCCGACAAATTCACTAAAACGTGCATTGTACTAACATAAAATTCATCCCGCTAAATGATTCGGGTAAAATTTACATGGCCAAAAAGCCGGGTGTTACATCCTACCCACCTTAACAGAAATTTTGTCCCCAAAATTTGCTTAAGCGAATAACTCCGGATATTTGGCCCTAACGTCCTGTTGTCTTTCCCAAGTGGCTTCCTCCACATTATGATTGCGCCATAAAACTTTCACCACTAGGACCACCCTGTTGCGCAGCACCTTGTGTGAAGTATCCAAAATCTGTATAGGCCTTTCTTCATATGTCAGCGTCGGCATGATATCAAAGTCCACCTGTTTCACGACCTGAGTTGGATCTCGTACACATTTTTTCAGCATCGAAACTTGAAAAACATTGTGAACCCCATCCATAGACGCTGGCAACTGCAGTCTGTAAGCCATGCTTCCTACTTTCTTCAAGATGGGAAAGGGCCCAACAAACCTTGGACTTAGCTTCCCTTTCTTGCCAAATCTCATCACGCCCTTGAAAGGCGACATCTTTATGAATACTTCATCGCCTTCAGCGAACTCCAAGTCTCTCCGTCTCCGGTCCGCGTAACTTTTCTGTCGACTCTGAGCAGTATTGATTTGCTGTCTGATAGTAGCAATCACCTCAGACGTCTGTTGCAATAACTCGGGGCCGACAAGTCTTGATTCTCCAACTTCATTCCAACATAATGGAGACCTGCATTTCCTGCCATAAAGAGCTTCATATGGAGCCATGCCAATTGTAGCTATTGTTATAAGCAAACTCCATTAGCGACAAATACCTACTCCAAGGAGCATGAAATTCCAGCACGCACGACCTTAACATATCCTCCAGTACCTGAATCGTTCTCTCAAATTATCCGTCAGTCTGTGGGTGAAAGGCTGTGCTGAAGTTTAACTTGGTACCCAAGGAGTTTTGCAAGCTTCTCCAAAACTTGGAAGTGAATCTAGGATCCCGGTCCGAAACGATCGACACCGGAATATCATGCAGCTTGACAATCTCGCTAATGTATAGTTCTGCATACTGGTCCATATAGAATGTCGTCTTCACAGGTAGAAAATGGGCCGACTTCGTCAATCTGTCTACTATGACCCATATGCTATTATGGCCCTTAGCCGTCCTCGGAAGGCCGACGACAAAATCCATAGTAATGTTCTCCCACTTTCATTCAGGGATCGGGAGAGGCTGAAGTGTTCCACCTGGTCGTTGATGCTCTGTCTTCACTTGTTGACATATCATGTAAGACTCCACATATTTGGCTACTCCATTCTTCATATTCGGCCACCAGAAGTGAAGCTTCAAGTCTTGATACATCTTCGTGCTTCCAGGATGCACAGAGAAGGAAGACGAGTGGGCTCCGATAAAATGTCCCTTCGTAGCTCTTCATCTCTCGGAACGTACCACCTATCTTTGAATTTCAGAATACCATTTCCCGAATAACTGAAATCGGAAGAGGCCAAAGGTAACTTGCTTACTATATCGGCCATTTCTTTTGAATTGGTCTTCTGGGCTCCTTTAATTCGGTCCAAGATGGTGGGCCGTAGTGTCAAGTCCGCTAGCATGGCCGATAGCTTAGATACTATCTCCATATCAAACTTCTGAATCTCTGTCCTCAAAGGCATTGATACGGCCGACATAACTTGTTGCATAGTAACTGGCATCCTGCTCAATGTATCGGCTACCACGTTAGCTTTTCCCGGGTGGTATTTAATCTCAACATCGTAATCTTTCACAAATTCTAACCACCGCCTTTGTCTCATGTTTAACTCTTTCTCGGTAAATATGTACTTCAAGCTTTTGTGATCCGAAAACACCTCACATGATTGCCCATATAAGTGGTGTCTCCATACCTTCAGTGTATAAACAACTGCCGCTAACTCCAGATTGTGAGTAGAGTAGTTTTGCTCGTGATTCTTCAATTGTCTAGATGCGTACGCCACCACTTTTTCTTCTTGCATCAATACGCACCCCAGGCCAATCTTTGACGCGTCGCAATACACATTAAATTTGCCGTCTTCGACTGGCAATATTAATAAAGGAGCAGTGGTTAATTTCTGCTGAAGCGTCTGAAAACTCGCTTCACAAGCTTCAGACCACTTGAATTTGACATCTTTCCTCGTTAAGCTGGTCATAGGCTTTGCTATCACAGAAAATCCCTTGATAAATTTTCTGTAATAACCAGCTAGTCCGATAAAGCTCTGCACCTCGCTGGCATTCCTCGGTCTCGGCCATTCTTTCACAGCCGAAATCTTGGCCGGATCCATTGAAATTCCTTCTGCAGACACCACATGGCCTAGGAAGTTAATCCTGATCAACCAGAATTCACACTTTGACAGTTTAACGTACAATCGATGTCGTTTTAGAGTTGGCAGCACAATAGCCAAGTGCTCTTCATGCTCCACCTCATTCTGAGAATAAACCAGGATGTTGTTGATGAAGACGATTACAAATTTATCCAAGAAGTCCTGGAATATCCTGTTCATCAAGTCCATAAATGCCGCCGAAGCATTAGTTAACCCGAACGATATCACCAAGAACTCGTAGTGTCCGTACCGGGTCCTGAAGGTGGTCTTTAGGATATCATCAGCCCTGACCTTCAATTGATAATAACCGGAGCGCAAGTCAATCTTTGAAAATACCCGAGCCCCTTGTAGCTTGTCAAACAAATCGTCGATTCTCAGCAACGAGTACTTATTCTTGATGGTCAACTTGTTAAGCTCACGGTAGTCAATACACATACGTAGGGACCCATTCTTCTTCTTGACGAATAAGACGGGAGCGCCGCACGGAGAGAAACTAGGGCGTACGAAGCCCTTGTCCACTAGTTCTTTCAGCTGAGTCTTCAACTCCTTCAGCTCTATTGGCGCCATACGGTACAGATTCTTCAATACCGGTTCAGCTCCAGGATATACTTCAATTTTGAACTCAATCTCGCGGTCCGGTGGCAATCCTGGCAGGTCGTCTAAGAAGACATCAGGGAAGTTTCGGACCACCGGGATATCTTTTAGTCCTGCCCCACCTTGCCTTTGAACATCTATTACGTGGGCAAGAAATCTGACACATCCTGACCTCATCAGTTGTTGAGCTTTCAAGGAGGATATAACAGGCATACTGTGTTTCTTTGGTATTGCCTGATAGGAGCACTCTACCTCGTTCGGGCGATTAAAAGACACGAGCTCGGATCTGCAGTTGATGGTGGCATGATGTCTAAACAGTCAGTCCATCCCCAGAATTACATTGTATCCTTTCATACCGATGATGATAAGATTGACATACAATTTCTGGTCACCTACTGACACTATATCACCCCATACAACCTGCTCAGAGTGCATGAACTCTTCGGATGGCAGCATAATGCTGTAGAGTTGATCTTACGGCATACAACAAAACCTCTGCCTACTCACGAAGTCCATTGCCACAAACGAATGTGTGGCACTCGTGTCCCATAAAGCATAAGCAGGTGCATCACATATCGAAATCGTACCTGTAATTGCTATGTGCTGGGCGTCTTCATCATCATCCTCTATCATTGCAAAAACTCTTGGCACCGCTCGATTTGGTCTTATGTCGGGAATTGGGCAATCCCGGACGTGATGGCCCTCCTTGTTGCATCGGAAGCAACGGCCAGTAAAGAGCCTGCATTCCCCCGTATGATTTCTTTGGCAACGTGGGCATACGGGAAGCTGAGGAGCTCCCATTGGTCTTTTTCCCTTGTCCTGATAAACGACAATCTCATTTGGTCTCTTGAAACCTCTGTTCTGTTGCCGTTGTGGTTGCCCAATCTGACCCCTTTGTTGTTGCCGTTGAGGGACATCATGTAGGATTCTCTTTGATGTATCTCTATATCTTTGAGACTTCGTCTCTAAGGCTTTTAATTGATAAGCCTTAGCCACTATCTTCGTATACGGGGCCTCGTCAAATCCCCCATATGTAATCTCCCGTAAGAGGTCCAGCTTCAAACCCTGAATAAATTGGTGTACCTTGTTTTCGTCGGTGGCCACCAGATGAGGTGCATAGCGGGATAGCGGCTTGAACCTCTAAACATACTCGGCCAATGATCCAAATAACCGCAGTCGAGCGAATTCGATCATCTTTTCCTTCCTCACACTACGATCGAAGTATTTCTCGTAGAAAATTCTTTTGAATCCTTCCCAGCTCAATGCCACGGTAGTAGATTGCACCGTGTCCCACCAAAATCCAGCATTTTTGGTGAGATCGAACGAGACACTTATCACCTTCTTGTTCTCCTCCACTTCGGCGTAGTTGAACATTTTGTCTATTGCCCGGATCCATTCCTCGGCATGAGTAGGATCTGTTGATAATCCATCGAACACAGGCGGTTGGAGTCGCCGGAATCTCTCCCCACTAGAGTCACGTGGAGCATTTGCATGGTTGTTGTTCCCATTATCTTCCCTGGCCATCATGCGTTCCATCATACATGACTGAACGCTGACCAGCTTGGTTAGACGATCGAGGGCGTAGCCTCTGTCGTTTGCATCACCTTGATTCCCTCTCACCATTCTAAAAAATCCTATACAAAATAACGAACTCAACTTAAGAAATAAAACAGGTACAGAAACTTAAACACTTACAGTTGATGGAGCGATCTCACGTGGCAGATTGTATAGTCAAACAGTTTATAGAATCGCTTTTAAAACCTGATTTTTCTCTGATACCATAACTGTGACAACCCCAAACCCAACTGGCCGTCACGGGACTCGACATGACGTTCATTGGGACTTTTACTTTTTGGGCGTAGAATTTTTTTTTTTGACTTTTTGAAACTTTTGAACATTTAAAATGGCAAGACATAAAATTGAAGGCATAAAATGGAAGACATAAATTGGATGACAGAAGTGGAAGATGTACAGTGGAAGACAGGTAGACATAAGGTGGAAGATTTAAAGTGGAAGACAGGTAGACGTAAGGTGGAAGATGTACAGTGAAGACAGGTAGATGTAAGGTGGAAGATGAACAGTGAAGACAGGTAGATGTAAGATAGAAGATGAACAGTGAAGACAGGTAGATGTAAGGTGGAAGATGTACAGTGAAGACAGGTAGATGTAAGGTGGAAGATGTACAGTGAAGACACGTAGATATAAGGTGGAAGATGAACAGTGAAGACAGGTAGATGTAAGGTGAAAGATGTATAGTGAAGACAGGTAGATGTAAGCTATAGGAAGAAGTGAACTATAGGCAGAAGTGGACTACAGGCAGAAGTGAACTACATTTAACAGGAAGACATATGAACAGGGAGCATAAAAACAGACGGCATAAAAACCTCAAAACCTTAAAACCCGATTCAAAACACAGCTTAAAAACATGCTTGGAAGCGTGACAGAAGTTCAAAAATCTAACTGCATGGATCGATTTAACATTTGAAACAATCCATGCATAACCTAAAAGGAGAGATTCCAAACGATTATAGAATAATTCAAAATTTACATTCAACTATCAATTACAGAGATTTAAAAACATAAACACCAAAACCTATACTTTATCAAAATCCCCACAGAATTCCTAAAAAAGACTATACATTGTTTAAAAATTTTAAAAGCTATACAGGACTCGACATAACTTTCAAAAATATTTTCTCACAGGAATAACATTTGTCTGACTGCAGCAAAAAATCCCTATGAGCTTGATCTGTCAACTATATCAACTCATCAGCTTGAGGCACAAGGTCCTCATCTGGAGGATGTATACCTACAACAGGGAGTTCAACTATGAGCCTAGAGCTCAGTAAGAACATACGATGCAAAGTGATGCACAATCTATGCATGAACATTTTCAAATACATGAACATTACATTACATTTCACTGGACATGGAGGTATAAGTGAGAAGATGAGCTAGGGTAACGGGAGTACATGCCACAACAGGACATAACAGGAGTACATGACAGGATGCCAGTCCTCATCCACACTTAACCATACATTACATTACAGGTTTTATCTTTCTTAACTTCAAACCTTGTGCATAAAACATTTACATGACTTTCAGAAAACGTGTATGCATAGACATTCATGATGCTTAAACATAACTTAAATAGGCTACAGGATGACAAGAAGAACAGAAAACAGGTTAGCAGCAGAAACAGAAATAAACTCATTCAACTTAGGACTTAACCAACCCCTTAACTACCTGACAACCAAACCCTTAAAACTATCTACTGGTTTCCTCCCACCAACCTTAATTGGCTTCCCAAAATACCCCTCCATTCATTTCCAACTAATTTGTTAATTAGTTCGTCAATTTGGTTTTTCCATTAAATTACCCTGACAAATTCACTAAAACGTGCATTGTACTAACATAAAATTCATCCCTCTAAATGATTCAGGGAAAATTTACATGGCCAAAAAGCCGGGTGTGACAGCCCCCGGCCCGATCGGGTTCCAAGGAGCCATCACTCCGGGACATTCAAAACGGGGACTATATTTTTTTTGAACTTTAAACAGAATGAACCTTTAAACAACAAACCCTTAAAACTTTTCAGAGAGAGAGAGAGCGTTCTCTGGAGTAGAAAAAAATGGGAAAAACAGTTAAACTGGATTGCAGAATAAATGGCAGAAGGAAATGCAGGAAGGCTGGAAGCAGGGAGAAATGAGAACAATTCTGGAATTCTCACTAAGACTTGACTTCGACTTAAACAGGGTTCTGGCAGACAATGAGAGGATTGGAACACCAGAATTTGAACAATGAAAATAAACAGACAGAGATGAATGACTTGACATGTAGTGGAAAACCTAAGAAAAATGGAAAACAAAATTGGAAGTTATACCGGAAGAAAAGCTACAGTGAATGACGGGGTCGGGTGATATAGAGCAAAAGAAGTAAATAAACTGGGCGGAAGACGTAAATTACAAGCAGAATTGGGCTGTTCACTGGCAGAGGTGAACGACAGGCAGAAGATCACTGTTCACCGGTAGAGGTGAACTGGGCAGAAGATGGGTGACGTCAGGCGGAAGACGTAGGCAGAAAAATGTAAGTAAACTGGGCGGGCAATATAGACTAGCGGTGGATGTGAATAAGACAAAACAGATGACGTCAATCGGATGATGTAGCTGACGTCAGGTGGAAGATGGAATTTTATGGGCAGCGGTGGATGCAGGCAGAAATGCACTGTTCACCAGTGGATGTGAACTACAGACAAATGAGTTCACCGGTGGATGTGAACTATAGACAAATGAGTTCACCGGTGGATGTGAACTACAGACAAATGAGTTCATCAGTGGATGTGAACTATAGACAAATGAGTTCACCGGTGGATGTGAACTACAAGAGAGAACAGTAAACAGCGGCAGATGTGAATAAGACAAAAGTAAACAGTGGTAGCGGTGAATGTAGAGTTTAAAGACAAAGTTGACAACTTTTAACTGAATTACATAAAAACAGAAGTCGTGAAAACAGAAGGTATGAAAGCTTCAAACTTCAGAAAACGATTCAAAATATGATTTTGGACATATCAGGGAAAACACGACAGAAATTTAAGGAAAACAGATTACATGGATGGCTCTAAAATCAGAGATAATCCATGCACACTCTAAAAGAGAAAATATTCCAAACAATTCCAGAATACTTAAGAACAGAAACTCAACTGTCAAATACAGAGGTTTTAAACTTAAACATCAGAACCCATACATTATCCAAATTTTCCAATAGAATCCCAACAGAGTTTTAAAACAAAACCAGCAGAATCCTAGTAGAGTTTACAGACATGAACTTTATTTTAAAAACTTAAACCTCGGGACAGAAATATGTCTGGCTGCAGCAACCAACCCATGAGCTCCTCAGCCAACTACATCAAATCATCATCTTGAGGCACAAAATCCTCATCCACGAGTTCAGTACCTACATCAGGGAGTTCACCTATGAGTCTAAAACTCAGTAAGAACATATAAAAATGCAGTGATGCATATGCTATGCATGAACTTTCAGAATACGGTGACAGTACAGTACATTACGTTTCACTGGCAGAGGGGTATAAGTGGGACTTATAGGGGAACTGGCAAGTGCACGACAGGAACATAACAGATTTACAGAACAAAAACAGAACAGAACAGAAACAGTAGGCCAGTCCCCGTCCCGCACTTAACCAATACATTTTAGTTAGATTTTATCTTTCTTAACTTCAAAACGTGTGCAGAAGACATTTTTTTTTGTATTAGCTTTCGAGAAAAACGTGTATGCATGAATTTTCACAGTGCTTAAACATAAAACGGCAAGCAACAGAAATAATACAACAAAACATAATGAGAGACACAGATAACTCAGAACTTAACTCTAACTTTCTCTACCCGAAACCTCCAGACAGAAGTAAAACCTAGAGTCTCCATGATGTAGGGCCTTAAGGGCCAACATACAAATATGAACTTACCTGTTTGCTGCAGAGTTGAAAGTCTTGAACGTCTCGGTGATGAACGAACCTATAATATGCGCGTAGAGAAAATGAGCAAAGCTGCAAATGCTAACTAATAACTCAGTAGAATATGCAGCAAACTCCTTTCAAACCTTTAGAAAACAAACCAACGTGTTTTCATCTAAAACAGTGAGTTTTCTCTATAATACTTTAACCCTAACTTCAACAAAACTCACGTTTTTAACTTGTCCAAACTCGTTAATTTTAGCAGATGATTACCTTCACTGGAGAAAATGGAGGAAAGGAAGCTTTTGGAAAGGTTGCAGTCGCCTGGAAGAGAGAAAATAGAGGGCAGAGGAAAGGAGCAGATGAGAAATGAGGGTTTCACGTAGGAGGGAAGAGAAAAGAACATGGCTTCTTCAACAAGTTTCCAAGTGTCAAGCACTCATTAGTTCCCTCTCACCAACCTTAATTGGTTTCCTAATTTTTCCTTCCATTGGTTTCCAACTAATTTGTTAATTAGTTAATCAATTCGGTTTTTTCCATTAAACACTCTGATAAACTCATTAAAACATTCGTTGTACTAATGAAATCATTTATCCTGCTAAATGAATCCTGGGAATATTTACATGGCAAAATGCAGGGTGTTACACCGGTGTTACAAATCCAATGAAAAACGAGAGAGTTATGGCCAATTGAAAGTTGGGAAATGTAAAAGGGTAAAATTCGGGATTTTGGGTTTGATGTTGTAGAGCTAGTTTGGTTTGTGTTATAAAAGAATAGGTATCCCTTAGATTTATTTGTATGATGTACTAAGTTAATTTCGTGAATATGTTAGGTTAACGAGCTGAGCATTTGATATAGCAAAGCGGGTGAGTACGTTACGGAGATCCAAGTAGTGGATGCTTGTCTTTTGCCTTTGGGCCTACACCATTGAACGGTAGGGTTTGTGTGTTTGATTGTCTACTTGGTTGTTTGTGTCGTGTTGTGGTTGAGCATTTGTATTGACATGCATCATGGTTTTGAACTACGAAAAACGAGTTTTGAGCATGTTTATGAAACGTGAGCATGAAACGTGTAACGCCCCGAATTTGTAAACCCGGTTCGCTACTCATAACACTGAACAGAACTAAGACATTCTGGGAAAATTTTAAAACTTCACTCAACGGTCAAAATTCGACATTATAAAAAAAACATCAAAACTTGCAGCGGAAAATCATTTGTGTAAAACAATATTTATATAACAATTAAAATAATAAAAACAATCGGCCGAAAGAACCGAGGGCATGAGGGTGTTAAATATTTATATGCTTTAAATTTGAACACATCTACCACTACCGAACACATTCACCGCTACCGAACACATCTACCGCTCATCAACCGAACACATCTGTCGAACGATAACATCTACCGATTACATTTGCCGATTAACATCTGCCAATCGACATCTGCCGAACGACAACATCTACCGATCACGTCTGCCGAACAACAACATCTACCGATCACGTCTACTGAACGACAACATCTACCGATCACATCTGCCGATTGACGTCTGCCAATCGACATCTGCCGAACGACAACAGAACAATTCGTTAACCATTTACACTCTAAACAAATGGACAACTCTGACTTTTAAAGAACTTGTAAATTTTAACAGCAACCATTCAAAATAACTTAAGACCACAACTTTCTAAAAATCCAGAATAGCAAACTACAATTAAAACCAATCACTTTTTCATAATCAGGATAATCCCAAAGATGTTAAAACATTAAAACTATTGTTATTAAAATCCTCAGCACACTTCAACAAAACACTTGTCCACTAAGACTTCACATATTGACATTAGTTAAACCGCCTCATCAGTGCACCAACCGTGACATAGATGTGCTCCATCAACTTCGTCTATCCTTCTATAAACTCAGAGAAAATCACCTGTTGAAGCCTCAACACCTACATCACAAAACTCATCTATTAGCCTAATGCTAAATAAGTAGAGCATAATGAAATGAAATGCTGAATCATAAATCCTATTCATGCAGTTTCTACTTTCACAACTCAGTTATATCTGTTCTCTGCTGATCCCTCTGTACAATGGGAAATTGATCAATTTTCCCAAAGTCTATATCCTCTACTCGATTAAGGGGCGGATTAGTTCCCTTAATAGCTGATCTGATCCCTCTGTTCGATGGGAGGTGGATCAACTTTCCCAAAGTCTACATCCTTTACTCGATTAAGGGACGGATTAGTTCCCTTAATAGTTTGTCTGATTCAAACTACTCATGCCTTACCATGCCATTACATGTAAATTCTTTTTCGTGTTCTTTCATAAACATGATGCATGACATACTGAAAACATACAAAACAAGCATAAATCCTACTGTTTTCTGATGTAGGCCTGAAGGCACACATACTCTACTTACCTGGCTTCTTGGAAAAGCTTGGTTGCAAACTACTACTTCGGGGTTTTGTTCAAACCTAAAACCATAGACAGAGTATTATTTAGATCTTTGCTAAACTTCATTCTAAACTATACAGAAATCTAAGGAAACTAGTTGAAAGCTCTGTTCCTCGAGCATTCTCGATTCATCATAAAACTCAGCTCTCACTCACGGCATTCCTAAAACACTCATTCTATCGTAAACCAATCATCAAATGTATATCCTATATTCACCCTAAATCATCAACAAGAAGAAATCAAGGAAGAACTCACCTAAGTTGAAGAAGATTCGGAGAGAAAAATTACCAGATGAGTCAGCTGAGCTGAGATGAAAGAGGAAAGTAATGAAATAGTGGCAGCTATATTTCACTAAACCCTCCATTTATAACACATGCTTCACAAATTACACTTATGCCTTTGACTAACAAACTTTAACCTATTTAAGCAACCAATCAAAATCACTTAATTCCATAAAATAAAAGCCATGTACTGGTTGCTACAAAACGTAAAAAGATAAGAAGAATTATAACGTGGTCTCGAGTAGAGTCGCTTCGTCGAGGCATAGTGCTAGTGAGTAGCAACTCACGAGGGACTCTACAAGAGATGAACCGCTGAAAATACGTAATGTGTCGTGAGTATGAACGCCTTGTCGTTAACATGCGAGAGAAAGCACTAGAGGATTCTATGATCGATATGGGAGGAGATCGTCTTATAGCCGTCCAATGGATAGGGCCCGGATGTGTGCCTCCGATCTTGCTCTGTTGGGTCAAGGCGTGACCGTCCTAGACGGTTATAGGATGGGTGTCTGCTTGATCCACACAGCAAAGTGAAAGATTAATGAAACGAAAACGAAACGAGAACAACAGAGCGTGTAGAAATTGCATGTGATAGGGGTTGAGTATGCATTGTTTTTAACTTCATTATTCCCTACTTGCTAAGCATTAGGTTTACGTTTTGTGTTCGATATTTGTAACACCCGGTTCTATCGAACCAATTCCCTATTGTTTTATTAATGGCACACTTTATATGATAATAATAAATGTAGGGTTAATGGGTGACTAGACAAGGGCATAAAGGTAATTAGAAATTTGAAAGTGGATAACGTATTTAAGGAAAAGGGTTTTGGGTTTAATGCACTGTAGCCGCCACTATTTGTCATTTTCTCTCTCGGCCTTCAGCTCTCCAGCAGAAACCTCTGGGCGATTTCCTTCTTGCTCGATTCTCTTTCAACCTAGGTAAGTTTTCCTCATTTATCTTGTGTTTAAGCAGTTAGGTAACTGATGTAGTGCAATGTGAGAAATTTCGAGGTTGGTGAGATTGAGGGTAGGTTCGAGTTCTAGTGATAAATGGGAATGCTCGGGTAATAGAGTTTCTAACTGGAGTCTTCGAACTTTTGTTTGATTCTTGGTGAAGTTTAGTGAAGGTTTGATTGATGTTCTGTTATGAACCTAGGTGAGTGAGCTTCTAAGGTAGCTTACAGCCGAGCGACTTCCAGGAGACCAAGTAAGTGAAGTTTGCTTGTGCCTTCGGGCCTACATCACAAAACATTAGGATCATGTTTATTTGAATGCGTCTGTGTGTTATGCATCATGTTTTAAAAGTATACGAAAATGAATTTGAATGCATGTTGGCATGGTAAGGAATGAACATAATGAAATAGCTATGTGAATCAGATTTATTGTTAAGGGAATTAATCCGCCCCTTAATGAGACAGTGGATATTTAGACTTTGGGAAATTTGATCCGCTTCCCGTCGAACAGGGGGATCAGAAACAGCTATGTGAATCAGATTTACTGTTAAGGAAATTAATCCGCCCCTTAATGAGTCAGTGGATGTTTATACTTTGGGAGAGTTGATCCAACTTCCAATTTCACAGGGGGATCTGAACAGAAACGATGCATGAACAACTGAGATGAGAAAGTAGAAATTGCATGTTTAGGAATTCATATTTCAGCATTTCATTTCATTACTTCTTTACTTACTTAGCATTAGGCTAATAGATGAGTTTTGTGATGTAGGTGAAGAAGTGACAGCAGGTGTGTTTACTGAGTTTGCTGAGGACTAGACTGGTTGGAGGAGTGCATCTATGTAACAATCTGGCAGTTGATGGGGCGGTTTAACTGATGTCAGTTAGTGTGAAGGTTTAATTGACAATGTTTCAATTTAAGTATGTTGAGTTTTCATGACAGTAGTGGTTTCAATATTTGAATACGTTTTTTTTGAGATTTTTCTGATAATAGCATTCTGTTGGGTTTTAATGTTGGTTCTTACTGGATTTTGAGTAATGCAATGATTTGAATTGTTCTGAATGGGTTAAGTGAAGTAAGTAAATTCCTTTCTATAGTCAGAGTTGTGTTTGTATAGCAAGGAGTAGTTGAAACGTCGCCTTGTTCTCTATCGGTAGATGATGTCTATCGGCAGATGTTGAGTTGTTGTTCTGTTGTCTATCGGATGATGTAGTAGAAGTTTTGTCGTTTAGCGATCGGTGGATGTCGTGTATTAAACCTATCGGATGATGTAGTAGAAGTTTTGTCGTTTAGCAATCGGTAGATGTCGTGTATTAAACCTATCGGATGATGTAGTAGAAGTTTTTTTGTTTAGCGATCGGTGGATGTCGTGTATTAAACCTATCGGATGACGTGGTAAAAGACTTGTCGTTTTGTGGTCGGCAGAGGCTGGATGAACGAATCATCCGGCTGACGTCATCGGTAGATGCGAGTAGCAAAACTTGTCGTTTTGCAATCGGTTGAGGTTGGATAATTGATTCATCTGGCTGACGTCATCGGTGGAAGCCTTCGGTTTGTTTCTGCCCTTCTCGTTGACTTTGTTCAGCGGATGATGTGTTTGACTTTTATAAACTTTAAGTATTTCATGACTAAGCCTTCATCTATTCCGGCCGAATTATTTTCTTAATATTTTAATTGATTATTCAAACACTGTTTTATAGTTTTTCTTAACCTTGCTTTGCTCAAAGATTTTCCACTGCAAGTTTTTTTTTTATGTCTTTAGCAAACGTTCAAATTTGACTTTCGAACGAAGTTTTAAATTTGGTCCGAAATTTTCTTAGTTATGTTCGGGTTTATGAGTAACAAACCGGGTTCAGAAAACTCGAGGCGTTACAATATTGTAGGTGACGACAAGCTTTCAGGTGAGCCTTATGAGCGTGGCCAGGATTGGGTTGGCAGTTTGGGACCCACTTGTGTGTGCCGATGCTGGTAACTTTGTTAGGGCGATTCTGACTGAGCTCAGTATGTGTGTAGTGTAACGTGAGTGTTTTGATAGAAATGTGCATAGATAGTTGAGTTTTGAAGGTTTTGGATTACGTATTGAAACCCCTTTGTGTTGTGATTTGGTATTTTGGTGTATAAAACGGTTTGTGTTTCAGGTTTTAGTTTTAAACAATTAGACGTTATGTTGCCCGAATTTTAAAAGAAACGTTAGTTTTTACGAAGTTTTACGCTTTCGTTTGCGTGTTTGAGTTGTGTTTTCGGGGTTTTAACTAGTTGAGGAGTTGAAAATATTGGAAGACGGTTTTGGGTAAGTTTTTAGGTGAAATGTAGGGGTGAGAAGTGAAGAAAAGTGGGAAAAGGTTCGAGGTTGGCTGCTGGGATAGGGCTGGAGGCGCACTGGTGCAGGGCTAGAGTGCACAGGTGGCGTGGGCGTGCGCAGCAGGCTGCATGCTGCGCCCAGCGCCGATTGGGTAAACCAGAAGGGTTGCCGATTGATCGGCGTAAAGCGCCGATCGATCACCCCTTGCGCACGCTGCTGCGCATGTGGTGCGCAGCAGTGATAGCGCGCGGAACGCGTGTTGCCTGGGCGACGCGCGCACGCGGCACTTATAGTGGCTCAAATTGATTTTTTTTTCGATTTTCAAATACGTTTTAACCCGATCTTTTTTTATGTCTTTTGTACGTATTTTACGAATGTTTTCCACGTATTTCCAAGTGTTTTGAAAAACCCAAAAATCGGGTCGAAGTTTTATCGAAACGTGATTTAGTCTTCGTTTACTGATTGGAAAGTCGAGTCTTGTGGCATCTCGGTGGTCGGAGCGAGCCGTGGTCGCTACAGTTGTGGTATCAGAGCGGGTCAAGTAGCAACTCGAGTTAGGGGAAAACTTGGGGGTGTTACAAGTTGGTATCAGAGCGAGTGTATAACGACCCGAGTTTGGGGTTGAACTTGGGGGCGTTACATTTATAGAGATGTTAAAATTGCGATTGTAGGATTTAATGTTAGCATGACACTCAAGAAATGTAGTTTAACAAATTAGGATCTTTGGTTTATAAATAATTGTTCAAGTAAAGAATATTCGTTTGATAAATAATAGGATAAATATTTGTAAAATCAATCATTTGATCTTTTCTGAATTAAAAGCTTTTCGCTGGTGATTTGATTTATTTTGTTTATTTCATTTTAGTTTTTAAAATCATATTTTTAATTGTCCAGATAAAGTTAGAATTGATTAGATTGGTACCTGGTGAAAATTGATAAATTACATATTCCCTGTGGATTCGACAACTCTATCTATCATTATACTATAAAACTTGACATTGTAGACTCGAAGTAATTTTATTGCTATAAATTTTTTTATATAGCTACAAAAATGGTCTATTTTAATTTCGTACCACATCATTAGTAGATTGGTTTATCACTTACCCTTTTGTACATTTTTCTTGCATCAATTTTATAAATTGTGAATTTTAATAGCATGCTCACTCATTGGTTTTATATATATAATTAATATAAAATTATTTTTCTACTGAGTTTAGTCGACTCTCCAAATGACTTCTCCTTTCAAGAAATATTCTAAGTGGTCCTCAATTGCTTTTCACTTTAGCCGTTTATTACCCTCATATATTTATTTTCTTTTTAGTGAGATCTACACTCTAGTTTATTTTTATTTTTATTTTATTTTTTGCACAATTTTAGACTGTAATATTCATGTTATCTAAATGGTACTATTGGACATTTTGTTTTGGGTTTGACTTCTATTTTTATTTAAAGTCTTCTTGTGACGACCCCCGACTCGATTGGGGCCGGCGAGCCTCACTCCGGAACATTTTAAAATAAACGTGGACTATTTTTTTTTTTTTTTGAACTTTTAAAACTTTACACGGAGAAAACTCTCTTTGGAATTGAAGACTGGAAGACTACAGTGAATAACAGAAGAAAACAGGAAGACATAAAAATCTGGATGACAGTTATAAATGGCAAAAGAAAAACCAGGGAGACAGAAGGCGAAGGCATATTGAAAACAAATTATAGAAATACATGGCAGAAGAAAAACAAGAAGACATACTGTGGAAGGCTACAGTGGATGACATAAGTCGTGGACAATCGGGAGCTGTGGACATTTAAAAATAACAGAGGCAAAACAGTGGATACAGAAGTCCGTGGACGTTTACAATAAAAGACAAAAAAATAGTGGACACAGGAGTCCATGGACATTTAAAATCAAAGGCAAAAATAGTGGACACAGAAGTCCGTGGACGTTTAAAATTTAAAAGCAATATGGACGATAGAATTTTAAAGGCAGAATGGACGACTGAGTCCGAAGGCAAAATGGACGACGTTATCGTCCACAACTTTGGACGATAACTTTGGACGACTAACACTTAGCCAATTACTTGAAAACTCGAAAGACAGAAACTGAAAAGTAGAATGAACGATAAAGACATAAGGCATTTACAGAAGGCGTGGACGACTATTCACAGAACAAAATGAACAACTCTTTTACAGAAGGCGTGGAAGACTGTTCACAGAACAAAAGACTGTTCACAGAATAAAATAAACAACTCTTTTACAGAAGGCGTGGACGACTATTTTACAGAGGAAACTTGAAGACTTGAAGACATAACATTTGCTCCGTCGATCGATCGGCTATCCCAGGCGATCGGTCGGCTACCTCTCTGTTTGACAACTTACATCTTTTGACACAAAAGCATCAAAACTCAAGACAATCATGCAGAACCTAAATGAAGAACTCCAAGCAGTTCCAGAATACTTCAAAATATATTTACAACTGTCAAATACAAAGGGTTTTTAAAAACATCAACACATAATTTATACATCGTTTTAAAATCTCAGAAGCAGTGCAAAATTTGACATGCATTTCCAGAATTCACCAAAACAGAAGTTTTTAAAACATAAACACAAAACTTTAAAACTTCACTCTCTCTCTGGTCAGGAATATGTCTAGCTGCCACAACCATCCACAAAAGCTCGCGTCACCAGCCACTTATTCGTCAGCCTGAGGCACAAATTCCTCATCCATGGGTTCCGTACCTACATCAGGGAGATCAACTATGAGCCTAAAGCTCAGTAAGAACATATAAAAATGCAGTGATGCATATGCTATGCATGGACTTTCAGAATACAGTGACAGTACATTACATTACGTTTTACTGGCAGAGGGGTATTGATAAGTGTGTATTTTACACACTTATTTATACTCTTTTTATACTTGATTTGATAAGTTTTTCTCAAGTGATCGAAAGAATTTGATAAAGTGTGTGAAGTGTGCAGATATTGTATTTAGAATAGATATTTAGAACAGCAGGTGGAAAAGAGGGGGAAAAGGAGTAAATTTCAAAGTTCCAGAAAACAGAAAAGGTGGAGAAGCAATTTCAATAAGCAGCAGCGATCGATCTCTATGAAATTCAGAAATCGATCGCTACACATATAAAACCGCCGCGATTGATCTCTGTGCATGCCCGTGAACGCCGCGATCGATCTCTATGAAATGAAGAGATCGATCGCCACATATTTGCAGGAGAAAAGCAGCGATCGGTTGCCATACACAATTAAAGCAGATGCAGCGATTGATTTCCATAACTTAGCAGCGATCGATTTCAGAGACTGATCGCCATACAAGAAAGAAGAGACAGCGATCGATCTCTATAAAAGTCAGAGATCGATCGCTAAACTTACAAAAAGCGAAGCGCTGAGATGCAGCGATCGATTTCTAAGTATTCCAGAAATCGATCGCCATACAATTGAAGAAAAGTCAGCGATCGATCTCTGTCCATTGCAGAGATCGATCGCTTATCAATTACATATTTGGAAAGACGATGTGTTTTAATCCGAGCCGTTCACCTGAAGACAGATCTAATCTCAACCGTTGATCGAGTTAAAATACAACATTAAAAACCTAATGAGCAGTGCCTTTAGGCCATTCTGAATTCGGCAGACTGGGTGCTCGGCGACTAAAGCATCACAGAGGCGATTTTCGTCGGCGATCAGGCTGTTTTTATAATTGTTTTCTTTCTTTTTAATTTCACTATTTAATTATGCAACTCTTTATTATTATTGTTGTTTATTTTTATTCTAGCATGAACTAAAACGTTTGTTCTAGGGTTTCGATGTAGCTTTACTATGATTGTTTATTTTTCTTAATTCAATTAGTTAATTTTCTGTTTCTGTTCTGTGTTGAGTAATCTATTCTGAACGTAATGCTTAGGTTTGATTGATCACCAAAACTAAGAACTTTAGGGTTGATTCGGGATGCGAGAGCGGAGAATTTAACCGTGCACTGAATAGTTTGCCATGAAAAGGATATTAGGCTAGAGATAGCTAATGCGTTCATGTGGTAGTATAATTTCTCATTCTTAATGTATTCAATTAATTCTCAGGATTAGAGACCGAGAGGTGATAATTCGTTAGTTGAATAAGTTTATCTTTGCTCGAGAGAGATTGATAAATATTTTCGTGAAATTGCCATCAACACATAGAAATAGGATTTAACTATTTGAATTAGGTCTGATAAATAGGATTAGCTAAGTGAAATCGGAACCCTGGATTTTCTCAACATATAATCTTACTTCTTTATTTTAGAATATTTTATTTAAATTGTTCACTTATTTTATTTGAATTATTTTAGTTTTAAAAATCCAAATCACTAAATTTATTGTTTCTTTTCAAATTAAACTAGAAATTAGATATTCAACTTTTAACATAATTATTCCTCGTGGGATCGACACTCGTACTTAATACACACTTTATTACTTTTGCGACACGTGCACTTGCGTATACGATTTTTCGCAACAAGTTTTTGGCGCCGTTGCCGGGGAATTAATTTTGTTATTATTGAATTATTTTATTTTAGTTTATATTTGAATTTTCTTTTGCTGCTAGGCTTAAATTATATTATTTGCACATTACAGGTGTATGCGAAAATTAGGTACTGCCAACCTAATCCCTCTCGACGCTGAAATTGAACGAACTTGTCGCCGAAATCGAAGGGAAACAAAACAAGCAATTATGGCAGATGATCAAAACGCAAATCTACAACAGAGGGTTGCAGTGGCAGAGGTCGGACGACGGACTTTGCTCGATTATGTTATGCCATCCATGGACGGGATTCAATCAGCAATTCGGAAACCTGCTATCACATGCAATAATTTTGAAATAAAGCCGGGAACAATACAAATGATCCAACAGTATCAATTTTGTGGCTTGCCTAATGAGGACCCTAAGGATCATATTGCTAGCTTCGTCGAGGTCTGTGATACTTTTAAATACCATAATGTCTCTGAGGATGCTATCAAGCTCAGGTTATTCCCCTTCACACTAAGAGATCGCGCAAAGAATTGGTTACACTCCTTACCGCCAGGCTCAATTACAACATGGAATGATTTAGCACAGAAATTTCTATCCAAGTTCTTTCCCTTTGAAAAGATGGCGAAACTCCGAAATGAGATCACCAATTTTACTCAATACGATGGCGAGACAGTTTATGAATCATGGGGCCGATTCAAGGAGCTTTTGAGAAAATGCCCCCAGCATGGTCTACCACAATGGATGCAAATACAGACATTCTTCATCGGCCTATCAAGTTCTACACGGACGCTTGTCAACTCAGCAGCTGGTGGATCACTATTATCTAAGACAGAAGTGGAGGCATTTAACCTGTTAGAAGAGTTATCCCTCAATAATGATCAGTGCCCAGTTGAACGTCAGATTTTGAGGAGGCAGTCAAATACACCAGAAATGGAAGCAATTAGAGCATTGACTACACAAGTTGCATCTCTCACTCAGCACATCCAAGGAAATCAAGCTATAGTTAATGCAATTCATTCCCCAATCATACAATGTCATTGGTGCCAAGGACCACATGCTAGTGAAAACTGTCAACAAGGGAACCAAATGGCTAGCAATTCGTCTGAACAAGCTCAGTTTGTGGGAAATTATACTAGACCTACCTATCAGAATTCAGGGAATTATTTTAATGGGGGGCGCAACAATCACCCGAATTTTTCATGGAAAAATCAGAATAATGCTGTGCAACCGCCTCAAGTACCTCAGCAAGGACCACCAGTGCAGGAAAGGAAGGTTAATCTTGAAGAGATAATTGCCAAAATGGGTGAGCATACCAATAAATTTATGGCTGAAACAAGAACAACTTTGCAAAACCAGTCAGCTCAAATTCGAAATCTGGAAACTCAAATGGGCCAGATGGCAGCTGCTTTAAATGGTCGCCCTCAAGGTGCATTACCCAGCTCTACTGAAATCAATCATAGAGGACAATGCAACGCCATCACACTTAGAAGTGGAGCAGTGATTGAAAATTGTGCCAAAGAAAATAAGAAAGTGGTCGCACATGACGGAGTGCATTCGTCATCATCCGAGTCCACACCAAAGGATCACGAGCTACTGGATACTCCACCTCAGATTCCAATGGAGATTATCCCTAAGGTCCCCTTCCCACAACGCCTGAAAAATTCAAAGTTGGATAAACAGTTTGAAAAATTTTTGAAGGTGTTCAAGCAGCTTCACATCAACATCCCATTTGCAGAAGCCCTAGAGCAAATGCCAATGTATGCAAAATTTTTAAAAGAGGTTTTATCCCATAAAAGGAAAATAGAGGATTGTGGTACGATCGCCCTTTCTGAAGAATGCAGTGCAATAATTCAACGTAAACTACCACAAAAGTTGAAAGATCCGGGTAGCTTTACGGTTCCATGTGAGATTGGAAATTACATCTTCGAGCGTGCATTATGTGATTTAGGTGCCAGCATCAATCTAATGCCTCTTTCTATCTTTCAAAGGCTTGAACTAGGGGAAGCAAAACCAACAAGGGTAATTTTACAGATGGCCGACCGATCAATAAAACATCCAAGAGGAATAATCGAAGATGTGTTGGTTAAAGTCGACAAATTTATATTCCCAGCAGACTTTGTAGTTCTCGACATGGAGGAGGATCGGGACATACCTATTATTTTGGGCAGGCCATTCTTAGCTACGGGGGGTGCCATGATCGATGTTCAGAGGGGAGAGTTGAAATTACGCTTGCAAGATGAAGAAGTGACATTTAATGTCTTTAATTCCATGAAATATCCGAAAGCCAGCGATGATATATTTAGGATTGACTCTCTCGATTCAGCGGTGGACGGAGCTTCTCTGCATTCTAGTGATCCTCTCAAGGTTGCTCTACTAAATCATGATGTGTTTTTCGATTCTGACTCTTCTGTGCAGGAATTTATATCATGGATGGATTCGTTCGAGCCTAATCGAAGAAGGTATTTCGAAAGTTTGGGGGAGCCACCAGTTAGAGTCTTACCTTCTATTGAGAGCCCACCTGAGTTGGAGCTAAAGCCACTGCCGTCTCACCTCAGGTATGCATTTATTGGTGCTAACTCCACTCTTCCAGTCATTATTGCAGGTGACTTATCTAAGACGGAGGAGGAGAAATTGTTGCGTATACTTCGGACATATAAAGTGGCTATAGGGTGGACACTGTCAGATATCAAAGGAATCAGCTCTTCATTTTGCATGCATCGGATTTTAATGGAAGAAGAGCATCGACCATCTGTAGAGCATCAACGCCGTTTAAACCCAGCCATGAAAGAAGTTGTGCGAAAGGAGGTTTTAAAGTGGTTGGACGCCGGAGTTATCTATCCGATCTCAGACAGTTCATGGGTGAGTCCAGTGCAGTGTGTGCCAAAGAAAAGTGGAATGACAGTAGTCAAGAATGAAAATGATGAATTGATTGCATCCAGAACAGTCACCGGTTGGCGAATTTGTATTGATTATCGGAAACTGAACAAGGCTACACGCAAAGATCACTTCCCATTGCCATTTATTGATCAGATGTTGGATAGACTTGCCGGGCACGAATATTATTGCTTTCTCGATGGGTATTCCGGATATAATCAGATTACCATTGCCCCTGAAGATCAAGAAAAGACGACTTTTACATGCCCCTATGGTACTTTTGCATTCCGTCGGATGCCTTTCGGGTTATGCAATGCACCTGCTACATTTCAAAGATGTATGATGGCTATTTTCTCAGATATGGTGGAGCGATTCATTGAAGTCTTCATGGATGACTTTTCAGTATTTGGATCTTCATTTGACTCATGTTTGAATAATTTGTCCAAGGTACTCGAAAGGTGTGTTGAGACAAATCTAGTACTTAATTGGGAGAAATGTCATTTCATGGTGAAAGAGGGAATTGTATTGGGCCATCGTATTTCAGCACAAGGAATTGAGGTGGACCGTGCTAAAATTGTCGCTATCGAGAAGTTACCACCGCCGACGACAGTAAAAGGAGTGCGGA
This sequence comes from Begonia masoniana, assembly GCA_022432975.1. Lineage (NCBI taxonomy): Eukaryota > Viridiplantae > Streptophyta > Magnoliopsida > Cucurbitales > Begoniaceae > Begonia > Begonia masoniana. Next base: position 39,718,494 of record CM039507.1, read on the forward strand.
GTTTTCTAGGGCATGCAGGATTCTACCGGCGGTTCATAAAAGATTTTTCTAAGATCACCAAGCCACTATGTAAGTTATTGGAGAACGGAGTACCATTTGTTTTTACTTATGAGTGTCTTGCAGCGTTCAATGTGTTGAAGGAGAAACTTGTATCGGCACCCATCATAGTCGCACCTGATTGGGAACTACCATTTGAAATCATGAGTGATGCCAGTGACTTCGCAGTAGGAGCAGTTCTGGGGCAGAGAAAGGATAAAGTATTTCATACAATTTATTATGCCAGCCGCACTCTTAATGATGCCCAACTGAACTACACCACCACTGAGAAAGAATTGTTAGCAGTAGTCTTCGCATTTGACAAGTTCCGCCCATATGTTATCGGCAACAAAGTCACAGTTTATACGGATCATTCGGCTATTAAATATTTGATGGAAAAGAAGGATGCCAAGCCTCGGTTGATTCGATGGGTACTACTTCTGCAAGAATTTGATATTGTGATCAAGGACAAGAAAGGCACAGAAAACTTAGTAGCTGACCACTTATCTCGGTTGGAAACACGAGCTCATGTATCTGATAGTGAGGTTCAAATAGCTGAAGATTTTCCCGATGAAAAGATCATTGCAATTGAAGTATTACCGTGGTACGCTGATTATGTGAACTTTCTTGCTAGTGGAGTTATACCATCCGATTTGTCGCATCACCAAAAGAAGAAATTTTTCGCCGATATCAAGCGATTTTATTGGGAAGAGCCGATTCTATACAAACACTGTGCTGATCAAGTTATCCGACGTTGTATCCCGGAAGATGAGGTAATATCTGTATTAACCCACTGTCATTCGTTGGAATGTGGCGGACATTTTGGTGGACTACGAACAGCAGCTAAGGTTCTTCAGTGTGGATTTTACTGGCCCACTTTGTTTAAAGATGCCTATGCATTTGTTGTAGCCTGTGATCGATGTCAACGGACAGGTAATATTTCTCGCCGTAATGAGATGCCTTTGACTAATATTTTGGAGGTTGAGCTGTTTGATGTATGGGGTATTGACTTTATGGGACCGTTTCCATCGTCGTACAATAACAAATATATTCTTTTGGCGGTTGATTATGTTTCCAAGTGGGTTGAGGCGATAGCCTCGCCAACCAATGATGGCAAGGTGGTCTTGCGTTTTCTGCAGAAGAATATTTTCACTCGCTTTGGGACACCGCGGGCTATTATTAGTGACGAGGGCACTCATTTCTGCAATAGACAGTTTGCAGCACTACTAAATAAGTATGGGGTAAGCATCGCAAGGCACTGGGATATCATCCTCAATCAAACGGGCAGGCCGAAGTCTCTAATCGAGAAGTGAAGAAGATCCTTGAAAAGACAGTTGCAAATTCAAGAAAAGATTGGGCTCGCAAGTTGGATGATGCTTTATGGGCATACCGGACTGCATTCAAAACTCCTCTGGGTATGTCACCATATCGGTTGGTATTCGGGAAAGCATGTCACTTACCAGTTGAGCTGGAACACCGTGCTTTGTGGGCAATGAAGAAGCTAAATTTTGAGTTAACAGCCACAGGTCAGAAACGCCTCCTGCAAATTAATGAGCTCGACGAACTCAGACGCAATGCTTATGAGAATGCGAAAATATACAAGGAGAAGACCAAAGCATGGCACGACAAGCACATCGTGGAGAAAGAGCTATTCCCAGGACAGCAGGTACTTTTATTTAATTCCCGTTTGAAATTGTTTCCAGGAAAATTAAAGTCGAGATGGTCGGGTCCTTTCACGGTGGTGCAAGTATTCTCTCACGGAGCAATCGAGTTACGAGGGGCTGATGACACGACATTCAAGGTGAACGGCCAACGAGTGAAACCCTACTTTGGCGGCGATATTCCAAGTGACTCTTCCGTAACTCAACTTATACCCGAGGACTGATTTCAGTGGGACGTCTGGCTGAAGACGGTAAATTAAGCACTTGGTGGGAGGTAACCCATTAATCTATTTAGTTATTATTATTATTTTTATTTATTTATTATTATTAATATTATTATTACCTTTATTTATATTTATTTAATGATGTTATTTTGATTTTGCCTTATTTTTTTTTATTTATTTTTATTTTTATTTTTATTTTTATTTTATTTTTTATTTTTTATTTTTATTTTATTTTTATTTATTTTAATTTATTATTATTATTATTATTATTATTATTTTTTCTGTTTTTACGTTTTATCTTACTATTTTCGTTTTTTTTTTTTAGTTTTAATTTCTTTTGCATTTAATTTTCTGTTAAAAAAAAAAAAAAAAAAAAAATCGTAAAACATAAAAAAGGGGCAGCGATCGATCTCTACACAAGAGACAGAGATCGATCGCCGCCCTAGTGGGTATTCTTTTTAATACCCGACACTTATTCTTTTTTTTACAATCCTCATTTTCGGCTTCCTACCCTAAACCCTTTTCTCCCCTTCGCGATCTCCCATCACTCCACCGCGCTCGATCGCTCTCCCGCCATCTTCTGCTATTCTTCATCTCGCATTTCCCCTCGCTGTCAGGTAACCTCTCTCCCTTGGATTAATTTTTGTTGTGGTAGGTTAAGTAGCTTGGCTCTCCCTCTTGCCATTTTCATTTTCTTTGTGTTTCTTTTGTAACTTTTTCTTTTTGTTCTGGGGTGTTCTTTAGAGCACCAATTCCGCGTGTATATCTCATGTCTTCTACTTGCATTTCATCCCATTTAGCACCTGTACCCTTAACATTCTTGTATTCGAATCATAGTGCGCTTGTTTTTCTTTTCATTCTGTCTTCTACTTTTTGTGTCGTGTCTTTCTGCTGTTCTTCCTGACCAGCTTGTTAATCATGATAGCATGTTAGTTTTGGTTTGTTTAATTGGTTTGTTTCGCTTGTGTTTCATTTTTCTGTTCTGTTTCAAGTTTCTCACAAAAGGTTGTTGTCAGTTAACATGTCACTGTATTGTTTGCATTTCTGTTTTCCTAGGTAGTCATGTTATGTTTAGCTATTGTGTTCTGTTTCGTTTTACTTATTATTGTTTTCAGCATCGTGTGTACTTGTGTTTTGCCAATGCTCGAGTGATTTTGTCTCATTTTGAGGGCGGCAATAAGCTTTGTCCAGTTATTATGCCTCACTTTTGATTCATGCCACAACCTATTGCTTTAGTGCCTGATTCCAGTACACCTTTCCATTATGCATTTCATTTCATCCACATTTGTTCACCTGATGATCTGACGTGTTTAATTGTCATATGTATGCATGTTGGATTGGATTTGTTGGTACGTGCAGTAACAGGTTTTACATTCTCTCACCACCTCACGATGCCGCCTAGACGATCAAGAGCCACGACCAGTTTAGTATCCTTTCCACCTGTCCAGCACTCTTTTTTGAACCCTATGGCGGCAAACTATTATCAGGACTTTATGGCAAAAGACAAAGCAATCATCTGCGAAGTGCTATTTCAACCTTCTGAGGACGATGGCCTTATTTTGTCCTCTCTCCGACAACGCAGGTGGGATACACTTGCCGTACTAGGAGGCGAGGCGAATGTGTATGCCGTTCGCGAATTCTACGCCAATCTTAAAGCTGCCAAAGCGGATAGGCCAGTTATGGTTCGGCATCAACTTATAAACTTTTCCCCTGACGCCATCAACAACTATTTGGGCCTGGACAATGACGCATCAGACGACTTTCAGACTATGTTGGATGCCGGACCAGATTATGAGCTTATTCTCCGAGAGATGAGTTTCAGAGGCTCCACATGGACTTATTCGTCTCAAGATCCGGCTAGGCCTCTCCACATTCTTGCCAGCTGCCTCAACCGCTACGCACAGGCTTGGTGCAAATTTATCCGAGGCAACTTGATGCCCACATCGCAGAAGTCTGAGTTGACTAAAGAACGGGTGGCGATGCTCTACTGCATCCTTACAGGGCGATCCATTAATGTTGGGCGACTGATCCACCGTAATATCCTCACTTGCAGTAAGGGATCTACAACAGGAGGGCATATACATCCTGTTCTTATTACTCGTCTGTGTGCCGCCGCCGGTGTCCCTATGAGCTCCACGGATGAACCATGGATCCAGTCGATGGTTTACAGCTCGTCCAAAATTGCACAAATCGCAGACTGGCCCCATGGGATAGCTCGGCCTAATGGCACAGTAGGGGAACTGGCACAGTAGGGTGCACTTTCAGGCACCGTGAACTATCAGGCACATTTCAGAGATTCAGAACAGAACAGAGCAGAGGGCCAATCCCCGTCCCACACTTAACCGATATATTACATTCAGATTTTTATCTTTCTTAACTTCAAAACGTGTACAGAAAATATTTGCATGACTTTCGGGAAAAACGTGTATGCATGAACATTCATTGTGCAGAGACTTAACATATTGTAAAACTGTTCAAAATACACATGAATAACAAAACATCTAAACCATACACGAAGCATGGCAATAAACTTACTTAGGGTCGAATCATCGACCTAGCTACCCAACAATAACCCAACGACATTTTTAACCTAGTATCTCCATGATGTAGAGCCTTAATTGCCACCCTACGCGTATGAACTTACCTGATGTTGTAGAGTTGAAAGCTTCGCACATAAGTCCTTGGCGATCCACGGACCTTAGACAGAGAAACTGAGGAGATCAGAGGGCTTCGCTGGTCGTTTGTCATCTGGAAGAGAGAAAGCAGAGAAGAAAATGGAGAGAACAGATAAGAGAAGTGAGGAGGGTTTCACGTAGGAGGAAGAGTATATCTTGTTCAACAAGTTGAACACATGGCAGCCATTCATTGGCCCCCTCCCACCTACCTTAATTCCTACCTAAACTACCCATCCACAGGTTTTCTAACTAAATGACTTGTTTTGGCTACACTTTGGTTACACTTTTGTTTAGTTTTCCACTAAATATTCTAACAAATTTCACCAAAACATTCATTATATTAATATAAAACTAATCCCGTTCGATAATTCGAGGGATAATTTTCCGACTAAAAATGTCGGGTGTTACACTTCTATTGCTATTTAACGAGAAATTAAAATTAAGGGTTAGGTCGAGTACTTCTCTATTCTGTCTCAGGTCCTCTTTTGGTCTTGACATAAATAAACAATTAATCAAAATTAATAAACTAAGTCATTAACTCCCTTTGTTACGAGCATCATGATCTGAATAGGAGGGTTTCTATCATATTCACTCATTTCTTCATTTTAAAGTTTGTACACAAATTCAACCACGTTATTGTTGGTGATTTTACACAACACAGGTTTATGCATCACACAAGTGATATAATACATAAGTCGGATGTCAAACGTACATAAAATTGAAACTACAAACTTTCAATTACTAATTTACTACTATTTCAATTTTATTTAAATATAAATAATTTTATAGAATTAAAATAACTATTAAATAAAAGCAGAAAATCAATTTAATTTTTTACTTCTATTAAATGAAAACCTATTAGTACAATTTTCTCTCAAAACACACTTAATTAAAATACTTAATTTTTTTCAGTTAATTAGGTCATATGACGTAGTTAACTGAGAAATTCTAATTATCTCAAAGCTTCTTCTGATGATCGATTAGAAATATCGTTAAAATTAATTTCACTATATTTCAATGTGAATAAAACAATGACGATTCCTTAAGTTCAAGTTTTCAATTAGCATACATACATTATGTAGGTATATCTCAATTCTACATAAACTTATGTTGAATATTGTATTTTACTATATTTGTATCTAACATGGAATTTCTTTTCTAAATTCATTACATGTGATTAATTTAACAACCTAATGGCCAGTCAATTATATTAAGAATAAACACCAATAAAATAAACATATTCGATATGAATCAATAAACCGAAAAAGATAAATATTAAAACTATAATCGATATTAAGGTTCATGCGAATTCAAATATCAATCCTAGAATATAAATTAGTACATGATAGCAAGAGGAAAAATAACATTAAAACTATAATCGATAGTCATGGAAAATGCAACAGAAATAAGTAGTAGAGAAAGAGAGATAAAACTAGTTGAAGCCCTCCGTCTCGATAATCTATCGTAAGTCTTTGTAATCTCCATGAGTATCCTCAGTGATTGAACGTCAAAATTGTCATTTCTCTATCAAATTCTTTATTCTCTAGTCTTCCCTCTTCGTCTGGTGTGTCGTATTTATAGATCATCATAGAAATGAGTTGTTTGACCTATCTTACTCGCACCAACGTTGTAGTGCTGGTTTAGTGCTCTACCTCTGTGGAAAGTGATGGAGAGTGCGATAGCGCTCTGCGGTAGCGCGTTCCTCTAGGTTTTTCAGAAATTTGACATACGCACGCACCATAGCACTCTCAATGTGCTGTAATGGCGCTGCTTTGCAAACATTTTTTTTAAGCAAGTGCCTTCCAAAATCAACACTATAGCTTGAAACTTCATGAGTTTTCTTCTTTTCTTTTTTCGTTTTTGCATTTCGATTTTGTACTTCATTCTGTTCATCAAATCTGTTCTTTTGAAAAATGTACAAACTACAAGTTGAAATGTTATGAGATACTCTGTAATGACCCAAAGGCCATCACGAGACTTGACTTGACTTTTGATTTACTTAACATATTTTTGGCGTAATATTTTTTGTTTTTCTTTAAAACTTTAAAACAGTTTTTGGACTTTCGAATCTCTTTAAAAATAATTAGAAACGTGCTTAAAACATATTTAAGAGACCCCTTTTTAACTTGGAAGGAAGTTCACTTTGAAAATCAAGATTTAGAAAAAAAAAAAAAAAAAAAAACAATTCTGCACATGCACCATAGGTGGCGTGCCCAATACTTCCGTTTCTTCAACACTTCTCCAATTCTCCTTCAAACTTCCTACAAACATCCCATAACATAAATCCTCAAGGCAAACCACATTTTTCCCAACCTAAAGCATACATGAAAAACCACTCAAACATACATCCTTTTAGCCCATACACACTTCCATCACATGACTCAAAATCCTTTAGGAAACATAATGTTTTGAAAGACTCTTAACTTATCAAAATATTCCATCAAATGTATAAATCCCAAAGTCATTCACATATACCCTCAAAACAATGGGATTACAAACCACTTAAACCTTTAAGTTTATGGACATTTACCCAAAAGAGTCCCTTTGACGTGACCCACGAGTCAAATCATCTTGCCAAGCACAAAACGCCCGCCGCGAGCACCTTCCACCCACCGGGCCTATACATCGACTTGAGGTTGAACTTCCTCACCTTCGATCCCGTCACCTAGATCATAAGGTTCACACTATAAGCTTAATACTTAGTAAGTGTGCATTAATGCATATAAATTCTTATGAATGCATGATTCCGTAAAAGCATGTTCTTTGTCATTACATTTACATTCACATAACATGGGTTAAGGGAGATTTACGTGGGGAGTAGGCACATAACATAATATGGTCTACCAAAATAGACAAACATATACTACTGAAGTGGCCGAACATGGACCACCGAAGTGGCCGAACATAGCCATACTCAACCACACCAGCAACTTAACCATTACATTTATTACTTATTCCTATTTCTCTTTACATAAAACATGCATATAAAACGTTTCGTATGTCACATTTGGAAAACATGATGCATGTCGAATGATGCACTTAAACATAAACATACATGAACACAATTCTCCATAACATTAGCAATACATGTACATGGCTTACACTAAAGAGGGAAAACTCAACAATTAATACCACATGACATACAACACTACCCACATCACTTAAGCCCCTAGTAGGTCTCAATATATCAAAAACTATCATCAAACTCTAACATCCTAGTACCCTTGTGATATAGGGCCTTAAGAGCCAAACACTAAACACCCACTTACTTGGAAACTCCTTAGCAATTCGTGCACTTTTACTTAAGTCGTAACCACCTAAAACATTACAACTCTGGCATCAACAAATGACCCGAATATAAACACAATCCAAGAAGCCAATTTAAATTCAAATCGGACAATTCACTAATCGCATTAAAATTCCTAAGGCAAAATCCCTAAATTTTTGGCATGACCTCCCCATATTGTGCATCATCCCAAACTTCCACAAAATCAACAACCAATCAACAACAATGTAATATTATCCAACAATGTATCCATCAACACCCAAGCACTTAACAACAATTTCCCCAAAAGATTAAAAACTCTCCCCCAAATTTTGTGCATATCAAGTGTATCTCAACAATTGTCAATCCAACCCCCCCCCCCCCCCCCCCAACAATTTATCCAGCATCAATTTACACTAGTTAAGAACAAAAATTAAAGCAATTAACTCATCATTTTCGTGCATCACAATGCATCGCCCAAAAACCACAATTTCCTCAACTAATAACCCACATAATCAACAAGTATTAGGTGTGGGGAGTTGGCTTACCTTTAAGCTTCAAGAAAATGAGAAAATTTCTGACAAATCTTCAAGGAGAGGGGTAAATTTTTGGAAACCCTAAATCACCATAGAACCCATATGAATATTCACCAAATCTTAGCCCTAGCTTAGAAACTCACTTCTTAAAACTTAATGCTCACCTTAGATCTTCAAAAATGGAGGAGAAAATCCAAGAGGAAGGAGAGAAGTGTGTAGCCGTGCGTGAAGGGAGAATGGCCGAGAGAGAAAAACAAAATGAGGGAGAAGGAATGAGTTACGTAGGAGGGAAGAGGAAAATGCCCACTCTTTCTTCTTTTTATTTGAAGATATAATTTATTTAATAAGTGGTGGCATCTCAAGGAAGCTTTATCACTTGTCCTCATTCTATCGGGTGAGTTCAACTACCACATTTTCTTTTAAATTCCTAAGTTGCTCTCTCTTTTATTCCAACCATCTAGTTACTTCTTAGTTAACTCAATCCATTTAATTTGCTCCCCATAAACATCACTTTTAAATTCCACTAATTAATTCTAATTTCCCAATTAATATTTTTCACTTATGGAATCAAATAAAAATTTCTAAAACTTTCAGTACGGGATTTTAAAACTATAACATAAAAGTCCCGGGTGTAACATCCTACCCTTTTTAATAAAAAAATTTTCCTTAAAATTTGCTTACATGAATAATTCTGGATATTTGTCCATCATATCCTGTTATCGTTCCCACGTAGCTTCCTTGACGTTGTGATTCTTCCATAAAACTTTCATTAGAGGGATCGTCTTATTGAATAGGACCTTCACAGCAGATTCCAGAATCTACAGCGGCTTCTCCTCATACGTCAAAGTTGTCCGAACTTCGATGTTTGTCGGTTTTACAATATGAGTCAGGTCGCGTATACACTTACGCAACATAGACACATGGAAGACGTTATGGACTCCATCCATAGACGCAGGTAATTGAAGCTTGTAAGTCGTAGCACCTATTCTCTCTAAAATAGCTAATGGTTTGACAAACCTTGAATTTAGTTTCCCTTTCTTGTCGAACCTCATAACACCCTTGAACGGCGAGATCTTTAAGAATACCTCATCTCCTATAGCAAACTTTAAATCTCTCCGTCTTCTGCCTGCATAGCTCTTTTTCCAGCTTCGTACAGTTTCCATACTCTGTCTAATAACGGCAACCTTCTCTGATAATTGCTGTAGAATCTCCGGACCAACTAACTTCGCTTTGCCAACTTCGTTCCAAAATAGAGGCGATCGACATTTCCTGCCATACAATGCTTCGTAGGGATCCATACCGATCGTGATGGTAGCTATTATTGTAAGAAAACTCCACCAATGGAAAATATCAGCTCCACGATGCCTGAAAGTCTAGCACGCATGCTCTCAACATGTCCTCTAATATCTGAATCGTCCGCTCAGATTGTCCATCTGTCTGAGGATGAAATGTCGTGCTAAATGTCAATTTTGTACCCATAGAACTCTGCAGACTCCTCCAAAATCTCAAGGTAAACCTAGGATTCCGATCTGAAACAATCAACATAGGAATCTCATGTAACCTGATAATCTCTTGGACATATAGCTCTACAAACTGATTCATCGTAAAAGTCATCTTCACCGGTAAGAAATGAGCCAACTTCATCAATTTGTCAACAATAACCCATATACCATCGTGACCGTTAGCTGTTCTTGGAAACCTAACTACAAAATCCATTGCAATGTTCTCCCACTTCCATTTAGGAATCGGTAAATGCTGCAACGTCCTACCTGGCCTCTGGTGTTCTGCCTTCACCTGTTGGCATACTAAGCATTATTCCACATACTTTGCTACTTCTCTTTTCTTATTCAGCCACCAATAATGCATTTTCAAGTCCCGGTACATCTTTGTATTACCAGGATGTACTGAGAAAGGCGATGAATGAGCTTCAGACAAAATAATCTTCTGTAACTCCTCGTCCTTAGGAACATACCAACAATCCCTAAATTTCATAATACCATCCTTTGAATAGCTGAACTCAGAAGAATTATCAGTCACATTCTTCATTATATTATCCTTCTCCTCTGAATCTTTCTGCTGAGCTTCTTTAATTTTATCCAGGATGGTAGGCCGTACAGATAACTCCGATAACATGGTTGAAAGTTCTGAGACCATCTCCAAGTCAAACTTCTGAATTTTCTTCTTCAAAGGAACTAACATACTAGAAACTGTGGACCGCATCATTTTTGGCATCCTACTTAAAGCATCAACCACTACATTTAGCCTTTCTAGGATGATACTTTATTTCAAAGTCATAGTCTTTTACGAACTCCAGCCAACGTCGTTGTCTCATATTCAACTCATTTTGCGTGAAGAGATATCTCAAACTTTTGTGATCTGAAAATACCTCGCACTTCTGTCCATAAAGGTAATGCCTCCAAATTTTTAACGCGAACACCACTGCCGCTAACTCCAAATCATGCATAGGGTAATTCTGTTCGTAACTTTTCAGTTGCCTAGAAGCGTAGGCAATAACCTTTACATCCTGCATCAACACACATCCCAAGCCAACCTTGGAAGCGTCACAATAAATATTGAACTTCCCTCTTCCACCGGAAGTATCAATAAAGGAGCTGTTATCAATTTCTGCTTTAGGGTCTGAAAACTTTTCTTACAAGCTGCAGACCATTCATACTTCACGTCTTTCTTCGTCAAACAAGTCAGTGGCTTGGCAATAATAGAGAATCCCTTGATAAATCTCTTGTAATAACCACCCAGACCTATGAAACTTCGCACTTCACTGGCATTTTTTGGTTGTGGCCACTCCTTCACAGCCTGAATTTTAACTGGATCCACCGAAACACCTTCTTTAGAAATCATGTGACCTAGGAAATTGACTCGGTCCAACCAGAATTTGCATTTATAGAATTTAACATATAACTGATGCTGCTTCAGAGTAGATAAGACTGCTTTTAGATGCTCTGCATGCTCTTCTTCATTCCGGGAATACACTAAGATGTCATCAATGAATACAATCATGAACTTGTCCAGAAACTCCCAGAATACCCTGTTCATCAAATCCATAAAAGCTATTGGGGCATTTGTCAGCTTAAAAGACATCACCATAAACTCATAATGCTCGTAACGGGTCCTGAACGTTGTCTTCTGAATGTCCTCAGCTTTAACCTTCAATTGATAATAGCCTGAACGTAAGTCAATTTTCAAAAATACACGGCTCCTTGTAGTTGGTCAAATAAATTGTCGATACTCGGCAACAGATATTTATTTTTGATAATTAGCTTATTCAACTCCCTACAATCCATACACATTCGCTAGGAGCCGTCCTTCTTCTTGACAAACAATACCGGAGCACCCCATGTAACACCCAATTCTATTGAACTAATTCTCTATTCTTTTTAAATTAATGGCACACTTTATATGGTAATAATAAAAGTAGGGTTAATGGATGACTAGGCGAGGGCATAAGAGTAATTGAAAATTTAAAAGTGGATAACGTATTTAAGGAAAGAGGTTTTGGATTTAATGCACTGTAGCCGCCGCTGTTTCCCAAATCATTTTCAACTCTCAGCTCCTCAGCTCAGCAGAGTGCGCTAGGAGATTCTTCTCCGATTTTCCCTTCGACTTAGGTGAGTTTTACTAAGGTATCTTATTGCATTATGATTATAGATTATAGAGGAGTATCGTAAATGCATGTTCCTGGGAAATACAGGGCGTAGAAGTTGAGTCGGATCTCGAATGAATCGGGAATGCACATAGGACAGAGTCCCAAACTAGCTCCTAGGGTTTCTGAATGGTATAGGATGAGGTCAGTGAAGATCTAATTGGTATTCTGTTTATGACTTTAGGTGAGCAAGGCTTCCAAAGTAGTTGAAACCGAGCTTTTCCAAGGAGCCAGGTAAGTAAAGTATGCTTGTGCCTTCGGGCCTACATCACAAAACAGTAGGGTTGTGCATGCTTGAATGTGTTTGTGTGTCATGCATCATATTTTGAAAGCTATGCGAAAATGAATTTACACGAAATGGCATGGTAAGGAATGAATAGACTGTAACATTTGTTAAGGGAACTAATCTGCCCCTTAATCAAGATAGAGGATGTATGACTTTGGGGGAAGTGATCCAAACCCCAATTTCACAGGGGGATCTGAAAAGTTGTTAAGGGAACTAATCTGCCCCTTAATCAAGAGAGAGGATGTATGACTTTGGGAGAAGTGATCCAACTCCCAATTTCATAGGGGGATCAGATCAGAAACGAATGCATATGCAACTAAGATGAGAAAGTAGAAACTTCATGTTTAGGAATTTATGTTTCAGTATTTCATTTCATTACAGCTTTACTTACTTAGCATTAGGCTAATAGATAAGTTTTGTGATGTAGGTGAAGAAGTGACAGCAGGTGTGTTCTCTGAGTTTGCTGAGTGCTAGGCAGGTCGGAGGGGTACATTCATGCATTGATCTGGCAACTGATGGGGCGGTTTAACTAATGTCAATAGGTGTGATGCGTAGTTTTCAAGAGTTCCGTTTAAGTATGCAGAGAACGTCAGTCACATTGGTAGTTTGTTGTTTCCTTCATATTTGTGAATTGTGCTTTTCAAGTATGAGAACATGATTTGGTGTTAGTCGTAGTTTACTACTCCGGATTTTAAAATTTGTGGATTTATATTGTTTTTTTTAAGGGTTTCAGTGAAATACTCAAGTTCTTAGTAGTCAGAGTTATTCATTGTTTAGAGTGTAAATGCTTGATAAGCTGCTACGCTGAGTTGTTGTTTCTGTTGTCTGTCGGAAGACGTTATCTATCGGTAGATGTTAGATGGGTAAATCGTCCGGCTGACGTCATCGGATGATGTCTTCAGTAAAAGTCATCGGATGATGTCTTCAGTAAAAGCCATCGGAAGATGTAGGCAGTAAATTTGTCGTTTAGTGATCGGGCGATGTGTTTTGTTTTGTGAGTAAAGGCTTTGTCGTTTTGTGATCGGTGTGAGTTAGATGAATGAATCATCCGGCTTACATCATCGGTAGATGTGTATAATAAGTTTTGTCGTTTTGTGACCGGTGTGAGTTAGATGAGTGAATCATCCAGCTTACGTCATCGGTAGATGTGTATAATAAGTTTTGTCATTTTGTTACTGGTGTGAGTTAGATGAATGAATCATCCAGCTTACGTCATCGGTAGATGTGTATAATAAGTTTTGTCGTTTTGTGATCGGTGGAAGCCTTCAATTTCTGTTTCCGCCCCTTTTCGTTGACTTTGTTTAGCGGCAGATGTGTTTAACTCTTACGATTTTCAAGTTTTCACTCCTAAGTCTTGATCTCTTATGGCCGAATTATTTCTTAATATTTTAACCGATTATTCAAATATTGTTTTATAGCTCTGCTTAATTCTGTTTTGCTCAAAAGAATTTCCACTGCAAGTTTTTAAATGTTTTGAGATTTTAGAAAATATCAAATTTTGACTTTCGAGCGAAGTTTTAAATTTAGTCTAAAGTTTCTCAGTTATGTTCGGATTATGTGTAACGAATTGGGTTCAGAGGACCCGGGGCGTTATAGTATGGTATCAGAGACATTCAGTTAAACCGTTCAAACGATTACTCATCAGTGCCGATCGTCGCATGGGAGCACTCCAACAACTGTAAGTGTTTGTGTTAGCCTTAGTTATTAGATGTTTATAAGAGTAGTTAACCATGTGCAGGAAATCTAGTAAGATGTCTAGACGACCGGGAAGACCAAGAGTACCAAGAGAGATGCCCAACTTAAGAGCTGAGGAAGATCCTAGCGTGATTAGGCAGCTGACAGATCTGGTGCGTCAGCAAACAGACTTAGTGCGTCAGCAGTTTGATCAATTAGGTGTGCTGTTGAACCGAGAGGTACAAGGAAGTGCCAACTCGAGTTCTAGCAATGAACATTCTGGAGATAGATTCAGGAGGCTACGACCACCCACGTTTGATGGACAGTCGTCTGATCCGGTTATTGCTGAAGGGTGGCTTAGAAAGATCGAGAGTATGTTTAGGTGTGCCAACATTGGAGAAGGAGACAAGGTCACGTTGGCAACGTTTCATTTGGCTGGTGATGCTCAACTCTGGTGGGAAACAATAGAGACCACCACTGATGTTTTTGCGATGACTTGGTCACAATTCAAGGACGTTTTCTATGAGAAGCATTTTAGCAGCACTGTCCAAACTGCAAAGAAGTTGGAATTTCTGAACTTGAAGCAGACAGGGTTTGTGGTCGAGTACAGTAGGCAATTCGAGTCCCTGTCCAGGTTTGCTGAACATTTTGCTCTCAGGGACGAGGATAAGGTGTTCAAATTTGTGCATGGGCAGAAGCAAGAAATTTACCGAGGAGTTAAATTTTGTGGTATTAAAGGCTTGACATTCAGTGAAGTTGTGTCTACTGCTCTGGAAGTGGAAGAAGCTGAAAGAAAGTGTGCTGGACCAAAAGAGGTTCCACAAAAGTTTGTCCAGCCACACCAACAAAGAGGCATGAAGAGGCCCAGTGAAGGCCAGATTAGCCAAAGTACAGGAGGGAAGATACAAAATGTCAGGAAATTTTCCCAGTGTCCTAAGTGCTTGAAGAACCACCCGGGCGAGTGCAGATTAGGCTTTGGGAAGTGTTTCAACTGTGAGGAGGTTGGACACACAATCAAAGAATGCCCGACGCCTAGAATCACCAGATGCTACAATTATAACAAGGTCGGCCATATTAGCAGAGACTGCCCAGCTTCTAAGAGTGGCACTGCTATGATTAAACCGAGGATATTCTCCATGATGGAGTCGGGTGAGGAACAGTCTGCTGTTGTATCAGGTACTATATTGATCAACTCTATGCCTGCTTTTACTTTAATAGATTCTGGTGCAACACATTGATTTATAGCATCTGCATTTGCTGTTAAGCTAGATGTACAACCTACGCTATCTGAGCATATGTTTAATGTCACGTTACCCTCTGGTGAATACATGCACTCTAGCCGAGTGATACTTAGTAGTGTAGTGATAGTGGGAAACAAGAATTTACCTGCTGATCTCATTATTATGGATATAATGGGATTTGATGTAATCCTAGGGATAGACTGGTTGTTTAAGCACCAGGCCACAATTGATTGTAGGACTGGAATAGTTAGCTTCCAACCCCCTGGTAGTTTGAAACATACTTTTCAAGCTTCGAAGAAGAATAAGGATATGTCTGTGATGACTTCTATTAACACTAGACCTTCCCCATTTGGAGAGTATTCGTGCTTCTTAGCTAGCGTTTTAGACACACAACTTGTATGGGAGGCAAATCCACAAAATGTCTTAGTTGTCCAAGACTTTTCTGAAGTATTCTTAGATGACCTTCCTGGTTTACCACCAGATAGAGAAATTGAATTTGTTGTAGATGTTTACCCCGGCACTGAGCCTGTGTCTAAAAATCCATATAGATTAGCACCATCAGAACTTAAAGAATTAAAGAAGCAATTGGAGGAACTGTTAGAGAAAGGGTTCATACGCCCTAGCTTTTCACCGTGGGATGCACCTGTTCTTTTTGTCAAAAAGAAAGATGGATAGATGCGTATGTCCATTGATTATAGGGAATTGAATAAGTTAACTGTCAAGAACAAGTATCCATTACCGAGGATTGATGATGTAACACCCGACATTTTCAGCCAGGTGATTTTCTTAACGGAATTAACTGCCACCTTTATTGTTGATCTTTAATTTAAATTTTAATGCCTAAGCTTATTTGGTTTCTATTTGTGTGGTGGCAACCCCGTAATTAAGAGGGATTTTATTTAGTATAAAAAGAAAATGGAAACCTTAAACCTCACTTAAACCCCACTGTAGTCGACATTCTCTCTCGGCGATTCCCGTGCTTCCAGAGCTCTTTCTCTGTCGGCAACTCCCTCTTTGGCGATCGATTCCTCCAGCCTCCACTCCGATAACCTACATTCGAGGTAAGATTTAGACAATGTAGTTGCCGAGTGATTATTTGGAACTCTGTTTTCAGCTATAACCCAATGTTTCAAGATTCTTCAATGGCCGAATAATAGGAACATTTATAATCGGTGTTTGGTAATAGCATTCCTGATTCGAATATGGACTTTAAGATAACCGACTGGAACTAGTGGTTAAGTTGAATTAGGCTATTTTAGATTTTGGAAACTTAGTCCACACACAAGGTGCTCGGCTGAAAGGAATCAGGAATACAAATTCTAGGATGACATTTAGTTAGGACTTTTCTAGCTTTGATTTCAGAATATTAAGGATCTATTTTAACTCTGAAATGTGAAATGATATCAGGTGAAGAAGTTTGAAGTGTAGTGCATGAATTTGCTAAGGAAGCCAGGTAAGTGAATGTATTAAGATTTCCGGCCATTAGGGCCCTACATCTTAAGAGTACTAAATTAGTTATGTGTTTGATGTTTGTTTTAAGTTAGTAAGATGGTTTGTACTTAGATGATTTACGGATGTTTGAGAACTATGTTATGTGATGTTCTGATAGAGTCTATAAAGTCAACTGTCTAGTATAATATTTTCCATAGTCTGATGATTTAAGAACATTTATGTCATGTATCATGATTTACTTCTCAAGCATATGAAAATGATTTATGAGCATGTTTTGCCCCATGAACAAGATATGAGAATGAATATGAAACTTATACAACCGGATTAAGTGAGGGTTGGGGGCGGTTTGGTGTATGTCACTGTCCAAAGAGAAGGACCATGAATACGGCTCGAAAAGGACTATGTACACTTGCACTGTCATCCCCCCTTTACGGTACAAATCCTCCCTTAATCCATATGATGAAAATGATGAACAAGAACACGAATAAGAACAAGAAAAGAGCATGAAACGAACATGATCATGATTTTCTTGCAACTATGCATTCACGTATACATATTAGTATTGCATTCCTTACTAAGCATTAGGCTTATAGTTTAAACCTTACGATGTAGGTGACGAAATATCAGGTGAGGATTCCAAAGTTAATAAAGATGTCTAAGTTTGGTTGCTGGAAGGTGTTCAGGGAGCAATTCTGTGACTGGATGGCGAACAAGACCCCCTGGTTAATGCTCTTATGATTTTAGTGATGATTATGAATATAGGAGTCTAAGTAGGATGAGATTATTTAAAAACATCGAGCTTTTGAAATTGTCTGGTTTAATTACTGAGCCTGAGAATGTTTATAAGGATATAGAACGAGTTATTTTAACTAAGTCTTCCGCTACAAGAATTCTGGATGAGTCTCTGATTTTCATTTATAAGAGTGATGAGTCAATGAAGTTAGAAGTCTGTGTATATTTGCATCCACCGATAGATGTTCTCTATCAGAAGATGTATGAGCTTGCATCCACCGATAGATGTTCTCTATCGGAAGATGTCTTAAAAGAACACGTGGATTACACATGTCTATCAGTAGATGTTGTGTATTTCAAATACCGGATGGTGTAAGTGTTGTTTTGTCGTCTAGTGATAGGGTGATGTAGTGTATTTCTAATGTCGGGCGATGTACGAATCATTTTGTCGTCTAGTGATCGGTAGATGTTGTGTATTTCAAATACCGGATGATGTAAGTGTTGTTTTATCGTCTAGTGATAGGGCGATGTAGTGTATTTCTAATGTCGGGCGATATAAGAATCGTTTTGTCGTCTAGTGATCGGTAGATGTAGTGTATTTCAATTACCGGATGACGTAGATGTTGTTGTCGTTTAGTGACCGAGTGATGTTTAATGAGTCACGAGAGATGCACGTGCCCACCGGAAGATGTCTTCTATTGGGCAACGATAATTGAGTCATGCAGAGTACACGTGACAAATCGGAAGAGGTACACTCTGTTGCCGATGCATGCAAACCCATGCAAACCCGAGCAGAATAACGTCGAATAATCTGGGGGCATTTCTTTCCTGGCCGAATTTGTTATAGATTTGATGACTGCGTATGGTCGCTCGACTCTGTGAACGAATATGTTGTTAGTTTAAGAGGAAGTAAAGTTCGATGAATCTAGTTTCTGTCTGTTATGTTAAAGTCCTTAAGTTCTGTTGAGGAAAGGTAAAAAAAAAATATAATACAAAGGGGACCTTAGTGTAAAGTGGTCGAAGGTGAAAGATCTAAGTGATCAGGGTAAATATGAATTTAAGAGGTTAAGTTATGAATTACGTGGCGACTCCAACTAGGGTCGTTACAATTATGGTATCAGAGCAGAACCGGGTGCAGACTGCCTCCCAGCACAGATTGCCACCTGAGTACACTCTAGCAACTGTAAGTGTTTATGATTTTAGTAATGTCATTAAGTTAAGATATGTTACAATTATTTGTTTAGGGATCTCAAAATGGTAAGAGGTCAACAGAGATAAGACAACGTGGATAGTAACACCATTGCTCAGCTGACAGAATTAGTTATTCGCCAATCACGCCAAATAGAACAGCTTGTGGCCACTAGAGAGGAACAAGGGAACTCCAGTACTAATGCAACTCATGATTATGGGGGTGAGCGTTTCCATCAGCTTCGACCCCCAGTATTTAATGGACAAGTTTCGGATCCTGTTTATGCTGAGGAATGGATTCGAAGAACGGAGGACATGTTCACATATGCAAAGGTTGAAGAAGGAGATAAGGTCACATATGCTGTTTTTCATTTGGAATTGAGTGCAAGGCATTGGTAGGACTCAATCCAGAGTACCATTAATGCAGGTCCTATGACCTGGGGAAGGTTTAAGACTGCTTTCTTTGACAAGTATTTCAATAGGACCGTTCGGGTCAGCAAGAAGAAGGAGTTTATGAATTTGCGACAAACTGGCTCTGTGGCAGATTACATATGCAAATTTGAGGCTTTATCACGATTTGCTCCCCGATTGGTTGAGGATGATGAGGACAAGATTCACCAATTTGTTCAAGGACTGTAGCCGAGTTTGTATATGAGAGTAAAGACTGCTGGAATACATGATATACCATATGGTGAAGTGACGGCTAAGGCCTTGGAGCTGGAAGAGGCTGAGATAACAACATATGCGCAGCGTGAACAGCCAAGGAAGTTCACTAAGGAGGCTCAGCCGCCACCTACGTTAGAATAAAGGATGGAAACCGCAACAGAACAGGGGACCACAACAACAACAGCAAGGTATAATGAGACTCTTCAATCCAAATGATGACCAAGGGAAGGAATAATGACCATTAGCCCCTCTATGCTCCAACTGCCAGAAGAACCACCATGGCGAGTGCAAGCTACACTCTGGCCGTTGCTACAGATATGACAAGGTCGGACATGTAGTTAGAGACTGCCCCAGGCCACCAGACCCCAATCGAGCAAGAATAGCACCCAGAGTCTTTGCTATGATGGAGGATGAAGATGCTGTGCAGCATACGGTCATAACAGGTACAATTATGATTTGCGGTATTTCTGCTTACACACTTATAAACACGGGGGCCACCCACTCATTTATAGCAACCTGTTTGTCTGTAAGCATAAGTTAGGATACTTACCAGCTGATAGGCTATATAGTGTCATGTTACCATCAGGGAAATCCTTACATTCTGAACAGATAGTGAAGGGTGACATTGTGTCCTTAGGAGATAAGAAGTTATATGTAGAGCTGATTGTAATTGACATGAAAGGATATGAAGTTATATTAGGAATGGATTGGTTATCCAGACATTATGCCACGATAAGTTGTAGGTCGGGATTAGTTGAGTTTCGACCCCTAAATGGAGATCGGTATACCTTCCAAGCTATCCCAAAAATAAGTAAAATAGCGATTATATCCTCACTAGAGACTCAACGGTTATTGAAAGATGGTTGTGAGAGTTATCTAGCTAGTGTAATCGATATTCGGGTAAAGAATAAAGTAGAACTTCAAGATATTTCCATAGTTAAAGAGTTTCCTGAAGTATTTATGGATGACTTGCCCAGATTACCACCTGATAGAGAAGTTGAATTTGTAATCGATACATATACGGAGGCATTACCTATATCCAAGAACCCTTACAGCATGGCACCGGTTGAGCTGAAGGAATTAAAGGTCCAACTGCAGGAATTAGTAGAAAGAGGGTTTATACGCTCTAGTAGTTCTCCCTAGGGTGCACCTATCTTATTTGTTAAGAAGAAAGACGGTTCTCTTAGAATGTGCATAGATTACAGAGAACTGAATAAGTTGACAATTAAGAACAAGTACCCCTTGCCCCGGATTGATGACCTGTTTGACCAATTACAAGGAGCTAATTTATTTTCAAAGATTGACTTACGTTCGGGCTATTACCAATTGAAGGTTAAGGAGAGTAATATACCTAAGACAGCCTTCAATGCACCTGCAGCCTTTATGGACCCGATGAATTGAGTGTTTCGTGATTACTTGGACAAGTTTGTAATTGTGTTCATAGATGATATCTTAATTTACTCACGGACTAAAGCTGACCACGAGGAACACTTAAGAGTAGTTTTGACAACATTAAAATAGCAGCAACTCTATGCCAAGTTGTCTAAGTGTGAGTTCTGGTTGGATAAGGTCAACTTCTTAGGCCATGTCATCTCTGCTGAAGGTATATCAGTAGATCCAAACAAAATTCAGGCAGTTAAGGATTGGCCACAGCCAAGGAATGCCAGTGAAGTCCGCAGTTTCCTTGGTCTGGTAGGTTATTATAGGAAGTTTATTAAGGGATTCTCTATGATAGCTAAACCTTTAACAAGTTTGACTAAGAAGGACACCAAGTACTCTTGGACTGCAGCCTGTGAGGATGGCTTCCAGATACTAAAACAGAAATTAACAACGGCCCCTCTTTTGACACTCCCAACTGAAGGAGGAAGATTCAGTGTCTATTGTGATGCATCCAAAATTAGATTGGGTTGTGTCTTAATGCAAGAAGACAAGGTTGTAGGCATATGCTTCCAGACAACTGAAAGGTTATGAGCAGAATTACCCCACCCACGATTTAGAATTAGCTGCTGTTGTTTTTGCACTAAAAATTTGGAGGCACTACTTGTATGGACAACGGTGTGAAGTGTTTTCAGACCATAAAAGTTTGAAATACCTATTTACTCAAAAGGAATTAAACATGAGACAGAGACGTTGGTTGGAATTTGTTAAAGATTATGACTTTGAAATTAAATATCATCCGGGTAAGGCCAATGCTGTGGCTGATGCATTAAGCAGAATGTCAAAGATAATGCAGCCCGCGGTATCAACCATGTCTGTACCATTATGGAAGGAAGTTCAGAAGTTCGAGTTGGAAATAGTTCTTGAGTTGTCAACCTTACTTGTTGATTTAACCATTCGACCAACTATTTTGGATAAGATCAAAGAGGCACAACAGAAGGATTCAAAGGAGAATAATAGTATGATGAGTAAGTTAAAAGATGCCTACTCTGAATTCCGTCTCTCCAATGATGGTATTTTGAAATTTAGGTAATCGATGGTACATTCCAAGTGATAAGGAGTTGCGTGAGTTGATCTTGGCTGAGGCACACTCATCTTCTTTCTCTGTACATCCTGGTAGCACCAAGATGTATCGGGACTTGAAGCTACATTATTGGTGGCCAAATTTAAAGAGGGATGTGGCCAATTTTGTAGAGTCATGCTTGATATGCCAACAAGTTAAAGCAGAACACCAACGCCTAGGAGGTACTCTTCAACCCTTACCGATCCCTGAATGGAAGTGGGAAAACATTGCCATGGATTTTATGGTAGGATTACCAAAGACAATCAAAGGACATGATAGTATTTGGGTTGTGGTTGACAGAATGACAAAATCAGCACACTTTATACCACTAAGAATGACTTTTACAATGGAACAACTTGCTAACTTGTACATTCAGGAAATTATCAGATTGCATGGGATCCCCTTGTCTATTGTCTCCGATCGTGATCCTAGTTTCACCTCAAGATTTTAGGCAAGGTTTGTAAGGCACATTAGGAACAAAATTGTCTTTCAGCACTGCTTTTCACCCTCAAACCGATGGTCAATCTGAAGAGGACTATTCAGATACTAGAAGATATGTTGAGAGCGTGTGTGCTGGATTTCCAGACATCTTGGAGTCGATACTTACCCTTGGTGGAATTCTCCTACAATAATAGTTATCAGTCCACCATTGGAATGACACCTTATGAAGCACTTTATGGCAGAAAGTGTAGATCACCTTTGTACTGGGATGAGGTCGGTGAAGCAAAACTCCTAGGTCCCGAGATCTTGCAACAGATGTCAGACAAGATTACCATTATTAGGAAAAGAATGATTACTGCCCAAAGCTGACAGAAAAGTTATGCAGACCAAAGGATGAGAGATCTGGTGTTCTCTGTTGGAGATGAAGTTTTTCTAAAGATTTCACCATTTAAGGGAGTACTAAGATTTGGCAAGAAGGAAAGCTTAATTCCGCGATTCGTTGGACCATTCCCTGTCTTAGAGAGGATCGGCAGCACAGCTTATAGACTGCAATTGCCCCTATCACTGGAAAAAGTTCACAATGTTTTTCATGTGTCAATGTTAAGAAAATGCATACGGGATCCTACACAAGTTGTTAAGCTAGTGGATGTCGAAATTAGGGCCAACGTTAATGTATGAAGAGAAGCTAGTGCAAATTTTGGAATCTGCAGTGAAAACTTTGAGGAATAAGGAAATTCCTTTGGTTAAGGTCTTATGGACAAATCATGAAGTTGAAGAAGCCACATGGGAACGACAGCAAGATATGTTGGACAAATATCCAGAGCTCTTTGTTTGATCAATTTTTGGGGACGAAAATTTCGTTTAAGGAGGGGTGGATGTAACACCTGACATTTTCAGCCAGATGATTTTCTTAACGGAATTAACTGTCACCTTTATTGTTGATCTTTAATTTAAATTTTAATGCCTAAGCTTATTTGGTTTCTATTTGTGTGGTGGCAGAACCATAATTAAGAGGGATTTTATTTAGCATAAAAAGAAAATGGAAACCTTAAACCTCACTTAAACCCCACTGTAGCCGACATTCTCTTTCGGCGATTCCGGTGCTTCCAGAGCTCTTTCTCTGCCGGCGACTCCCTCTTTGGCGATCGATTCCTCCAGCCTCCACTCCGATAACCTACATTCGAGGTAAGATTTAGACAATGTAGTTGCTGAGTGATTATTTGGAACTCTGTTTTCAGCTAGAACCCAATGTTTGAAGATTCTTCAATGGCTGAATAATAGGAACATTTATAATTGGTGTTTGGTAATAGCATTCCTGATTCGAATCTGTACTTTAAGATAACCGACTGGAACTAGTGGTTAAGTTGAATTAGGCTATTTTAGATTTTGGAAACTTAGTCCACACACAAGGTGCTCGGCTGAAAGGACTCAGGAATACAGATTCTAGGATGACATTTAGTTAGGACTTTTCTAACTTTTATTTCAGAATATTTAGGATCTATTTTAACTCTGAAATGTGAAATGATATCAGGTGAAGAAGTTTGAAGTGTAGTGCATGAATTTGCTAAGGAAGCTAGGTAAGTGAATGTATTAAGATTTCCGGCCAATAGTGCCCTACATCTTAAGGGTACTAAATTAGTTATGTGTTTGATGTTTGTTTTAAGTTAGTAAGTTGGTTTGTACTTGGATGATTTACGGACGTTTGAGAACTATGTTATGTGATGTTCTAATAGATTCTATGAAGTCAACTGTCTAGTATGATATTTTCCATAGTTTGATGATTTAAGAACATTCATGTCATGCATCATGATTTACTTTTCAAGCATATGAAAATGATTTATGAGCATGTTTTCCCCCATGAACAAGATATGAGAATGAATATGAAACTTATGCAACCGGATTAAGTGAGGGTTGGGGGCGGTTTGGCGTATGTCACTGTCCAAAGAGAAGGACCATGAATACGGCCCGAAAGGGACTATGTACACTTGCACTGTCATCCCCCCTTTACGGCACAAATCCTCCCTTAATCCATATGATGAAAGTGATAAACAAGAACACGAAGAAGAACAAGAAAAGAGCATGAAATGAACATGATCATGATTTTCTTGCAACTATGCATTCACGTATACATGTTAGTATTGCATTCCTTACTAAGCATTAGGCTTATAGTTTAAACCTTACGATGTAGGTGACAAAATATCAGGTGAGGATTCAAAAGTTAATGAAGATGTCTAAGTTTGGTTGCTGGAAGGTGTTCAGGGAGCAATTCCGTGGCTGGATGGCGAACAAGACCCCCTGGTTAATGCTCTTATGATTTTAGTGATGATTATGAATATGGGAGTCTAAGTAGGATGAGATTATTTGAAAACATCGAGCTTTTGAAATTGTCTGGTTTAATTACTGAGCCTGAGAATGTTTATAAGGATATAGAACGAGTTGTTTTAACTAAGTCTTCCGCTACAAGAATTCTGGATGAGTCTCTGATTTTTATTTATAAGAGTGATGAGTCAATGAAGTTAGAAGTCTGTGTATATTTGCATCCACCGATAGATGTTCTCTATCGAAAGATGTATGAGCTTGCATCCACCAATAAATGTTCTCTATCGGAAGATGTCTTAAAAGAACACGTGGATTACACATGTCTATCGGTAGATGTTGTGTATTTCAAATACTGGATGATGTAAGTGTTGTTTTGTCGTCTAGTGATCGGGCGATGTAGTGTATTTCTAATGTCGGGCGATGTACGAATCGTTTTGTCATCTAGTGATCGGTAGATGTTGTGTATTTCAAATACCGGATGGTGTAAGTGTTGTTTTGTCGTCTAGTGATCGGGCGATGTAGTGTATTTCTAATATCCGGCGATGTACGAATCGTTTTGTCGTCTAGTGATCGGTAGATGTAGTGTATTTCAATTACCAGATGACGTAGATGTTGTTGTCGTTTAGTGACCGAGTGATGTTTAATGAGTCACGAGAGATGCACGTGCCCACCGGAAGATGTCTTCTATTGGGCAACGATAATTGAGTCATGCAGAGTACACGTGACAAATTGAAAGAGGTACACTCTGTTGCCGATGCATGCAAACCCATGCAAACCCGAGCAGAATAACGTCGAATAATCTGGGGGCATTTCTTTCCTGGCCGAATTTGTTATAGAACTGATGACTGCGTATGGTCGCTCGACTCTATGAACGAAATTTTGTTAGTTTAAGAGGAAGTCAAGTTCGATGAATCTAGTTTCTGTCTATTATGTTAAAGTCCTTAAGTTCTGTTGAGGAAAGGTAAAAAAAAAAAATAATACAAATGGGCCTTAGTGTAAAGTGGTCGAAGGGTGAAAGATCTAAAGAGATTAGGGTAAATATGAATTTAAGAGGTTAAGTTATGAATTACGTGGCGACTCCAACTGGCGTCGTTACAGATGACCTATTTGATCAACTCCGTAGTGCACGAGTTTTCTCTAAGATTGATTTGAGGTCAGGTTACTACTAACTGAAAGTCAAATCAGAAGATATTCCTAAGACAGCTTTTCGTACAAGATATGGACATTATGAGTTTTTGGTTATGTCCTTTAGGGTTGACAAACGCACCAGCAGCCTTTATGGATCTTATACATAGGGTGTTTCACGAGTATTTAGACAAGTTTGTCATTGTATTTATAGACGACATTTTAATCTATTCAAGTTCTAGTGAAGAACATGCAGAACATTTGAACTTAGTATTAGGGGTACTAAGGCAGCACCAACTCTATGCCAAGTTTTCCAAATGTGAGTTTTGGCTGGACAGAGTTCATTTCCTTGGTCATGTGATCTCTGGTGATAGAATATCTGTCAACCCAGCCAAGGTTCAAGCAGTCAAGGAGTGGCCCCAACCGAAGAATGCTGCAGATATTCGGAGTTTCCTTGGGTTAGCAAGGATACTACAGGAAATTTATTGAAGGATTCTCGAAGATTGCTACACCCCTCACTCGGTTAACTACGAAAAACATTAAGTATGCATGGACTGAGGAATGTGAATCCAGTTTCCAGACTTTGAAACAGAAACTAACCAATGCCCCAATATTAACCCTTCTGTTGAAAATGGTAAATTCAGCATTTATTGTGATGCTTCCAAAATTAGTCTTGGATGTGTGTTGATGCAAGATGGTAAGATAATAGCCTATGCTTCTAGACAGTTAAAAACACATGAGAAGAATTACCCTACACATGACCTAGAATTAGCTGCAGTGGTATTTGCATTTAAGATTTAGAGGCATTACTTGTATGAACAAACTTGTGAAATATTCTCAGACCATAAAATTTTGAAATATATCTTCACACAGAAGGAATTAAACATGAGGCAACGTCGATGGTTGGAATTTGTAAAGGATTATGATTTTGAGATTAAATACCATCCCGACAAAGCAAATGTTGTGGCAGATGCTTTGAGTAGAGTAACAACTTCAGCCTCAGCTCTGATTCTTAAAGTACCATTAGCCTTAGAGTCTGAATTCCAAAGGTTTAATCTAGAAGCAGTGCATAGTGTGTCAGCCATGCTTATTGCAATATCCTTAAGACCTACCATTCTTGAAAGAATAAAGGAAGCCCAGATAAATGATGTAGAGTGCAACAAGTACAAGTTAATCATGGATTCTACGGACAAATCAGATTTTAACTATTCTGCTGATGGAATCCTTAAGTTTAGAAATAGATGGTTTGTTCCTGCCATTAAAGAACTTCGAGATGAAATTCTTTCCGAAGCACATTCTTCCAAATTCTCTGTTCACCCTGGGAGTACAAAGATGTACAAGGATCTTAAATAGCACTACTGGTGGCCAAGTATGAAAAGGAGTGTGGCAGAGTATGTAGGATCATGTTTGTGTTGTCAGCAGATTAAAGCTGAGCATCAGAGATCCTCGGGAACATTGCAACTCTTACCAGTCCCCGAATGAAATGGGAGCAAATAACGATGGATTTTGTGGTAGGATTGCCTAGGACAACAAGAGGACATGATGCAATTTGGGTGATCGTGGATCGTCTAACCAAATCTGCTCATTTCCTGCCCATAAAGATGACATACTCGATGGATCAGCTTGCTGAATTGTATGTGCAAGAGATTGTTAGGTTACATGGAGTTCCAGGTACCATAGTTTTAGACCGAGATTCTCGATTCACATCTAAGTTTTGGAAGAGTTTGCCCAAGGCTATGGAAACACAGCTTAGTTTTAGCACAGCCTTTCACCCTCAAACAGACGGACTTTCCGAGAGAACTATTCAGACCTTAGAAGATATGCTCCAGGCATGCATATTAGATTTTCAAGGATCTTAGAGTAAATATTTATCATTGGTGAAATTTTCTTATAATAACAGTTTTCAGGCAACAATAGGGATGGTACCTTATGAAGCATTGTATGGACGAAAATGCAGATCACCTTTGTACTGGGATGAAGTTGGTGAAGCACAGTTGCTTGGTCCCGTCATTGTGCAACAAACTATTGAAAAGGTTGCCCTCATCCGCTAGCGGATTTTAACAGCTCAGAGCCGACAGAAAAGTTATGCTGATAAAAGACGTAGGGAATTGAAGTTTGATGTAGGCGATGAGGTGTTTCTCAAAGTTTCACCGCTCAAAGGAGTTGTGAGATTTGGTAAGAGAGGCAAGCTAAATCCCAGATTTATTGGACCATTTCCAATCTTAAAAAGGATTGGTAAGACAGCCTATCAAATGCAGTTATCAGCCTTTATGGAAGGGATTCACAATGTGTTCCACGTCTCTATGCTTAAAAAGTGTGTACGAGATCCATCTCAGATTGTGGAACAGCAGATTATCGAAATTCATCCTACCCTTACTTATGAGGAGAAACCAGTAAGGATCCTAGACTATGCTGTGAAGGTGTTGCGCAACAAATAAGTTCCACTGGTGAAAGTCTTATGGCATAACCAGAACATAGAGGAGACAACTTGGGAGCGCCAGCAAGACATGATGGACCAATATCTAGAGTTATTCAGGTATTGAATTTTGAGGACAAAATTCTTTTAAGGAGGGTAGATTGTAACACCCGGTTCTATTGAACTAATTCTCTATTCTTTCTAAATTAATGGCATACTTTATATGGTAATAATAAAAGTAGGGTTAATGGATGACTAGGCAAGGGCATAAGGGTAATTGAAAATTTAAAAGTAGATAACGTATTTAAGGAAAGAGGTTTTGGGTTTAATGCACTATAGCCGCCACTGTTTCCCAAATCATTTTCGGCTCTCAGCTCCTCAGCTCAGCAGAGTGCGCTAGGAGATTCTTCTCCGATTTTCCCTTCGACTTAGGTGAATTTTACTAAGGTATCTTACTGCATTATGATTATAGATGATAGAGGAGTATCGTAGATGCACGTTCCTGGGAAATATAGGGCGTAGGAGTTGAGTCGAGTCTCGTATGAATCAGGAATGCACATAGGACAGAGTCCCAAACTAGCTCTTAGGGTTTCTGAATGGTATAGGATGAGGTCAGTGAAGATCTAATTGGTATTCTGTTTATGACTTTAGGTGAGCAAGGCTTCCAAAGTAGTTGAAACCGAGCTTTTCCAGGGAGCCAGGTAAGTAAAGTATGCTTGTGCTTTCGGGCCTACAGTAGGGTTGTGCATGCTTGAATGTGTTTGTATGTCATGCATCATATTTTGAAAGCTATGCGAAAATGAATTTACACGAAATGACATGGTAAGGAATGAACAGACTGTAACAGTTGTTAAGGGAACTAATCCGCCCCTTAATCAAGAGAGAGGATGTATGACTTTGGGAGAAGTGATCCAAACCCCAATTTCACATGGGGATCTGAAAAGTTGTTAAGGGAACTAATCCGCCCCTTAATCAAGAGAGAGGATGTATGACTTTGGGAGAAGTGATCCAACTCCCAATTTCACAGGAGGATCAGATCAGAAACGAATGCATATGCAACTGAGATGAGAAAGTAGAAACTGCATGTTTAGGAATTTATGTTTCAGCATTTCATTTCATTACAGCTTTACTTACTTAGCATTAGGCTAATAGATGAGTTTTGTGATGTAGGTGAAGAAGTGACAGTAGGTGTGTTCTCTGAGTTTACTGAGAACTAGGCAGGTTGGAGGGGTACATTCATACATTGATCTGGCAACTGATGGGGTGGTTTAACTGATGTCAATAGGTGTGATGCATAGTTTTCAAGGGTTCCGTTTAAGTATGCAGAGAACGTCAGTCACATTGGTAGTTTGTTGTTTCCTTCATATTTATGAATTGTGCTTTTCGAGTATGAGAACATGATTTGGTATTAATCGTAGTTTACTACTCCGGATTTTGAAATTTGTGGATTTATATTGTTTTTTTTAAGGGTTTCAGTGAGATACTCAAGTTCTTAGTAGTTAGAGTTATTCATTGTTTAGAGTGTAAATGCTTGATAAGCTGCTATGCTGAGTTGTTGTTTCTGTTGTCTGTTGGAAGACGTTATCTATCAGTAGATGTTAGATGGGTAAATCGTACAGCTGACGTCATCGGATGATGTCTTCAGAAAAAGTCATCGGATGATGTCTTAAGTAAAAGCGATCGGATGATATCTTCAGTAAAAGCCATCAGAAGATGTAGGCAGTAAATTTTTCGTTTAGTGATCGGGCGATGTGTTTTGTTTTGTGAGTAAAGGCTTTGTCGTTTTGTGATCGGTGTGAGTTAGATGAATGAATCATTCAGCTTACGTCATTGATAGATGTGTATAATAAGTTTTGTCGTTTTGTGACCGGTGTGAGTTAGATGAGTGAATCATCCGGCTTACGTCATCTGTAGATGTGTATAATAAGTTTTGTCGTTTTGTTACTGGTGTGAGTTAGATGAATGAATCATCCGGCTTACGTCATCGGTAGATGTGTATAATAAGTTTTGTCGTTTTGTGATCGGTGGAAGCCTTCAGTTTCTATTTCCGCCCCTTTTCGTTGACTTTGTTTAGCGGCAGATGTGTTTGACTCTTACGATTTTCAAGTTTTCACTCTTAAGTTTTGATCTCTTCTAGCCGAATTATTTCTTAATATTTTAACCGATTATTCAAACATTGTTTTATTGCTCTGCTTAATTCTGTTTTGCTCAAAAGAATTTCCACTGCAAGTTTTTAAATGTTTTGAGATTTTAGAAAATGTCAAATTTTGACTTTCGAGAGAAGTTTTAAATTTGGTCCAAAGTTTCTCAGTTATGTTCGGATTATGTGTAATGAACTGGGTTCAGAGGACCCGGGGCGCTACACCCCAGGGAGAAACACTTGGGCGTACAAAGCCCTTATTCGTCAATTCCTTCAATTGGGCTTTTAATTCCTTCAATTCAACCGACGCCATACGATACGGGTTCTTCGATACTGGTGCGGATCCAGGATAGACGTCAATCCTAAACTCCATCTCTCTGTCAGGAGGTAAGCTCAGTAAATCATCCAAGAAAACCTCTGAAAACATCTGAAATATTGGGATATCTTGCGGCTTCTTCTCATTCTATCTCCGTGTATAAAATATATTGGCTAGAAAGCCCATACACCCCAGTTGCAGTAAATGTTGAGCATCCATGGACGATATTATAAACATCTTATCCGAACGAAAGAGTTGCTTGAAATGAAAAGTTTTCTCCACTCAGAGGTCGAAAGTATACTACTCTCGACTTACAATTGATCAGTTGTGTAGTGTCTACATAACCAATCCATTCCAAGAATCACATCATACCCCTTCATGCCGATTATAATCAGGCTAGCATATAACTTCTGGTCAGCAACAGATACGATATCGCCTTGTGCCACTTGATTTGAATGTAGAGATTGCCCAGATGGTAACATAACACTAAAATTCCTATAGGCTGGCTCAAACCAGAGATTCCACTTGGACACAAATTCACTGGCTATAAAAGAGTGTGTAGCCCCCATGTCAATCAATGTATACGCCACAAGGTTGCAAGTAAGTATGGTACCTGAGACGACTGAAAGTTGGGTAGCTTCCTTGTCTGTAATTAAGGCAAAGATCCTTGGAGTCGCACCTGCTTGTCTCCTATCTGGTATGAGACAATCTTTGACCTTGTGACTCTCATTGTTATATCTGAAACATCTGTTCGAATACAACTTGCACTCTCTGTAACACCTGAAAATTTTATCGTTTCAATTTAGTTAATGTACATGAAATTTAGAGTTAGACTTGACAATGTATTAAAGGAGAGATATTATTTATGCATGAAACTTAATGGTCGAAAGATTAGAATGAAGCATTCAAGTGGAGAAAAGAAAATGAAGGAAAGAAAATGTGGTAAAAGTGTTGAATCGTCAACATTTTGTGAAAGTTTGATAAAGTCAATTTTCAATGCAAAAAACAATGTCAACATGGGGAAATCAAATAAAAGGATGAAGAAAAGTCAAAAAAGGCAAAATTACGTTTAAAAGTAAAAAATGGATGGCCAAGAAAATGTTTTGGCATTGGATTACTTGTGAAGGAAATTTGTGAGAGTTGAATTAAATTGTTGGTAAAAGTAATGGAGTATATTTTAGAAAGATGATTTTATGAAGCTTCTTCAAGAAGCTATTGGATTGTTTTTTTTTAAAAAAAAATGCTAAGAGAGAGAGAGAGAGAGAAATCAGTAGCATCTCCCTCTCCCTCTTCCTCCCACACATTTCCTCCCTCCCCCTCTCTCATTTTCCCGAACCCACCCCCCTCTCACGAAGCTCTCCCTCTCGCCGACGCTTCAGCCACTCTCCTCTCCTGATTTCCTCCCTTTTTTCCATCATAAAGGTAAGTTTAGGCTTTAGTTGAGTGAGTTTTTGATCTAGACCAATAGGTGTTGATTTTGGTGGAAGATTTTTATGAGTTTCGTGGTTTTGATTTAGGGTTTTCGATTTTTCCCTCTGTCATTGAAGTTGCCCAAGAAATTTCCCATTAGTTGTTGAGATTTGAAGGTAAGATAACCCTCCCTTCATGACTTACTAGTTTTGGAAGTTAAATGCATTAATTTGTATTGATTGTTAGTTGGAAATTATGAGATTTGTGGACTTGGTTAAGGTTGTATGAAAATATTAAAGTTAATGCTTAATCTTTCTCTTTAACGCTATTCATTGATATTGAAATTGTTGATGGAGAATGATGTTGGATCGTTGGAAGATTTAATGTTTGAAATCTGGAAAAGCAGACTAAAACTGAGCAGGTTCTGTTTTGCCCAATTTCGACTATGCTTTTGATGTTGGGTTATAAAATAGATTTGACCATTAGAAACTAGACACTTTGAGGTTTCTATAACATTTTGAATCATCGAATTCGGACCTATATTTGATTTGTTACGGATTTTTGAATCTATTGTACAAAAACTAAAAAAAATTTCTGGGACAGTTCGGTTTTGGTAATTCTGAATCATTTGATGGTTTTTTATTTCTAAATTGATCTTGGAATATCAAAGTAGACTCTTTAAAGATTTTATAGTATTTTGAATCACCAAATTCGGACAAGTATTTGAATTGTTACGAATTTTTGAAGTTGGACGATAAAATGATAAATCTGATAATTTGTTAAGAAAATGTATGAATTAAGGTTAATTGATGCATAAGTGATTTAATTGGATGCTTAGAATCAGTGAATGTGTTTATATGCATTCATTTTGATTATGTTATGAGATAGAAGTTAATGGATGTCGTTTATACTTCAGGTTTTTAAAAGTTTCAAAGATTTAGTATACGGATTGAGATAAATTACTAAGGACGCCAAGTAAGTAGTGTATGTATGCATTTTACCTTTTTGGCCTACATCACAGAATATTAGGTATGTATGTTGTACATGTATGGATATGTTGTATGTCATGCATCATATTTTGAGAAAAACGTACGAAAATGATTTTCACGACTTTTTATGAAATGAATGGCATTGTACGAAACGAAATGATATGAAACATAAGTAAAGATCATGTGAGTGGGTTTAGGTATGGTCGTCCTGTGAGGTGGACCGTGAGGTGTGCCTACTATTTCTAGAGCGAGTTTGGCTGTTCCGTGAGTGGGACCACCCAGTGCTCTGTGAATTTTAGGTTGGACTTGGGCCAGGAGAATAACGTGCTGGGTTAAAACTCCGCAGATCCCATAGTGTTGTCGCCGGGGTTCTACAATGTGCTTACTCAAATCTAGGATGTAAAGAGAAAGAGAATGAATGAAAAAAACGAAACGAGAACGAAAATGAAATGAGAAAGTAGAAACTGCATATGTTAGGAGTTATTTATAGTGCTTTCATTTCATTATGCACTATTTACTAAGCATTAGACTTATAGTTGAGTTCTGTGATGTAGGTGAAAAACATTTAGCTAGTGAGATTCTCGAGCATACACGAAACTAGTGGACACGGTTAGAGAGGTACGCTCATGCGATGATCAGGCCATTTGTTAGGGCAATTTAACTCTGGGCGTATGTATGTTTTGAGTTAGTTGTACATAAAGAAACATATAGGTTTAATTATTTTGAGAAGACATGTTTTGATAAATGACAATGGTTTTTGGTGTTTGCATGTGTGATGACCCGAATGTGAACGTATGTGTACGACTGCGGGGCAAACCTCGGGTTGCGGGGCAAACCTCGGGACCTAAGCCGAGTGTAGGCGAATCCCGGACTCGAGTATAGGTGAATTCGTAAAGAGGGGGTTGTCACAATCCCACATCGCTTAGGGAAGTATGTGGAAATGAAACATAGTAACGCGACCTCCAACATCGCAAGACGCGTTTTGGAGCACAATTAGAACGGATTACCATATAGCCTCGAAGTTAAAAGTGCTTCGGCTAAGAGCAACCAGGGGGTGCCTTCAGGGAAGTTTCGCCAAACAAGCCGTGAGGGGAGGATATTGGGCTGTGCCCAATCCCCAGGAGCGGACAATATCTTGCGGGAAAAGGGGTCGATACAAATGGTATCAAAGCCTGTACCACCAGACATGTGGCCAACCGAGGGACCGTTGGGACCGAGGGGGGGATGTGATGACCGAATGTGAACGTATGTGACGACTGCGAGGCAAATCTCGGGTTGCGGGGCAAACTCGGACCTAGTGTAAAAGAGACCTCCAACATAGCAAGACGCGTTTTTGGAGCACAATAGCAACGGATCCCCATAAGAACTCCGACGTTAAAAGTGCTCGGCAAGAGCAATTCCAGGTGGGTGACTTCCGGGAAGTTCCGCCAAACAAAGCCGTTGAGGGAGGATATTGGGCTGTGGCCCAATCCCCAGAGCGGACAATATCTTGCTGGGAAAAGGGGTCGATACAAATGGTATCAAAGCCTGTACCCAACCAGAAATGTGGCCAACGAGGACGTTGGGCCCCCGAGGGGGGTGATTGTGATGACCCGAATGTGAACGTATGTGTACGACTGCGAGGCAAATCTCGGGTTGCGGGGCAAACCTCGGGACCTAAGCCGAGTGTAGGTGAATCCCGGACTCGAGTATAGGCGAATCCCGGGTCGTAAAGAGGGGGTTGTCACAATCCCACATCGCTTGGGGAAGTATGTGGAAATGAAACATATGTAAAGAGACCCTCCCAACATAGCAAGATGCGTTTTGGAGCACAATTAGCAACGGATCCCATAAGAACTCCGAAGTTAAAAGTGTTTCGGCAAGAGCAATTCCAGGTTGGGTGACCTTCCGAAAAGTTCTCGTCAAACAAATCCGTGAGGGGAGGATATTGGGCTGTGACCCAATCTCCAGGCGGACAATATCTTGCTGGGAAAAGGGGTCGTTACAGTATGGAAATAATATGTTTTGTTGTATTTGAAATTAAGAAAATATTTAATAGGTTTGAGATTTTTCAAAAAAAAAAAAAAAAAGAAGAAGAAAGGAGAATTTTCAGTGTGAACAGTACTGTAGCAGTACTGTTCATTTGGGGAAAAAAATCAGAGGAGTAGCCGATCGATCGACGCAGTATTGTAGCAGTACTGTTCATAAAAAAAAAGTGTTTTCGCTCTTTTGCTTTAATGTTTCAACTTTGGTTTTAAACAAAAGGTTTCCACGAAAGACCAAGTCTTTGCTGCGCAATTTAAAACGTTTTATAATATTGTTTTAAGTCAAAAGTAAAATTTTAAATTTTACCAAATTTTGAGTACGGATTTTTAGGTCATGACACTCTCCATAGTTGTTCCTCTGGCAGATAGGGCACTGAGGAGCCTGAAAAGCCCCTTGAGGTTGTTTGCCCTTGTTGTGGTCTACTGGCGCATTGTTGGGCCTCTTGGCGCCCCTTTGCTGTTGTGGTTGCCACCTTTATTCTGTGGTGGTTGTACTTCCCTGAAAAACTTCTTTGGTGAATCCCTTTGTCTCTGCATCTTCATCTCAATGTCATCAAGTTCCAAGACTTTTGCTACCAGCTTGTGATAGGGCATGTCATCAATGTTTGCAGTCTTCACTCCCTTATAGATCTCCAGCTTCAAACCTTGGACAAACTGATACACCGTATTCTCTTCTTCACTCACCAGATGGTTTGCGAAGTGAGATAAGGACTCGAATCTTCGAACATAATCGGTCACTGATCCATTTTGGCGCAGTTGGACAAACTCCGCCACCTTGTTAGTTCGGATTGCTCAGCTGAAATATTTATCATAAAAAGCTGTGGTCTTAATTGTATCCCAACAGAAACTGACATCTTTGTAACGACCCTTACCCGTATCCTAATTTTTACCGTATAAATTTTTCATTTTAATTACAATTTAAGCGGAACGTAAACTAAATCAGAATAGTTAACGTTGTTTGAAAAATCAATTAAATCTAAGTTGTTAAACTAGTTAAACAATACTTAAAACAAAAACTAAATAATTGAAATATAACTATTAAAATCATTTTAAAACAATT
This sequence comes from Begonia masoniana, assembly GCA_022432975.1. Classification (NCBI taxonomy): domain Eukaryota; kingdom Viridiplantae; phylum Streptophyta; class Magnoliopsida; order Cucurbitales; family Begoniaceae; genus Begonia; species Begonia masoniana. The sequence goes on from CM039507.1 coordinate 39,754,531, forward strand.
AAAATCAAGCGGAGGGAAATACAGAAAGAAACCGGGGCAAGATCGTCAAAGGCGAGGAAACAAAGGGGTGCTCGATCGGCCCTTAGACAGCCGACCGAACGGCCCCAAGGCAGCCGACCCGTCGCCCCTTGTTCTGCGATCGGTCGGCTGCCGTTCTGGAAAAATTCCAGAACGCAGCTCCAAACTCTCTGGTTCCAGAGAGTTTGGTGTTCGATCGCTCATCCTTCTGCGATCGAATGCCTCCCTCTTTTTCTTTTTCCCTTCCTTCTTTCTTTCTTTCCTTCTTCGTTACCCTGCACACTCCAATCACACTACTTAACAATTTCTTTAACCTCCATTTCAATACCAACTTAACCTATCAAAATTTCCTCAACATACATCACTCAAACCAACTCAAGATACATTTAAAACATAACCAAATTTCATAAAAACGAACCGCGTGATTCAATTTAAAAGTTTAACATTTCCTCCTATTTGAAAACATCAAAACATTACAAAATACTTTCAATTTTCCAAAAAACACTATGTATTATCTATCCAGATCCAAACATCCTAAAATGTTTAACTATACAATTCCCTATAATCTATCTATCAATTCCCAAAACGTTTACCTACGTCCCCACGGGTCAAAATCGCGCACCGACTGCCAGCACACTTCCACGGACCATCCTCCTTCAACGTGTTCATACTTCAGGCGGAGGGACGTCTTCTTCACCTGTCTCAAAATCACCTACACCATAGAATTAAACATGTGAGCTAGAGGCTCAGTAAATCTAAGTGAATGCACGCGAATGCTAATGCTATGCATGTACAGTTCATAAATCATGTGTCCTACATTTTCGCTATTCATTTCATTTCATTTACGTCACCGGGGCTTCTCTCTCGCTAGATAGGAGCGGCACATCCGGCGATTGGATAGCCCCTCGTATCTAACTGGGGGGAAGACATGCTTCATCCAACAACCATGTCTGAACCACCGCCACCGACGTGACCATCATTACATTCATTACCTTTTCATTATGGTTTTCCTTTTCATGAAAATATGCATAGAAAACTCATTTTCATGCCATTCGAAAACAATGATCCGTGAACAAACATTATGCAATGAACGAAATAGAAACATACAAACAGTAAACTAAACAATTAACAACCTAACCAAATCTAAAACTAACTACCCGTTCTAATTACCCGACACAACAAACATCTCCAATTCCTCGATCGACATAGTATTATGGTGTAGGCCAATCGGTCAAACAAATCACAGAGACTTACCTCACGTCCGTTGCACACCGAGCTCTGTCCACGAGCGTTGTTCACCTAAGGCAATTCACAACAAATCGTGATTAAACCAATTCTAAACTATCGAGTTTAGAAAATTACAAACTCCTAGCGAAAGAAAATCTCATAAACTCTAAAACACCTCATTGAGGCATTTTATCGAGCAACTCGCGCTCGTAAATTTCCAAACCTCCATTAATAGAGTTTTTCAAGCTCTAAACCAACAAAAACTCCAATATTAACCAATAAATCGATTATCTACGTCCAATAAACATCAATACGTCGATTAAAGGCATATCGACGCTAAACCTATCAATTTCAAGCATCAATCCACGTTTTCAACGAAAACCCTAACAAACCCTAATCCGTTTAACCCTAGAAATCAAAATCTAACACTCCAAAACTATAGTTTCGTACCTAGAGTCGAGGAAGGAGAGGGAAACGCGAAGAAAACCGAGTCGTTGGAGGAGTTCTCGTCGCCGGAAGAGGAACGCACGAGGAGGAGAAGAAATCGCCTGGAAAAAGGGAAGAGAAGATGATTCGCGTGAGGAGGAAGAAGAAAAGAGGGAATTTATTTTTTTATTAAAAATTTGGCTTGCAAAATTACTTAATCGCCCCTCCACATAATTTCTATTTGTTTTTCCCACTTATCTCATTATTTAATTAACGATCCGACTTCTCCAAATTTTCGTATTTCATCATAAATTCTAATTTATTATTACGGCTTCGTTAAAACTTTCCGTTCGCGAAACGGATTTAATTTGACATATTTACAAAAATACCGTTTATATTGGAACAAAAATCAAATCCCGTAAAGTCGGGTGTTACAGTCTTTCTCAAGGTGGAATACGACACAAGATACCTTCTCACCGCCTCCACTTTGGCATAGTCGAACATACTCTCAATCTTTTGGATCCACTCTTCAGCACAAGTGGGATTCGAAGATTGACCATCGAAAGTTAGAGGCCTTAGTCGCCTGAATCTCTCCCCACACAGGTAATGTGGAGCATTGCCATGATCGTTTGCATTCCCATTTCCCACCCTGTTCATAACTCCCACCAATAGTTGGGATTGTATCTGAACCAATGCTGTCAGTCGCCCAATAGTAGTGTCTCTGTGGTCCATTCCTCGTCTAGGTTCCCTCGGCATTTTTTTACTATTCCTAGACACATTATTAAGAAGAAAATAAACATCTAATAATAATCACTTAAACTTAAATACTTAGTGTCGATGGAGAGTCCTCGTGCGGCGGTTTGTGCTAGTAGACAGTCTACAGAAACGATTTTAAAACCCGGAGCTTTGATACCACAACTTGTAACGACCCGAAGGCCGTCACGGGACTTGACTTGACTTTTGATTTACTTAACATATTTTTGGTGTAAAATTTTTCGTTTTTCTTTAAAACAGTTTTTGGACTTTCGAATTCCGTTAAAAATAATTGGAAACGTGCATAAAACATATTTAAGAGATCCCTTTTTATGTTGAAAGGAAGTTCACTTTGAAAATCAAGATTTAGAAAAAAGAAAAAAAACAATTCTGCACATGCACCATAGGTGGCACGCCCAATACTTCCGTTTCAACAAGACTTCTCCACTCCATTTCTTCTTCAAACTTCCTACAAACATCCCATAACATAAATCCTCAAGGCAAACCACATTTATCCCAACCTAAAGCATACATAAAAAACCACTTAAACATACCTCATTTTAGCACATACCACTTCCATCACATGACTCAAAATCCTCTAGGAAACATAAAGTTTTGAAAAACTCTTAACTTATCAAAATATTCCATCCCCAAAGTCATTCACATATATCCTCAAAACAGTGGGATTACAAACCATTTAAACCTTTGAGTTTATGGACATTTACCCAAAAGAATCACTTCGACGTGTCCCACGGGTCAAATCACCTCGCCAAGCACCAAAAGCCCGCCACGAGCACCTTCCACCCATTGGGCCTATACATCGACTTGAGGTTGAACTTCCTCACCTTCGATCCCGTCTCCTACATCACAAGGTTCACACTAAAAGTCTTATGTTTACTAAGAGGTGCACTAATGCATATAAATGCTCATGAATGCATGATTCCATAAAAACATGTTCTTTCTCATTACATTTATGTTCATATAACATGGGTTAAGGGAGATTTATGTGGGGAGTAGACACATAACATAACATAGTCTACCGAAGTAGACCAACATAGACCACCAAAGTAGACGAACATGGACCACCGAAGTGGCCGAACATGGACCATACTCAACCACACTCGCAACTTAACCATTACATTCATTACTTATTTCTGTTTCTCTTTACATAAAACATGCATATAAAACGTTTTGTGTGTCACATTTGGAAAACATGATGCATGTGGAATGATATACTTAAACATAAACATACATGAACACAATACTCCATAACATTAACAATACATGTACATGGCTTACACTAAAGGGGGAAAACTCAACAATTATCGCTACCTACATCACTTAAGCCCCTAGTAGGTCTCAATATATCAAAAACTATCATCAAACTCTAACATCCTAGTACCCTTGTGATGTAGAACCTTCAAGGCCAAACACCAAACACCCACTTACCTGGAAACTCCATAGCAATTTGTGCACTTTTCCTTAAGTCATAACCAACTAAAACATTACAACCTTGGCATCAACAAATGACTCAAATATAAACACAATCCAAGAAGCCAATTTAATTTCAAATCGGACAATTCACTAATCGCATTAAAATTCCTAAGGCAAAATCCCTAAATTTTTGGCATGACCTCTCTATATTGTGCATCATCCCAAACTTCCACAAAATCAACAACCAATCAACAACAATGAAATATTATCCATCAACACCCAAGCACTTAACAACAATTTCCCCAAAAGATTAAAAACTCTCCCCCAAATTTCGTGCATATCAAGTGTATCTCAACAATTGTCAATCCAAACCCCTCCAACAATTTATCCATCATCAATTTACACTAGTTAAGAACAAAAATTAAAGCAATTGACCCATCATTTTCGTGCATCACAATGCATCACACAAAAACCACAATTTGCTCAACCAATAACCCACATTATCAACAAGTATTCGGTGTAATGACCCAGATGCGTAAGTATGTGTACGATGGCTGCACGAATCGGAACCCGGATGACGGTACGTCCACGGGGGCGAATTAGAAGGTGACGGGTCGTAAAAAGGGGGTCGTCACAATCCAACATCGCTTGGGGAAGTATGTGGAAATGAAACATATGTAAAGAGACCCTCCCAAGATAGCAAGACGCGTTTTGGAGCACAATTGGTAACGGATCCCATAAGAACTCCGAAGTTAAAAGTGCTTCGGCGAGAGTAGTACAAGGTTGGGTGACCGACTGGGAAGTCCTTACCAAACAAAGTCATGAGGGGAGGATATTGGGCTACGGCCCAATCCCCAGAGTGGACAATATCTTGCTGGGAAAAGGGGTCGTTACATTAGGTGGGGGGAGTTGGCTCACCTTTAAGTTTCAAGAAAATGAGAAAATTTCAAACAAATCTTCAAGGAGAGGGGGAAGTTTTCGGAAACCCTAAATCACTATAAAACTCATATGAATATTCACCAAATCTTAGCCCTAGCTTAGAAATCCACTTCTTGTAAATTCCTATGTTACCCTCCCTTTTATTCCAACTATCTAGTTACTTTTTAGTTAACTCAATCCATTTAATTTGCTCTCCATAAACATCACTTTCAAATCCCACTAATTAATTCTAATTTCTCAATTAATATTTTTCACTTATGTTATTAAATAAAAATTTCTAAAACTTTCAGTACAGGATTTTAAAATCATAACATAAAATTTTCAGTGTTACATACTCTTAATCTCATAAAATTCCAGATTGGTAATACTCATTTTCTCTGTGAAAACCAACTCATCAGTTATCTTCTAGCTTATTAATACTTTATTTCCAGAAAATAAACATGGTTTTTGAAGAATTCATCAACATATCAATGCTACAAAGTCCAAAAAAGTGAAGCGTAAGTACGTTGATTAGCCACATATTGCTGCAAAAGTTATTTCAAAGAGAATAATTCTCCAATAAGTAAGCTCATATGTTATTGGTTTTGAATTTATAAAGTACTTATTGTTGAGAATTAAACTCAAACAACATTTTTGTAGGGGCTGTTTCAAATAAGAATTTGAAGGACCAAACGTTATTCATTTTTAACGTATGATCTATGGATTTGAAGCCCCAGATGTCTACTTTCCAATGGTTTAAGTTTCAAGTTGTTTGAATTCTCTAGAAGAAATTATGACCGTTTTAGTATTGAAGGGTCATGAATAAATGTGATGTTTTATATTCTTAGTCTTTAATTATGTTTATGTTATGCATGTAAAGAGTCAAACATGACTCTATAAAAAGTGCAATATGTTTCATTGTCAAATAAGAGAGAAGAGAAATATAAATATATTTGTGAAGCTTTAGAGTAGTATCTCTCCTTCTCTTTCTCTATTCAAACAAACACTCCATTATTCTTATCAAATTGGTATTAGAGCATGGTGAATTATAGGAGCACATCGTTGGGACAAATGCCGCTGCCACGACTCACCAAGGCGAACTATGACAATTGGAGTATTCAAATGCGTGCATTGCTCGACGCACAAAACCCGTGGAAAATTGTCGAAATCGGCTTCACTGAGGCAGAAGCTATTAATTCCTTGACGGTGAATCAGTTAAAAGCATTGAAAGAAACGGGAGTGAAGGACAAGACCGCTCTCTATCTTTAGTTTCAAGCGGTAGAGGAGTTGGGTTTTGAGAAGATTGTCAGTGCATTAACTTCGAAGGAAGCATAAGATATTTTGCAAAAGGTGTACAAGGGTGCCGACCGAGTTAAACAAGTGCAGCTTCAAACTATTCGAGGCGAGTTGGAGGCTATGAAAATGAAAGGAGACAGAAGATATATCAACCTATATAACGCGTGTTAAAACGGTGGTGAATCAATTTAAACGCAATGGAGAAACCCTCACGAATGCAAGGTCATGGAGAAAATTCTTCGGTCATTGACCGAGAATTTTGAGAATGTTGTATGCCCAATCAAGGAGTCGAAGAATTTGGAAGAGATGACTGTCGATGATCTCGTGGGATCTCTTGAGGCACTTGAACAAAGGAAGAAGAAGAAGACACAAGAAGTCTTGGAAGAGGCCTTACAAATGAAGGCAACTATCAAGGAGGATAAGGCAATGTACGCGCAACACAACCAAGGAAGAGGACGCGACCGTGGTGATCATGATTTTGGTCACGGCAGAGGCCGTGGTCGCGGAAATAATCATGAAGAGAAGGGCGAGACCAGCTAACAAAATTGGCGTGGACGAGGACGCGATCGTGGAAGAGGTGGCTGATTGAATCGTTCAAATATTGAGTGTTATAACTGCGACAAGTATGGATACTCGCAAAGGAGTGCTATTCTCAAAAGAAAGCGGACGAAAATGCGAATTTGGTCGCAAAAGATAAGATGAAGGACGACGGTGTTCTCATGATGACCCAAAAGGGTTCCACTTTGGATAGCAACACGGTATGGTATCTCGACACCGGTGGTAGCAATCATATGTGTGGACACAAACATCTCTTTGTTGCTATGCAAGAGATAAAAGATGAACACGTATATTTTGGAGACGCGTTGAAGTTTCAAGTCAAAGGCCGAGGAAAAATATGCTTTATCCAAAAGGATGGAAAAGAAGGATCAATAGAAGATGTCTACTATGTACCCAACTTGAAAAGTAACATTCTTAGCATGAGTCAATTATTGGAGAAGGGATGTTCGGTCTTCATGAAAGACCAGATGTTGCACTTGAAGGACAAAGATGGTCGCTTACTCACACACGTGGAGATGGCAAAGAATCAATTGTTCAAACTCAATTTGAAAAATGTGCGACAAGAATCAGACAGAAAAGACAATTGCGTTTCCATCTGTGGAACTCACTTGGTGAAAAGAAAAGATGAAAAAAGTTTGGAGATAACCGTTGTTTTGCAGTGCATCTGATAAATCTACCGGGAAGTTGGAATCTCCAAGGAAGGCGACAAGAATTGCAGTATTAATGGATAGATTTTCCAGGACGATAAAGAAAGCCAAAAAGGAGTTCGCTGCTTCTGCTCTTACTGACCGTGATCTTAAAAGGGAGGTTTAGTTCAAAGTGATAGAACAAAGTAAGAGAGAAAACGAGGTTTAGCTGAAAAAGCAGAGGAAGAGAGAAAGAGAAGCTCTAGAAAGAATGAAAAATACGGCAAAGTTCGTCGCAGATCATGAGGCTCTCAAGAATTCGAATGGCTTCTTGGGCATCCAGAGTTTACGATGACCGACAATAGCAAAAGATTAGCGGAAAGCATAGGTGTTGAGGAATGGGAGATACCCCCATCCAAGATCAAGGTGGAATCACTAAATCCTAAACCGAAGACATGCAAAGACAAGGGACTTTATGAGAAAAAAGAAACACAAGGAAAGAAAACTAATTCATCGTCACGTAAAAGAAAGTTGACGGCAACAAAAAGTGACAGACATTTTTTTACAAAGCCACTGCCAACGATGCTGTTTGAAAACTTCAAGAAGTTGATTAGAATGAAAGATCGAAAAGGTTTGAACTTTGTTAACTTACAATGTGTTTAAATCTAACTATGTTTTTTATGATTGTGATTAATGTGAAATATATAAATATAAAATGAATATAAGAAATGAATGTTATTAAAGTTGCAGTTATTTGGGAATGCCCTTGTAAAAAGGGTATTATGTTTTCTAATGTTTTTGATTAAGTGGTTGTAGTCAAGAATGGTGTATGCAAAATGTCAACCAGAATTTTAAGTCTTCTGCCAGAGTCAACATCGACCGATGGTGGAACCAACAACTGAACAACGACCACTGTCAAAGCGGGTTAGAAAGTCATCCGCCAGATATATCAACTGGACAAAGCAAAGTTGACCGATGGCAGAACTAATTGATTAATCGACCGAAGTCGTCCTTGGGAATTACATCGACTAGACTCTGACAAGATTGACTTTTCCAGATTAACATCATCCGAATAAAGGAGTCGTCCAGATTATAACATCATCCGAATAAAGGAGTCGTCCAGATTATAACATCATCTGAGTAAAGGAGTCGTTCAGATTATAACACCATCCGAATAAAGGAGTCGTCCAGATTATAACATCATCAGTATAAAAGAGTCGTCCAGATTATAACATCATCCGAATAAAGAAATCGTCCAATATGTGAATGCTTCACAAGATCAACATCGTCCAAACAAAGACTTCGTCCACAAAGATATTTTCATCAGACAGATATGTCATCCGAAACCATCGTCGACCAAAACCAAGTATGACTCTGCAACAAAGTCAAGTCGACCAGATTCTGGAGTCTACCGAACAAAGTCAAGTTGACCAGATTCTGACTTTTACCGAAATCATTGTCGACCAAAACCAATAAAGAAGTCGATCGAATAACGAAGTCGACCAAACAAAGATTTCATCTACTAAGATAACACCTTCCGAATCAAGAAGACTTCCACCAAAGATAACTTCGTCCACTTGGATAATAGGATCCGATTCAAGAAGTCTTCTGTCGCGAGTAATATCTATTGCAGACCACAACGACTAGTTTTCTTCGTACGGATTCTTTTCAACGGTCATATTTTTTATACGAAAACAAGGAGTCGTCCGAATGAGAAGCAATTTACGGACACCAGTATAAAAGGAAGAACAGTAGCTCGAGAGAAGAAATTTTTGCCAACTTGAACAATTTTCTCGAATTTTTTATGAGCTTAAGTTTGTAATACTCCTTCTCTACACCTAAACTTGAAATTTTGTTTTTGAGAGAGTATAGCTCTGTGCTCTACTATTCAAACTTGTAAAACCCTAAAAGCAGTGGATTGATGCCTGTAAGTTCAATCCAAAGTTGTAAGGCAGTAAATCGATGCCCGTGAAGTTCGATCAAGATTTCTCGTTGAGGAGAGAGAAGGATCTTCAAGGGAGAAACCTTGAAGCGTGGACGTAGGAAAGTTTGGCCAAACCACGTTAAAATATCGGTGTTGATTTTTTTCTCTCACTCTTACTTTTAAGTGTTTGTTATTTATTGCACACAAAGAGAAAAGATAGGATAAACCTAATTTGCACATTTAAAAGCAATTAGATTAAGAAATTTCTAATTTACCCCCCCGCCCCCCCTTCCTAGACAATCACGATTCTACAAGCTTAAGGGAGGAATTTGTTGAGAATTAAGCTCAAACAACAGTTTCATAGGTGTTGTTTCAAATAAGAATTTTAAGGACCAAACGTTATTCATTTTTAATGTAAGATATATGGAGTTGAAGCCTCAAATGTCTACTTTCCAATGGTTGAAGTTTCAAGTCATTTGAGTTTTCTAGAAAAAGTTATGATTGTTTTAGTATTGAAAAGTCAGGAATAAATGTTATGAATAAATGTGATGTTTTATATTCCTAGTATTTAACTTGAATCTTGTCTTTTGGTGTTTTGGTACAACTTTGAGGGATTTTCCCGACAGGTGACAACTTTCCTAAACCACACATAATTTATAGTCTTCTAGGTATTTGTCTAACATCATACATGAACCACTTAATTAATCATATACATGTATTAATACATAACGAATCTACCAAATACACGTACTAATGTACCTACACATATATGAATAGAACTTTTTAGATGACTCTTAAGAAATACATAGACTTAATTAAAAGACACAATAATTCAGTTTATTTTCAATATGTGCAACAATAATAAATGAAAATATTATAGTAAATTCAATTCAGAACTTCATTAGCTACAGCAACGCGGGCTAGGGTTCTTCAATGATCATATGATATAAAAGAGAGTCAAAACGAACCACTTCTTTTATCTCAAAACAAAAAGATAACTACACATAATTTGTGGAAATTTCTAAAGAAATCAATCGAATCTTATTGCAGTTCATTAGCGAATAATCAAGGAGTTAATAAAAGAATCCATAGCTGGCGAGGGAGAGATCATTGTGTTTACCTGCGCAGCAGTTGCCAGCTAGTATAATGTCCATCGTTAGGAGATTTTGACAGATTAAGACAAAGTAAAATCAACTAACCCCTTGATGTTGAAGTATAAGAAGCCTAAACTTTAAATGTTCAGATAGTCCGACTTGATTAATGCAAGTGATTTGTTATTGTAATTATTTATAATTTAACACAAGGGTAAATACAATTTAATTTATGAGTTTAACGGTGAATGATAGACAATTCATTGGGTAGTTCGCCATACGGCTCATGTTGTGATAAAATTGTCTCATAGTTTTTGCTTGTAATGCTCATTTTAATTCACCCAATTAGTTTGACTACTTGAATTAACTCACATACACACTCATTTTCACACAAAAACCTCATTTGCATTGTTTCCTATTATTTAGTATCGATCGTGATATTGAGTGTATGTGAGAAATTGAGTTAGTTAAAATAATCAGGGTAGGTTAAAATCAACGTTACAATAAAAAGAACTTGAGACGTTTGACAAATTTTTATCATGACATGAACTGTTTTATTAACAATTCCAAATATAAAGAGCAATTCTACTCGAAAAAATAGTTTAGGGTATCATTTAGTTAACCGACTAAATTAGACTTTTACCCTTTGTGCTACTCATTTTTATCCTAATGAACTTGTGAATATAAAATTAGAGTAAACAAACAATCATACACACACATATTATCTCTCTCAAATTCTCTTTCTGTCTTTCTGGTTGATGATTCAATTCTTCCCTCATCAATACAGCGGTTGATACGTCAGTGGCCACTCAGGCAACATTAGTTAATCCCATTTCTCTTTGTTCTCTCTCGTACCCACACCAACAAACTCCACCATTTTCCATATTATCACCCATTATTTATTTTTCATTTTTTAATTAATATTTTAGAATCATGATGACTACATCACACTAACGTGCCACATTTTTTCTAAAACAAATAAAAGAATTATTCATTGTCAAATATAAAGATTGAGAAGATATCTCCATTTTCTGTGCTTGTTCAATAATATAGATTAGCGTTGAAATATTAAAATATAAAATATTATTATTGTTAATGTAGTAAATTAGATGATTTGAGTGAAATGGGATGAAATAATTAATGTTTACTTGCAAAAATTTATAATTGGAAGCAAATAACATGTGAAAATCCGTCTCGTGAGAGCAAGAATGTTGCACGACTAACTAATAATAGAAGAGCTGAACAATCTCAACCTACTAAAACATTTTGGTGCAAAAACCCGATAACAAAATTGTACTGGCTTTTGCTCAATCTTATTTTAATTGTGCTATGCCGGAAGAAAATGAATTTTCATTGATATAATCCGTCATTTGTATTTATTCTCTCTCAAAATAAAATTCAATAATAATAATAATAATAATAATTATTATTATTATTATTATTATTATATTAAATATTATTATAATAATAATTATTATTATTATTTCTGACCAAGGAGTAATAAATATATTAAATAGAAAAATAAAGAGTTGAGAAATGTAAATTTCTGATTTTTTGAAACTTGTTATTTATGATTGGTGATCGGATATTAACTTACACGTGTTATTTTTCATGACATTTTCCAAAACCAATGTATTTCGCATTTATTTGTTAAACGGCTTGAGTTCAGAACAATGACAATTATTAATCGATGATTCCTAGCTTTAATCATTTTATAGTTTATATTGTAAATTTTCATGATATTGAATCCTAAACAGTTGAGTAAGTGGAAACTAAAATGGTTATTCAAACCATAAAAATAAGACTAAAGAAAGTTTACAGATAAAAAAAATACATAATATGCTCAAAACTCATTAAAGAACGATGAGAGAGAGAGTAATGCAATATCAGTAAGTACATTATCCAAACAGGAGTTTTCTAACATTAAACAACACTCCACAGAGAGAGAGAGAGAGAGAGAGAGAGAGAGAGAGAGTATCATGCAATATCAGTAAGTACATAATCCAAACACAAGTTTCCAACATTAAACAACACTCCAAACTCTGAACATGGTATTCCCCATTAGGGTTTTTCTTTTGCTTTTGGCCATTTCTGAAAACTAGAACTCATCTTCAAAGATCAACCCTAAAACCTTGAAAAATAAAAAAAAAGTACGAGAATATATCAGGGATGATGATGGCGATGGTGGCCTTCTGTGGGGACGTAGACAGTGATAAAAACTACATGTCGTCACCATTTCTCATCTCTGATATATTATCCTGTTCAGTAGTTTTACTCAGAAGAAAGTGTAAGAAAACTATCTAAAAACAAACAAACCCAGTTTCAATCCATCTCTGCAAGTACCTGTCCTAGCTGACTCATATTACGATCAGAAAATAATCAAGTTTTTCAAACTCCTCATGTTTCGATCTTTATGGATTTGATTTCTAGCTTTGCTCCTCACGAAAAAGATTCTGATCCACGGCATTTCCCAGTTCTTAACAACTACCTCTCTCTCTCTCTCTCTCTTTCTCTCTAAAATCATTCTTACTGGCTCCTAACATAGAGGCCAAACGCCATCATTTTTGGTTCATAGGTGCATGACTTTAAATATATATATGTATATATAAGAACCATGCTACACAGAAAAATTTTAGCCACACCCAAAGAAAACCACACCCATAAAAAGATACAGAAGATTAAGATAAAAAAAACAGAAAAACTCAATCTGGTCTAATGAATCATGTAGTAAACTAAAACCTTTGTTAAAGGATACTAATATTGTTTGTTCTTTGTCTCTTAACATTTCCAGAAGAAGACTCGTGATGATCTTCACTCGTCTTCTCCATCACTGCCTTGAGAGCTTCTTGAATCGAACTTATACAGTACTGCTGTTGTGTTTGCTCGACGGCGTTACCTGAATCTTCTTCTCCAGTGACGAACAACACATTCTTCACTCTTCCCCCAAGCGTTGTAATTTCAGCTTTCATTGTTTTTAAACGCAATGATTTTAACGTTTTTATAAGATCAGGTAAAAGATCAGAGCGATCCTCACAACAAAGAGAGGCTTTGATCATAAATTTACCATCTTCGTCAGACGCATCGACTGTAAGTTCGTCCATTTCCGTCGGAACTGGATTTGTTTCTGCTATCACAGAAGTCTGCCGTTTAAGTTCTTTGACGTGTTGTATTACTTCAGCTAGTAATGAAGCTTTATCTGTCTGCAGAAAAAAAAAACAAACAGTAAATAAAGATCGCACCTTTTGTTCTATCACACATCAAAAAAAAACGAAGCTTCATAAAATCTAACATAGCATCGTTAGAAGTTTATTTCCTTTTCATTTATCCTCAGCTGGTTCTACAAATGATCTCACCCTATCTCTTTTCAGCGAACTACACCAAGAAATTTCTAGTTGAGTGTCGATCTTCTTAAGATAGAACTAGGACTAGAAGTTCTTCTGATCCTGATCGTTCTCCTTTTCGTTTAAAAAAGACATCAAGGAAACTGGCAAAGAGAAACTAAATGGAGGAAGGCAGTTCATGAGAAACTGACGATGTAAATTGGGTTTGTAATGGTGGGGTTAGGAAGAGATAGCAATATGGGTTTTACTGACAGCTTTGTCTGCCTTTATATTCTCTCTACCATAATTTTGACTGATTTTCCGGCAAGAAATTTCCATGGAAAAGCTTTTCGACTGCACAGTTTGTTCCTCTTTATCACACCACCCTAGCGACATTAACGCTTATTCCCTTTTTTCGTTTTTTCCCCACAAGTTTCAGAAAGAATAAACCCATTAATGACACCAAGAAAAAGGTTTGGAAAACCAGACTACCGTAATGCAACAAATCTTAGGAAAATCCAGTGTGAAGTTTGGTTAAAAAAGCTAAACACAATTCAAAACAAAAAGGGTTTGAAAGAAAAGTATGTAAAAACCATTATAATATGAGAGCATGCTGTACTCAAGAGGGTACGCAAAAAGTTCTTTTTTTTTTTTTTCTTGAAGAAATTTTGATTATCTTATAGCACTTACTTTAGTGGTGTTGGGTAGTAAGCTGCGCAATTTAGCAAGATGGTTGTTGATTCTCTCTCGTCTTCTTCTCTCAGCTTCACTGTGGCTTTTAGAAGCAGCAAGAGCCTTAGCATCCATTATTTCCTGAGCAGTCATCTTCCCCAGTTCAGCTTGCAGACCAAAAGGTACTGAACCGGACTGAACCGGTTGTCCAAGGGAGTTTGACATGATTCTCATGTGATCTGAGGACGGAACTTCATATGCAAACTGAAGAGGAGCTCTTCGATTGAAAAAACTAACATAAGGGTTTGAAGGAGGGGATAGAAATGAGTCGAGATCCAGAACCGGGTTCGGGCCTAACTGGGTAGGGTTGAAGGGATGAACTTGAGGCAGCGACCATGGCTGTAAAACTGGTGAAACTTCAGGGAAAATCAATCCCCTTCCTCCTCCATATATATCACTATTTTCTTGATCTTGCTGTTGAAGAATCTGCTGATGATGTTGAATTAGATACTGCTCTTGAAACCCTTGCATGGTTTGAACTTTTTCTGAACAATTTGGATGATCTTCTTCCTTCATCCCAACAAATTTCACGAGAAGATGTTTGAACAAGCAAAGGTTCGATTAGAATTATCTTTTCTCTCTGGCTGCATCAACAAATCTCTGATTTTCTGATAAGAAAATGAACAAGAACAAAGAACGAATTTTGAAGAAGAAAATGAAATGGTGAAGCTCGGATTGGAGTTCTTCAATGAATTAAAGATGAAAAGGTGGAAAGAGAAAAACCAGAAATGGACATAAGACAGAGGTTGAAGATGAATGGTTTTAATTCTTGTCTTTTTTTTCTCTCTCTAAAATCTCTCAGTTGGGTAGGTTTTTCCTAGCACAATAGAAAACCTTTGTGGGAAGGGCGATAACCCTTTTTATCCTTGGGAGTTAGGAGCTTCAACTACAGCTTTGTTTGGTTATTTATTTATTTTTATTTTTATTTTTGCTCTTTTAAGCTTTCTACTCTGCACACTTGGTTTGCTTCTTTTCCACCACTCTAAAAATAAGTAGAGGGTGATGAGTACTTCCTTCTGCGAGTCTCCTTTCCTTTCTTCTTACGGCATTCTTTAGTTTTATCTCTCTCTTCCTGTAGCTTTCAGGGTGGGGGGATCTTTTGAAATGTTTTATTATGTTATTTTGTACGACAAATCAAAAAGTATACCACCCATTTTTACAAATTAAACGCACTTTGTGATAGCTGTGAGAGAAAGAGAGAAGATAGAGAGATGAGAGAGAGAAAGAGAGAGAATGGTAAACAGAAGTAGGAGGGGAGAGAGAGAACTCAACGCAGATTGTCGACCGACCAAAGACCAAAAAGGATGAGAGGGACGATGATGATAAAAGGAGGGTTGCAGCTAAACTCTTTATATATTTGTTGGGTTGAAAAAAAATTTAATCTTTTTGAGTTGTTTTTTCTCTTCATCAATTCCTCGGTCAAGCCCCACGTTCTTCCATACTCTATTGCTCTATTTCTATACCACCCTTTCTGCTTCCCCAAGACCATGTAATCATTGTGTCTTGGAATACACTCCATCTCTCTCTCTCTTCCCCAAGTTCTTGAGACATTTGTTCTCTTCAGTTCTGTTACTTTTCTCTCTACCCCAAGTTCTTGAGTCAGCTGTTTATGAGGGTAGGAGTTTGCTTGGGTGAAGAACCAACTTTCTTAATTAAATCAAGAAGATGCTTCTTAAAACCATTGATGATCTCGGGAAATGCTCAAATGATAGTGCTTTCTTATATAGCACGTTCAAATAGCATGAACTAACATCAATAATTTCTGCTAATTTCTCAATTTTTTGGAATTTAACCCTATTTAACGAAGTGAAGCCAAATTAAAATTAAAATACATGAATATTTGAACTCCAGAGATGCTGATGTTTGCCAACTTTAATTATTTTTCGTAAAAAAAGTTTATCCACTTTGAGCTTAACTTCACCCGAAGATAAAAAAGATTGAGAATTTCAACTTAAATTAGGGTTAAATTAAACGTAATTTTTGAAAATATTGGATCGTCTTTCCTTTATTTATTCATTAGTCATTCGATTACAGTATTCACCAATCCAACTGGCTTCTAAACAGTGCAACTGTAGAGTAGCTTGTAGTCTTATCGGTTGCTTGCTGATCCTAAAGAGGTATTTTTCTTCGGTCTTAGTAAAGAAGTTCTTAAAAATGGAGAATTAAAAAATAAATAAGTAAAAGTAATTGCATGGAGTCAAAAGCTCTGAGCCGGCAGGAACTGAGTTATAACACAGTCATAAGCAGACAATGGTTTACTAAAGCATTAACAAGAATCATTAACCCTATTTAGTATTTATCTTTAATTTTTATTTTCAACTCCATAATACTCTACTAAGTCTTCACGAGAGAGAGAGAGAGCTCATCTTTAATTGTTACGTGTATTTCCAATGCTTTCTCTATTCTCTAGGATTGTTCTTTTTTTTTTTTTTTTTCATTTCAAAGCTTCGTTAAAAATGATCAAAATTGTTATATAAATACTGTGAATGCAAAGATAACTCAAATTCTGTTGATTGTGAGGGTCTAGTTTTTACCAGTAGGGGTGCACAATCCTCTATCGTTTGAGATAGTAAAAATTGAGTGCTTTATAAGTAAAGTTTCATTTCTACCTAGTACAACGCATTTTAAACTAATCTTAAGAACAAACCCTTGTGCGCTCTGAGCTAAAGTATACAATAATGTACTGAAAGTACTGACGAAATCTACAAATGATGTTATAGCCAATTCCCAAACGAAGTGTGGATGACAAGCCCCCCTTGGGGGGGGGGGGGGGGGGGGAAAGATTTTCGTAACTCGTTCTATGAAGACAATGACAATTTAAGATTTTATTGATTGTGAGGATTCAAGTCATACTAGTGAGGGTGCATAATCTCACATCGCTTGGGAGATAGATAATTGAGTATTTTATAAGTAAAGTTGACATGTCTATCTAGTACAATATGTTTTTTGGATAATCCCAAAAATAAATCTGTGTAGGCTTCGAGCCAAAGTGGACAATATTGTACTGAAAAAACTGAAGACTCCATAAGTACCACGTATTTGATTTTGTTTAGATTAAAAATTAAGTTCCTATTAAGCCAAAACATTTACTTTGAATCTCCAAACTCAGAATTGGCATACATCAAAAACACATCAACCTAATATCTGATTTTGAACTTCGTGTTCTCAAGATGTGCCAAAATCTCTCTCACAGCAAAAGACAAAATTTTAATTTTTCTGAGGAATAAAATGAATTATACTCTCCCTGCCTGCATGTCTAAGAAGAAATCCCGTTAGCCAACATATTAAAGTGACAGTTACATTATTTAAGAAAAAAAATTAATTTACCCATTTTTCACGCACTATTTTTTAAACTGTAAAGAGTATGTTGAGTGAAAATTAACTATAGATATAAAGTGGTGGAAAATTTTAATTAGTTTAATTAAAATACAAGTCATTTCAACTTAATCAAAATCTAGAAGGCAAACCCTAACCCTAAAGTTTTGTTTAACAGCTGATATCAGTCTCACTTAATGATGACGTTTGGGATGCCACAGGCAAATTGTAGTGGGTGAATGGGGGGATACTCAATGTCCTTTTGCCCTAATTGCACGTTCAGAAGCAACCTGTAATGCCCCTTTTGCTTATGATTACTCACATTTGAATATGTTTCACTATTTTGTACTAAACCTTTATTATTCTTCTGTTCATCTTTTCAAAACTCTCTCTTCCTCCTATCTTTTTACAAAATAAATAACTAGGAAAGTCAAATCAAAATGAAAAATGAGAAAAATAACCGAGATTAACGAGTAAATCTTTAAAAAACCACAAGTATGAGATAATAAAAATTTGGAAACTAATTAGCACACCAATTACAATATTATCTTACACTAATTGATGGAGAGAGAGAGAGGAGAGCCCCAACCCGATGAAACGACGCAAAGCTTGAACAATGTGAGCTATTTCTTATAAACTTTCATTAAAAAACTATATAAAATAATTAAAATATTCAAAAAGAATCTCAGTTAACTATAGTTTAGAACTTGCTAGAAACCTGATCTTTCTTTCGTTACTCTAAATTATTTTATTTTTTAAAAGAAACCTAAATTAATTTACAACATGCATTGTGAACTTATGCTAAGCTAAATTTTGTCCTAAAATGATCGAAGGGATTTTTTTAAAAATAATAATAATAATGGGCACATTCTCTCTATGTGTTGATGTGGTCCATGATTATCATTAACCCTCAAGTACACTAATCTAAGGGAAGATATTATAAAATAATTATAAAAAATATATTTATAGATGGGTGGTTGTCACAAGGTCTTAAAAAAGTGACCAATAAAAGAATAATTTCATGTCTAACATATTAACTACACACATTATCTAAGTTTTATACCCATCATCGACCAAAAATCTACTTGAAAAAAAATTTCCTGTCCTTATAAAAGATTCCGGGAAAGTCAATTTTCCTTCCAACCAAACACTTGGAGACGGTCCCCAGGCTCCATCTTAAAAGCAAATAATCCCATATATATATAATATGTATATATATATATATATATAAACTTTTTAGATTGAAAATTAGTGGAATTGCTAAGGAGATTATTACTTTCGTTTGAGAACCAGAAACCGTCCAAAATCCTAACCAAACCTTAATTTACTATATTGTAACAATTTTTAGTGTTAGAAATTATGCGCTAGTTGTTACAACGAGAGCAATAATAAACTACAAAAAAAATGGTCATAGATTTTATAGTGATTAAACCTCAATATAATATTCTGTTCGATGACATGCAAAGTTCTTGTCCAAATGAATGTTCTGATTTATTTTTCATTCTTAAACTCTTTGTACCATGAGTCAGACGCATCATGGACCCTTGTTGGGCATCCAAGAAAAAACATGCACAAGTCTAATCCAATGGATAATTTGTTGAACAAAAGTGCAGATATATGGTTATCCAACCCTTCGAAGTTAGTCCAAGTTCTAATCTATGGGCTCTAAACTATTAGACTGACCTTTAAACCCGCCCTTGGTTGGCCTTCTAGTTTTTTTAGCTAGATTGTCAAGTATCACACATAAAATATAGCATTGCGATTGTGGACTTTGATGCCATGACACTAGGGGTGGGCACGGTCTGGTCCGATTCCCGATTTCCACTTGAAACCGGACCGGATCCGGACATTTCGGGATTTTAGTTCCTAGAACTGGAACCGGTACCAAACTGGGACCGGACCAAATTGTCGGTCCGGTTCCCTGTTCGGTACCGGTTTTTCCCGAATTTTTTTTAATTTATTTATTTTAAATTTTAAATTCTCTGTGCCACCAATCCTTCTCCGTCTCTGCAACCCTCACTCTCTCTCCCCTATTAGGCACTGATCTTCTCCTTGGCCCAATTTCAATGAAGCTCTCTTAAAGAAAGCTTCATCGAAGAGATTTGGTCATGCTTAATTAGCTTCAAGTTGGCGATTGGAGAGCAGTTGTGATATCGTCATCTAAGAGATTTGATCTTTGGAAGCTATGAGCTTCGGATGAGAAGAAACAACACCGTCGTTAATGGTGAAGTATTCCTTTGCCATTTTTCAGTCACTCACCACCAAAGCTAAGCTCAGAGCAATATTCATGGTGAAGAGGGGACCATACTTGTAGGCTATCTCTCTCATACTTCTTCTTCTTATTCTTCTTTGCTCTGGGTCATTTTTCCTCATTCGCCTTGAACTGACAAAAGAACCGCGGTTCATTTGCTCTGGCTCATTTGCTGAGCTCATTTTTCATGGTCGGTATTCCTGCGGTTCCCGGTTCTATGATCAGCAGAACTAGGACTGGAACCGCGATCCACGATTCCATGGGTCTAGGAACTGGGAACCGGTTCCATAGCCCCAAAAACTGCCCAAGAAACAGACCGAACCGACGGTCCAGTCTGGTCCGGTTCTACCCACCCCTACATGACACAAACAATTCGAGTCATGGTTTTGAGCTCTAACACTGCAACCCTGTATGCTTGAGTCATGGCGCTAGTGTTCTTGAGCCCTATGTGAGGCCTTCCAAGGGGTTGGCCTTTGTGACAACTTTTGAACTGTTACTTCTGACTTGCTTACATATTAGAATAAGGTTTTGTCAAATCAAATATGAATAAATTAACATTTTATCAATTATATGGCACAAAGTCAATTCAAATCAAATTTGCCCCTAATCGATTTATAAAACTTGACCCTAAAGTACAGTGCCTCTCTTAGGCATGAAAAAAAAAGTTATAGCCGTCATTGCCACCCTTCTTATAATGCTTCATAATCGTATCTTCTCGATTAAGACCAAAAAAAATAACCAAAAAATGTCTTTTTTAATGACTTTGTTTTGCTTTGTTTTGTTTTTTGTTTTTTTTTTTTTTGCAAGAAAAACAACCGAACATCTTCAATAAGCTTTTACATTCTCTCTCTCTCAAACTCTTTAGATTTCCTCTCTATCTGTGACTCTTTATGCAAAATAACATGTTAGAGTTCAATTATTTGAATATTTCCTGCATTATGGATTCCATTTAGGATTTGACTTCCCTCGATAAATTCACGTACATTTGAGTTGCAAAAATCACAATTATATTTTAGTTTGTTATGCTACACTCCACATACAGAGCATATCTTTCACACTCAATTCCTATACATAGCTGTAAACCTCAAATTTAGGGGTGGGCACGATCCGGTCTGGTCTGGTCTGGTTCGGTCTCCGTTCCAAGTCTGGACCGGATCAGACCGGGAAGTTCGGGATTTTGAGTTCTGGGACTGAAAATTCAGTCTCGTCCCGATTCGGTACCAGTTCCTCCCGTCACCTTTTTTTTTTAATTTTAGAAAATTTTTAAATAAACCGAAATGATGAAAAGTAAAATCTACATATATTAATTCAACTATCTATGTTTAAAATCAAATCTAACAAACTCAATCAAACTATATATGATTAAAATAAAATGTAAGAAACTAAATTCAATTCAAAATTAATCCAACTATATATGATACAAATTAAATTCAACATTCAAAATTAATCAAACTATCTAAGATACAAATTAAATGAACATCCAAAATTAATCAAACTATCTAAGATACAAACTAAATCCAATAATCTAACATTAAAATAAAATGTAAGAAACTAAATTCAACATCCAAAATAAATCCAACCATCTAACATACTTACTAAATCAAACTAAAATTGAAAATGAGAAACTAAATTCAACACAAAAAATAAATCCAACTATTCAACATTATAATGAAATCCAAGAAACTAAATCCAAGATCAACTACTTTAAAAATATAAACTAAATGGTAAATTCAATTCTGAATTCTATAGTAAATTCCATTTAAAAGTCTAAGAAATCAATTCCAAACTGTAATTGCACGAAGCAAAAGCTTTAAGTCTATAATTTCAACCAAATCCATATAAAGTCATTGATATGTCATCTTCTACAAAATTTTCACCGGTAACAGAATCTGCAAATTGAAAATATTGAAGACATTAGTTAATAATTAGAGATAAACATGTAATATAAAAAAATATTAGAATGTTCGAATCTTCTTCTATAGTCGTTATAGTACTATCTTCCAAATTTTCATCAATGATTTGAAGAATTTTAAAATGATTGAATGTTTTGAGCCAACTTTGAGAGCATATAAGAGCTTCAACACTTTGGAGAGATAGAGAATTGCGAAAAGCATCAAGAACATGACCAACACAACTAAAAGCATATTCTGAAGCCACTATAGAAATTGGAATGATCACTATATCTTTTGCAATTGCACTTAAAACTTGGTAGTTATCGGAGTTTCTCTTCCACCAAAATAATATATAAGAACTGTTTGAAATATTCTTTAATTTCTCAGATAAATATTGATCAATCTCTGACATATTAGTTTCATCATTGCTCTCAAAAGAATTTTCAGGCCCATAAAATATAGAGTACACTGCAGTTGAACGAGATTGCACCAAAGAACTCATTGACTTTGGAGACTTTTGTCGACTATTGCTGCTACTTGGGATCTGTTTTTCATTGATTGTATCACCTTTATATTCATTATACAACTTTTCACTTACATCATCTACTGCTTTAATTATTGTGCAGCTCTTTCACTACCAAATAAAATGGCTAAACAATGCCGTAAAAATTTTGTTTTGCAACTTGGATCAAGAACAACCACAATATATACAAGCATGCTTATTTTATCAAAAGAACACCAATATTTATCAATCTTCTTTTGCATCTTGATGGCCATTCTGCTTAACGTCATGTTATCACCGTTAGGATGTGTCTCAATAGCAATCTTCAAATTACAAACTTCACCTACGTACATATTTGCAATAATATGTAGAGAAGCAGAAACATGAAGTGTCATAGTATGAGATGTCTCTAAGAATTTTATGTAATCTCGAATGCATGACCAATCTTTAGTTGTGATGAACCTTCCCCTCCCATTTCATGCATGAAAGAGCTATCATTCTATGCTAATTTTTCAAAAGTCGTTTCATACTTCTCAGCGCTTGCCAACATCAAATACGTAGAGTTCCAAAGAGTAGGAACGTCAAGCGACAAATTACTTTTACAAGTAATTTTAACCGCATCAGCGCAAATTTTGAACTGTTACAATCTTTCCGGAGAAGACCTTATGTACTTGACAATTTTTCGTACCCTTTCTATGAACTGATCATGTTCTTTCAAACAATCAGAAATGATCAAATTTAGGACATATGCAAAACACCTCATGTGCATAAGATAGCCATGTGAAATCAACCCCTTCAAATTTCTAATTGTCTTTGTCAAATAAGAAATAACAACGTCGTTGGAAGACGCATTGTCAATGGTTATGGTTGTAACTTTTTCAATCTTCCAATTAAACAGACATTTTTCAACTTCTTTACCAATAGATTCACCCTTATGGTTCGGAATCAAACAAAAATTCAATATCTTATTTTGCACATTCCACTTTTCATCAATATAATAACATGTGTGATATGAGAACCCCTAACTCCACCACAAAAGCTAGCTTAAAAGTGGAGATTTGGACCCAACATATATACTAGCCCCGGCGACCCTCTAGAACCGATGTGAGATTCACATTATTCCCATACCATTTAAAGGCGACTGCCTCAGTCGATGATCGGTCGTTATCCCTTAAAGGCAACTGCCTCAATCGGCGATTGGTCAGACTCGCAAGTTAGTAGTAAACCCGATGCACCCGCACCGACCCACAGATGTTTGGCTATGTTTGTGGGCAATGGCTTGTTTCAGATCACACTTGGTTGCAAAGAGATTCTATTTAGAAAAGAATGAACTCTCTGGTTTTCTTTCAGGTTTATATATATCGGGTGAAAGATGTTTTTCTTGTTTACTTGTTGGTGAAACCATCATGCTGCACCCTTCGGTCAAATTGCCACAGTCTTCTCAGCAGGATATGACTAGCTTGCATCGCTACCACGTCGCACTTCACCTCGTCTTTATACTTTCCAATCTGAAATGGTACCACCACTTGCTTGGTGACGCGTACTTCCCTGCTATCATTCAACCATTGCAGCTTGTAAGGTCGTGGATGTTTCAACGTTGAAAGTCTCAATTTCTCCACCATGGAAGCACTAGCCACATTTGGTACAGCTTCCTTCGTCGACTATGACGCTGCACACTTTGTGACTCAACACTGATTTCAAGATAACTCCGGAACTAACAAGAGCTGTTGAATCGCGCACGATTTCCAACAATTGTCTTCTAAAATCTATTAATCGCGCACAGTTAACAGATCCAAGGCATCAATCTCAAACCTTAGAGAGATTAGAAAATGGTAAAAAGTCAAATTCTATCAAAATCAGTCGTCCTTACAAAAGTAACTAAAGGGAATTAAATACCCATGAAATCCGACATCTAAGGAAACAAAATAAACTCATAAAGGAAATCAAATAAACTAAAATAAAGAAACCAAATAAACTCTTAAATAAAATAAAACAAAATAAGGAAACCATAGATTTTAGAAAATATGGAAATTAATCTGTAAAAGGCATCATTTTGCATCATTGTTCCGAGCTGAAAAGAAATTTGTCCTCAAATTTGTTGGAGCGACATCGTCAGGGAAGCAAATCAATGAGGAGGTCCGCCTGGAAAGTATCGTCAAACTCAGTGATAAAATATTGGACTGATGCTAGAACATCGGGGCCGTGAGACCCCTGCTTGCCGAAGAAAATGAAGACAACTCCGGTTTACACAATCTCTACATCAAACGCTCCAAACATAAAGCTATAGTTGTTGGTATGTCCATCATGGCTCGAGCGACGGTCGTATTGCCATATTCGATAGAGAAATAATGAGCAAACGTCTATACCCACCACGTCACACATAACTTGGTCTCTGTAAATGGACCCAATGGAAAAACTTACCATGGCCCGTTGAGAAACCGTCACGTTCATTCCAGTTTGTAGTAATGACAACTTGTATGGCTTCGGATGCTTCTCATGTGTGAAGCCCAATTTAGTGACCACTTCTTCAGTAACGACGTTCTCACAACTTCCGGAGTCGATGATGAACTTGCACTCTTTGCCACCAATGGCACCGGTCGACTGAAAAATATTATTCTCCAACCATGTTTCTTAGTGAAGTTGTGGAGTTAGCAGAGCGTGATCCACCACCAAACATTGGCTTGTGTCGCCGTTAATGAATTCCAAGTCCACACCCTCAGGATCAGGATCTTCGATGCTGTCATAAATCGGGTCGCCCAAATCTTTAAATTCCAAGATTTCTTCCTCGGTGCTATCATAAATCGAGTCGCCCAAATCTTTAAACTCCAAAATTTTTTCCTCGGTGCTGTCGTAAATCGAGTCGTTCAAATCTTTAAACTCTAAGATTTCTTCATCTTGAAGACTTCCATGGAATTCAGGAATGTTAGTACGCATCCCCGACTCCCAATACCTCTTATCATTATCGATTGGAATCATCTGTCTCCTCTGACGGACTTGAGGAATATCCTTGCCAGGTTTGGAATCTGCAAAATTGGGATCTTCGTGCCTCCCCTCTTGGCGCACTCCTCTGTTTCGATGGTTCTGGTTTTCGAATGGCGCAGTCATCCTCGTTGTTAATTGATCCATAACCTGATCCAATAGTTGATCAACGATATGGGCGATTCGTTCATCCAACGCCACCTCGTTAGTGTGATTGTAAATTTCCTCAACACGTTGTTGTCTCTGATTTCTTCTGCCCGCCATGGATGCAAGAATCGGTTCGGCTGTGATACCAACTGACGCAGCAGTTATTTCAAGATAACTCCGGAACTAACAAGAGCTGTTGAATCGCACACGATTTCCAGCAATTGTCTTCTAAAATCTATTTAATCGTGCATGATTAACAGATCCTACGTATCAATCTCAAACCCTAGAGATATTAGAAACTGGAAAAGAGAGTCAAATCTTTATCAAATCAATTATCCATACAAAAACAACTAAAGGAATGAAATACCCATGAAATCCGACATCTAAGGAAACAAAATAAACTCCTAAAGTAAATCAAATAAACTAAAATAAAGAAACCAAATAAACTCTTAAATAAAATAAAATAAAATAAGAAAACCATAGATTTTAGAAAATATGGAAATTAATCTGTAAAAAGCATCAGTCCAGTTGGTATCAGAGCCGAACCGATTCTTGCATCCATGGTGGGCAGAAGGAATCAGAGACAACAACATGTTGAGTAAATTTACTGATCGCACTAACGAGGTGGCGTTGGATGAACGAATCGCCCAGATCATTGATCAACGATTGGATCAGGTTATGGACCAATTAACAGTGAGAATGACTGCGCTATTAGAAAACCAGAACCATCGAAACAGAGGAGTGCGCCAAGAGGGAGGCACGAAGAGCCCGATTTTGTGGATTTCGAACCTGACGAGGATATTCCTTAAGTCTGTCAGAGGAGACAGATGATTCCAATCAATAATGATAGGAGACATTGGGAGTTAAGGATGCGTACTGACATTCCTGAATTCCATGGAAGTCTTCAAGTTGAAGAAATATTAGATTTAAAGATTTGGGCGACTCGATTTACGACAGCACCAAGGAAGAAATCTTGGAGTTTAAAGATTTGGGCGACCCGATTTACGACAGCGCCGAAGATTCCTAATCTTGAGGGTGTGGACTTGGAATTCATTAACGGCGACACAAGCCAATGTTTGGTGGTGGGTCACGCTCTGGTAACTCCACAACTTCACGAAGAAACATGGTTGCGGAATAATATTTTTTAGTCGACCGGTGCCATTGGTGGCAAAGAGTGCAAGTTCATCATCGACTCCGGAAGTTGTGAGAACGTCGTTGCTGAAGAAGTGGTCACTAAATTGAGCTTCACACATGAGAAGCACCCAAGGCCATACAAGTTGTCATTACTACAAACTGGAATGAACGTGACGGTTTCTCAACGGGCCTTGGTAAGTTTTTCCATTGGGTCCATTTACGGGGACCAAGTTATGTGTGACGTGGTGGGTATAGACGTTTGCTCATTATTCCTCTATCGAACATGGCAATACGACCGTCGCTTGAACCATGATGGACACACCAACAACTACAGCTTTATGTTTGGAGCGTTCGATGTAGAGATCGTGCAAACCGAAGTTGTCTTCATTTTATTCAGCAAGCAGGTGTCTCACGGCCCCGATGTTCTAGTCAGTCCAATATTTTATCACTGAGTTTGACGATGCTTTCTAGGCGGACCTCCTCATTGATTTACCTCCCTGACGATGTCGCTCCAACAAATTTGAGGACAAATTTGTTTTCAGCTCGGGAGAATGATGCAAAATAATGCCTTTTACAAATTAATTTCCATATTTTCTAAAATCTATGGTTTCCTTATTTATTTTATTTTATTTAAGAGTTTATTTGGTTTCTTTATTTTAGTTTATTTGATTTACTTTAGGAGTTTATTTTGTTTCCTTAGATGTCAGATTTCATAGGTATTTAATTCCCTTTAGTTGCTTTTGTATGGATAATTGATTTGATAAAGATTTGACTCTCTTTTCCAGTTTCTAATCTCTCTAGGGTTTGGATTGATGCCTAGGATCTATTAATCGTGTGCGATTAAATAGATTTTAGAAGACAATTGCTGGAAATCGTGCGCGATTCAACAGCTCTTGTTAGTTCTGGAGTTATCTTGAAATAACTGCTGCGTTACTTTGTCTTTCACGTGGTATCGGGTGTGGAAAATATTTTTCTACTGAACCATATCATCTTCGTCCTCCTTTATCTGCGCACTCAAGGCAAGTCGTGCAACCAAAAGGAAGTTTCCATTGGCAGCTCCTACGTCCTCATCATCGGTGGAAACATCCTCCAATGATGGCATATCCGGCTCAACCTCGTCATCACTAGTCTTGAACTCGACCTCTTCACTCTCCCACAGCACTATCACTCGCTTATTTGGGCATTGACTCGCGATATGTCCTCTCCCAAGACATTTGAAACACTTGATCTCATTGGAGCAATTGGGTGTAGGCGTCGGTTTGGCCTAGGTGGAAGGGGGTGTAGTTTTTGCCTGCTGTTCGAACTTACCCTTGGAAGTAGAGGGACCCTCTTTAGTTCGAACTATGTTGATGGTTACTATTACATCGCTGTTGCTGTCCCTCTACCTTCAAGGCCATGTGAACCAAGTCTTCAATCTTGACGTGATGTTGTAGCTCAACCGTGTCGGCAATATCACGATTCAACCCTCAAGAATCTAGACATTGTCGCTTCTCGATCCTCTTCGACGTTGGCTCGTATCATCATCATCTCCATATGCTTGTAATATTCATCCACACTCTGACTCCCTTACCGAAGGGTCTGCAATTTGTTGTGTAGATCTTGCCTGTAATGACTTGGTACAAATCGTCGTCAAATCGCACTCTTCATCTCTGCCCAACTCTGAAAGGGACGATCTCCATCTTGCCTTCGATCGAGACACAACTTGTCTCACCACACTATCGCATACTCGGTAAGTTTTATGGCAGTAAGCTTCACTTTTTTTCGCTCGGAGTAGTTGTTGCAATAAAAACACTAACTATATTTTCCCCTCCCAGTCCAAGTACTCCTCTAGATCACTTTTTCCTCAAAACTCAGGAGTTTTCATCTTGATGTTTCCCAAATTGTAATCGAGTCGGTTTCGATCTTATATTGTGTGGTTATTTCTATGTCTTCCGCGACTACCCACAGACACCCTATCAAGATCGTCCTCCAAGTCTCTCTGATCAATTTCATTGATCTCTTCTGTAAGGACCTGCCTCCGCTGGTTTCTTCTAGGTGCATTCTGCCCACCCTAGGGTTGGGCTCATGTCGTAATCTGTTCCACTTGATCAATTCTCTCGTGGATCTCGTCGAGTCTCATCAACCGCCTCATCTTCCCCATTATTGCCTCCATTTGTAAATTTGGAATGTTAGCTAGGACGTGGTTGTCGTTGTCTTTTGCGTCAGACATGCTAGGTATTCTCTGCAAGAAAGTAGAAGGTGAAGTTGTAATGACCCAAATGTATACGTATGAACATGACTGTATGGCAAACCTCGGGACTTAAGCTGAGTGTACACAAATCTTGGACTCGAGTATAGGCAAATCCCGGGTCATAAAAAAGGGATCGTCACAATCCCACATCGCTTGGGGAGGTATATGGAAATGAAACATATGTA
This sequence comes from Begonia masoniana, assembly GCA_022432975.1. Lineage (NCBI taxonomy): Eukaryota > Viridiplantae > Streptophyta > Magnoliopsida > Cucurbitales > Begoniaceae > Begonia > Begonia masoniana. The sequence goes on from CM039507.1 coordinate 39,783,489, forward strand.
ATGAAACCCTCTCAAGATAGTAAGACGCATTTTGGAGCACAATTAACAACGGATCCCATAAGAACTCCTAAGTTAAAAGTGTTCCGGTGAGAGTAGTACCATGTTAGGTGACTGACTAGGAAGTCCTCTCCAAACAAATCCGTGAGGGGAAGATATTGGGTTACGGCTCAATTCCTAGAGCGGACAATATCTTACTGGGAAAAAGGGTCGTTATAAATGGTATTAGAGCCTGTACCCAACCGGAAATATAGCCAACAAGGACGTTGGGCCCTCGAGGGGGGGGGTGTGATTGTGATGACCCGAATGTGTACGTATGAGCACGACTGCAGGGCAAACCTCGGTTTGTGGGGCAAAACTCGGGACTTAAGCTGAGTGTAGGCAAATCCCAGACTCGAGTATAAGTAAATCTCGGGTCGTAAAAAGAGGGTCATCATAATCCCACATCACTTGGGGAGGTATATAAAAATGAAACATATGTAAGGAAACTCTCCCAAGATAGTAAGATGCGTTTTGGAGCACAATTGGCAACGGATCCCATAAGTGCTCCAGTAAGAGCAGTACCATGTTGGGTGACCTACTAGGAAGTCCTCGCCAAACAAATATGTGAGGGGAGAATATTAGGTTACGACCCAATCCCCAGAGCGTAAAATATCTTACTGAAAAAATAGGTCGTTATTGAAGTAAAAATAGGACCTCACAACACTCCCTCACGTGTTTCACTCGAAATATGGAAAAAAAATCGTTCAATTGTACTCGTGTTTGCTCTCAATAATACTGGCTTTTACCCTCTAATATGCTCACTCACTCGTGGCTTTTTCCACTTGAATTCTTTTATTTCTTTCGAAACTAAATGAATAGTGATGGAAGTTCAACAAGCGGTGAACAAACAAGACAAATCAAAATGAACAAACACTAAAATTAGTGACGAAAATTTAGAATGAAATTTGAAATACACCAGACCTAGCTCAAAATAATTAGAATGACGTAAGGACGCAAAGGAACAACCCAATGAAGTAAGGTAAGATAAAAGATTTAGAGAAGCACGATTTGTTTCTTGGTTTTTTTTTTTAACCAATTTGAAGACAAAATTTGAATGCCCAAAACAGATTGAATTTTGAACTTTAAATACGATTTGCAAATATGCAAATGTCTTTTGAAAATGTGAAGAATAGCACTTTCTTGTTTGGAACCTCTACAATGACGAAATAAACTGAATACTTTTGAGGGTTATCAATCTGCGACTATTAGAAAATTTAACTTTTGAATGAGAAAATCAGATCCGATTTTTACGTTTCAATATAGGTTTGAAATATAAGACGCCGTTTTACAACTCATAAAACGCGACAATTTCTTTTGATGCTTGTAAGACCTCCGAATGTTTAAAGTATTTGAATCAGATTCCAATACGAAAAACAAAATCAAATCAGAACAGAACGAAAAGAATAGATAGAACCTTGCGAGCTCGGTTTGGCTCTGATACCAAATGATGTGAGAACCCCTAAATCTACCACCAAAACTAGCTCAAGAGTGGAGGTTTGGACCCAACATATATACTAGTTCAGGCGACCCTCTAGAACCGATGTGGGATTTACATCATTCTCACACCCTTTAAAGGTGACTGCTTCAGTCGGGGATCAACACATCCAACAGATCGCCAACTGAGGCAGTTGCCTTAAAGGGTGTGGGAATGATGTGAATCCCACATCAGTTCCAGAGGGTCACCTAGGCTAGTATATATGTTGGGTCCAAACCTCCACTCTTGAACGCGTTTTTATTATGGAGTTAGGGGTTTCTCATATCAATGTGAGCACCATATAATTCAAATTTTGAATAGATGTCCAGGTGTCAGTGGTCAAACATACCATTTATGATGTTGAAAAAAAAAATACTACTTAAACTTGGTTCTTTCTTTCTTAAATATCTTGCGAATATCTCGTGCAACTGTTCTTCTAGGTGGCATAATAAATTTGAGATTTAGACACAGACAAAATGTCTTAAAACTAATTCCTTCAACCACTTTCAGTGGCAATTCATCCAAAATAATCATCTTTGAGAGAAATTCTCGAGTAGCCATTATTGTGAATGTGGGTACACCAGCAATCTTGCTCTCAGGAGTTCTAAAGATTAAAGTTGATTTCTTACTGTCTAAATTTCGTGAAAACTTTTTGCATACTTTAATATGCTTTATTAAACTTGAAGTCTCATTTTTCGTCAGGCGTGCAGCATAAAGTTGCCCACAATAATTGCATTTAGCTGAATCAGTGTTCGATATCCTACTGTAGTGAATCCAAACTACAAACTTAGTTCTTTTGGATTCCACATGCGAATTTTCACTAGGATTCTCTATCCTACTGTACAACAAAAAAACATTTTCAGCAATCATTATTCAACAATCAGCATTACAATACAATATATCAAGCTAAATTTACCAACCTAAACAGTAAACTCTAACAAAGGTACAAAACACACAAATGCAGAATTATTTCAGAAAGAAATAACAAAAGTATGTATTGTGAAATTACAACATAAAATAAGATCCAAATACAAATAAAGGAAGGAGGTCATAGACCAAAGTATTAATCCAACTTTTTCATTAAAAATGAAAAAACTATGTTTGAACAAAGACAAGGACAACACACAACTTGAATTTCATCCTCAATGAGCAAAAGTCAGGGCACAAATCAGGTTAAGGTTTGACAATAATCTACAACCTTTTTATGGATTAGATAGATATATATGAAATGAGCTATTTTTTAACAGCTTTAATTCTTTTCATTTGAACCTTTAATTAGATTTAATTGAATTCTATGGTTTGCTTCAGTAGAACATTTATAGGTTCACTATGTATGCAACATATTCATTTGGGATTGTGTGTGCCTAAAAACAATAGTAGAATTAGATCTCGCAAACAACCACATCACAAATAACAACATGAGACAGATAGCAATAACACTTAAACACATTTCACAACTCTAATTCACTACTATGAAGAAGCAAAAAACAAACTGTCCAAAACCACGGCAACACTGGCTAGATTAATTACACAAGCTAGATTCGATAAATTACATAAATTTAAACAATCTCTCACAGAATACTCGAAAAGAAAATTATACCTTATTCTTAGTTCAATGGACACAGTAGTAGAGAGAGACGGCAGACAGACTCGGGACTCGGGACTCGGGACTCGGGACTCGGGACTCGGGACTCGGGACTCGGGACTCGGGACTCGGGACTCGGGACTCGGGACTCGGGACTCGGGACTCGGGACTCGGGACTCGGGACTCGGGACTCGGGACTCGGGACTCGGGACTCGGGACTCGGGACTCGGGACTCGGGACTCGGGACTCGGGACTCGGGACTCGGGACTCGGGACTCGGGACTCGGGACTCGGGACTCGGGACTCGGGACTCGGGACTCGGGACTCGGGACTCGGGACTCGGGACTCGGGACTCGGGACTCGGGACTCGGGACTCGGGACTCGGGACTCGGGACTCGGGACTCGGGACTCGGGACTCGGGACTCGGGACTCGGGACTCGGGACTCGGGACTCGGGACTCGGGACTCGGGACTCGGGACTCGGGACTCGGGACTCGGGACTCGGGACTCGGGACTCGGGACTCGGGACTCGGGACTCGGGACTCGGGACTCGGGACTCGGGACTCGGGACTCGGGACTCGGGACTCGGGACTCGGGACTCGGGACTCGGGACTCGGGACTCGGGACTCGGGACTCGGGACTCGGGACTCGGGACTCGGGACTCGGGACTCGGGACTCGGGACTCGGGACTCGGGACTCGGGACTCGGGACTCGGGACTCGGGACTCGGGACTCGGGACTCGGGACTCGGGACTCGGGACTCGGGACTCGGGACTCGGGACTCGGGACTCGGGACTCGGGACTCGGGACTCGGGACTCGGGACTCGGGACTCGGGACTCGGGACTCGGGACTCGGGACTCGGGACTCGGGACTCGGGACTCGGGACTCGGGACTCGGGACTCGGGACTCGGGACTCGGGACTCGGGACTCGGGACTCGGGACTCGGGACTCGGGACTCGGGACTCGGGACTCGGGACTCGGGACTCGGGACTCGGGACTCGGGACTCGGGACTCGGGACTCGGGACTCGGGACTCGGGACTCGGGACTCGGGACTCGGGACTCGGCAATATATCAAGCTAAATTTACCAACCTAAACAGTAAACTCTAACAAAGGTACAAAACACACAAATGCAGAATTATTTCAGAAAGAAATAACAAAAGTATGTATTGTGAAATTACAACATAAAATAAGATCCAAATACAAATAAAGGAAGGAGGTCATAGACCAAAGTATTAATCCAACTTTTTCATTAAAAATGAAAAAACTATGTTTGAACAAAGACAAGGACAACACACAACTTGAATTTCATCCTCAATGAGCAAAAGTCAGGGCACAAATCAGGTTAAGGTTGACAATAATCTACAACCTTTTTATGGATTAGATGGATATATAATGAAATGAGCTATTTTTTAACAGCTTTAATTCTTTTCATTTGAACCTTTAATTATATTTAATTGAATTCTATGGTTTGCTTCAGTAGAACATTTATAGGTTCACTATGTATGCAACATATTCATTTGGGATTTGTGGTGCCTAAAAACAATAGTAGAATTAGATCTCGCAAACAACCACATCACAAATAACAACATGAGACAGATAGCAATAAACACATTTAACACATTTCACAACTCTAATTCACTACTATGAAGAAGCAAAAACAAACTGTCCAAAACCACGGCAACACTGGCTAGATTAATTACACAAGCTAGATTCGATAAATTACATAAATTTAAACAATCTCTCACAGAATACTCGAAAAGAAAATTTATACCTTATTCTTAGTTCAATGGACACAGAGTAGAGAGAGAGACGGCAGACGAGAGATGGAGAGAGCGTCGAGAGAGAGATGTGGGTCAGCTCGGGACTCGGGACTCGGGACTTCAGAGTCTAGAGGTTCAACTTCAGAGTTCAGAGTTCAGACTTCGAACTCTGAACTTAGTTAGAACATCTGACCCATGGGTCAGATAACCCGTTTCCACCGAGCCAACCCATGGGTCGGTACTCCCACCGTCCGGCCCGGTTCCCAAACCTCAAAATCATGGATCGGATCGCGATCCTCGGTTCCTACATTATTGGAACCAGGACCGACTCACAACCGCACGGAACAAGCTAAAAACTGGCCCGAACTGTTGGTCCGGTCCGGTTCGCTGGTTCCGAGCCAGTTCTGCCCATCCCTAAACAGAGCATATCTCCTACCACTCAAGTATTAGCCAAAGCATATCAAACACAAAAGTACACACTGTCATATACATCAACAAACAAGGAGTTTCGACAAGAGTTCACCAAAAACAAATGCTCATCTTGTATATATATCAACACTGTACAAAACACAAAAAGAACAATGCACATAAACATTCTTCTCTCCAAGTTTTCCTCTCTGTAAAAATCCAACTTAGTCTTCATAGTGATTTTTTCCCTCCGCCTCATAGTTGTATTTTAGTCTTCATAATGATTTTTTCCTCTACTTGTGTTTTTTCAAAAAGAGTTTATTCATAGTGATTATTCAGTTTTAAATTTTCTTTTCGAATTTTGATTGATACCAGAGCTTTGGTTTCGATAGTTTATTGAATTAATGTTTCAAAATTTGCTGAACTCACTCAGTTGATTTTTTTTTTTTTTTTTATGGACATTGAACTGACAAATAGAGAGTGTGTCTTCACAGACAAGGGTTCAGTTTGTGAAGAAGATGGCAATCCACCTTGTCGACCGTCGTTCTCACACTGATTGACAAATATGGTCTCCTCCGCCGATCTCCATGGCATAATGTGTGATCTCTTAAAGTTTCAATTTTATAGGTTTTAATTAGATTCTTACGTTGGTTTTTACAGAATTTATTTTAGAGCGAGTTTATTAGTTTTCATGATTTCTGTTGGAATTTATTCTTGATTGTTTGGATTTAGAAAACTCTGCAGTATTGAATTTTTATTAGGACAAATTCAATTTCTTAAAATTTCCTTTTTTTGAATCTCATTGTTGACAGATGACATGTGAATTTCGAACCTATCAATTATTATAGGAATATTTAATTTCTGGAGTATTTTTCAGCATGTATGAATTTTTAGACAATTTGTTTGAAAATTTGGGATATATTCGTCTTGGACTGTTTTCTAATTTTTGTTATGGCCATACAAGTGTAGATTATTTTTATTAGAATTTTTTTTCAGCTTCAATTTTTTAATTTAGGTTACATGTCATTTTGGGATCAATTACTTTGTTGAAGGATGTGATTTTGGTAGATAAATATTTTTGTTGTTGTTTGGCTTGGGTTTGGAGATGTTCTTTGAAACTTTGATACTACACTGTTTTTGTTATGGTAAAATGATAAGTGGAATTTTTAATATTTTGAAAGGATATTTTGTAGTAGATTTGAATGGCATTTTGTTGGATCTTGAGCTGATTTCGTCATCTTGGTTAAGTCTTTCTAAAACTTGATCAACATGAGTAGCCAAATTTACGCTTGATGAATTTTAAAGTTTGGCGATATGAATTTTTGAATGGGAGTTAGGTCGATAGCTCAATATTACGGATCTACTATAGGATTTTGTGGAAGAAGAAAATTTGAAGTTTTGTTCTTTACATCAGAATTCTTGTCAATGTAAAAATTATTTGAGTTCAATTTCTTAAATTCTTTTTGGATCTGGTCTGTAAAGTCTTCTCGTGCTCCCAATACAATATTGTTCACTTTTGACCGAGCACACACAAATTTATTTTTCGGATTAACTCAAAACATGTTGTACTAGTTAGGAAGGGAAACTCTACTTATAACGAACTCAATTTTCAATCTCTCAAGTGATGTGAGATTGTGCACCCCACTAGTATGGAATGAGCCCTCACAATCAAACAAAATCTTGGATCGTCCTTACCTTCACAGAGCAAGTTACCACAATCTCCCCTCCTTGTGAGCCCGACGTCCCCGTCAGCCACACTTCTAGTTGGGAATTGACTATGAAATCATTTGTCTAGTCTCAAGTACTCATAGTACAATATTGTTTGCTTTGAGCCAGAGTTCGTACGAATTTGTTCTTGGGGTTAGCCCAAAATGCGTTGTACTAGGCAGGAATGAGAACTTTACTTATAAAGCACTCAATTTTCACTCTTCCAAGCAATGTGAGATTGTGCACCCCACTGGTATGGGCTTGGGCCCTCACAATCAAACAAAATCTTGGATCGTCCTTACCTTCACAGAGCAAGTTACCACAATCTCCCCTCCTTGTGAGCCCGACGTCCCCGTCAGCCACACTTCTAGTTGGGAATTGACTATGAAATCATTTGTCTAGTCTCAAGTACTCATAGTACAATATTGTTTGCTTGAGCCAGAGTTCGTACGAATTGTTCTTGGGGTTAGCCCAAAATGCGTTGTACTAGGCAGGAATGAGAACTTTACTTATAAAGCACTCAATTTTCACTCTTCCAAGCAATGTGAGATTGTGCACCCCACTGGTATGGCCTTGGGCCCTCACAATCAAATAGAATATTGGGTTATCATTACCTTCACATGACGAGCTGCCACAATCTCCCCTCCCTTGGGAGCCTGATGTCCATGTCGGTCATACTTTCGGTTGAGAATTGACTATGATACCATTTGTGGAGTCCCTCGGTGCTCTAAGTACAATATTGTCCACTTTGATAAGAAGACCGCACAAATTTATTTTTGAAGTTAGCTCAAAACGAGTTTTACTAGGTAGGAATGATAACTCTATTTATAAAATACTCAATTTTCACTCTCCCAAGTAATATGTGATTGTGCACTCCCAACAGTATGAGTCTGAGTTCTCACAATGAAACAAAATCTCGGGTTGTCATTGTCTTCACAGAGCAGGCTGCCACAGGGTCGTAGATTATGTGTTATGGATCTTTTAAATAATCGCGTAAAGGTAAAGAATATTAGATTTCAATGACCAAATTCTTTTGGGTTGGCATATCCTGCATTACGGATCTTATTTAATTTTTTTCATTTTATCTGTAAATTTATATAAGGCTTCGTCACAAAATTGTGGTTGTATTTGATCTCTATTGATATTGTTCTCCTTTAGCAGTATTTTTTCTCTAATGAGTTTGTAACCAAAGAAAATTTTTAATGTTCTTGCCACCAGAAAATGTCTCGTTAAATGGAATAATGCAAAACTCATGTAAAAAAAATTCCTAGCGAAGTTCACAAATCTTTCACAATTAGTATGTTCACCAAATTTTAGCTTTCAACCAGTTGAATGTTCATTTAACTAGATAAAAATAAAATCTTAGAGTTCCACCAATTACACACTTTCATATTGTTTGAGAAAGGTAGAGAAAATCAATATATAGGCATACTTGTCTTCCCAAGTTAACAAGAAATGTTTTAAATAACATTCAAAGAAGAAGAATCCATAAGTTCTCTTTCTATTACATGAATTCAATGAATATTGATCAATTTCATATTTGGCCGAAAGTAAAAGTCCCAAGCAATTAATGCAAAAAAGAAATCTTAATCCAAATAAAAACTAGTTGAAAAGCTAGAATTATGAAGATAAAATAACATATTTTATGACTTCAAAGTTGTGGTGCTGGTAGGATTGAAGGCTTCATTATGGATGCATGAGGGAAACACTGTCACTAATCACATGTAGGCATAAACAACTTGTGTGTGATGTATAAATAAAATAATATTAGATTTATTTTTTAATTTACAGTCTAATCATATTTTTTGATGTAACGTTGATTAACTCATGCAATTTAAAAAATTAAAAATAAGGTAAATAATCACTTTCAAAAGTTTTATTCAAAAACTTAGTATCTTTGGTTAATTGGAAAAAAAATTAATTTCGTTAATTGTTTTTTAAAGTCAACGACTATTTATAGTGCTATTAAACTATTAGAATCTTACTTAGAAAACTTTAATTTTGAAAATGATATATATTTTAAAATAATAAATAAGTTTAATAAAGTGGAGGTCAATCTTGTAGAGTGTTTTTTAGCAAAAAGAAATGGAAAACCTCCCACTAGAGAATGAAAATGATTAATCAACCTCTTTTTGCCTCAACTTTTTTACTATCTTTCTTAATTTCTAAATGATAAATAAATGAAAATAAATTATAAAAAAAGACATATTTACCATTGAAAGTGAGGCTAAACATTGATCTTCAAGTGCGTTACACCTCATTTCATAGTCAACCACTAGCTCCCATTCTTAACATTACATCACACTTTCAAAACTCATAAAAAATATTAAAAATTGTAATACATTAGATTCGTAAGCGAACCTATAACGTTCGTTGAAACAAGGCTAAAGTCAAGCTCAAGGTCGGCGTAGCCAACCCACTCATTTTCGAGCATACTTTCAAACCAACTCAAATGCTCTTCACGAAATTTGATTATTTACTAACATGCTTGTGAAAAGCAGATTCATGTCAGGTATAAGATGAAGCCGAATTCGAACTAGGCCTTTAAAAGAAAAAAAAATATTATCACGGTCTCGAACCATTTGATGACCTTAAATCCCACACTTTTACTTTTTAGAGTAAATTGTTTATCTTATTGAGTTTTGGAGTTCACTTAAATAAAATCTGTAATCAAAATAATTAATCTTGTTTAGTAAAAGTAATTTTCAAAATGTAACGATTTGCTAACTTTAACCAAGGCTAATTTTCTCGAACTTTTTCAAATACAAGTAATCAAGTGGATGAAGCTTACGAAAGCCTTCCAATTTTGTAGATTTTTTTGGGCCTGCCAAAGCCCATGTTCAACGATACAGTGGGCTTTCACAGGTTCGACTAGATTTTCGTGGTTCTGTACACCCAAAACCTTAAACCTAACCATGAACTACAGGTCTACTACATCCTAAAAACTCCTGGGTCCTATAGGGGTGAGAACCGGCGTGAACTTGACTGAACTTGCCCGGGTTAGTAATACTTGTGGGCCTAGTTCCCTTGTTTTTATCGTTCTTAGTTTTGATTAATTAGTTATTGGTACCGTAAGACGATTACAAATAGTCATTAGGTGTCCGCGTTAATATTTATAGTGGAAAATATGTAACAGAATCCTTCATCATATATTCATGTTACACCCTCATCTAAGTCTTCATATTTTCTCCCTCATCTAATTCATCGGTTCATGTTGTTGGATGAGTTATTAATTAATTATTATTAAGAATTTAGTGCATTAATCATCCGCTAATCGTAACTATAATGCATTACAAAGATATGATATTGGAATATATCGAAGTTCTTGTATCAATCATGCATGCTAAAAGAAAATTCTGCTGGCAGCGAGGCCAGGGCCCCATCTCCTAGATAGAAACAAAGACTGCAGAGAGAGAGAGATCACGTGAGAGATCTTAGTGAAGGGTAGCTACAAAAATTGACAGGCTGGGATTTTGGAGGCATTTTCACGTAGCTGACATGAATTGTTGGTGTTAAGCTTTTTTGTAACAAATGTTGGAGATTAGCAGTAGAGAGTTGAATGATCTCTCCCACTTTTAAAGTCTTGACCAGTGGAATATCTGAGTACTCTCAGTACAATATTATTCATTTTAGGAAAGAGTGTGCACATCTTTGACTTTATAGGACGGGATGCCATATTACATTTATTCTAAATCAACTTACCTAAACTGTTAAGAAAGAAGAAAGTCTTGATCTAAAGAAGAAATTGAGTATTGAAAATCGTTGGTAACCTTTATCACCATCTTATACGGTAAAAATAAGATGTTAAACTAAATCTATGAATTTTGTTTTCTGTATTTCCAAAAGTGTAACAGTTATATTCATCAAGATAAAATAATTGCAGAAAACACCCAAGTCCATGAAATCACTATTAGAAAATAGCTTTTGAAAACTGTTGTCGAGTTAGATTATGAAGTTCATTTTTAGTTCTGCAGTTGAAGTTGTAATTTATCATGTCATAATGGTTTTTCTCTAGAAAAAACTTACCTTAATCTCTATATTTTTTTTGCAAATGCGAGATTGAGATAGAAAATAACTAATACCCATTTGACTAAAGGACTACAAACTTGTATTTATAAGCTGTCTGGCTTAAGTTAGGCCCTTCATAAAACTAAGTCTGACAACTGATATATATATACACACATAAAATCTCACACTTTAATTCAAATGCCTAACCATAAACTGGATTCGATCACTTTAATAGAGATTGATTTTATGATAGTAAATACACAATTATTACTAAATCTATAAACACAATGCATAATTGTCAATTTTTATCCATAGAAGGACCCATTGGAGCTGGCTACAAAAGTACAACATTTGGCTTATTGACAGGAAATAATGGTTGGTTCCTGTGACAACTCAAAAATTATCGACCCTATTTGAAAGTAACATTTGATATAAATGATAAAGAAGTTAGAATAATTGTTTGATTGTCTTCTTTTATTGACGATTTTAAATAATTGTTTGATTGTCTTCTTTTATTGACGTTTTTAAACTTGTTTAGATTCTGATGTTAATTCCATTACCATTTATGTGAGATCTATCTTTGAGAAACTTGTCAAACGATGATTAAGACACTAAAAAGGCATGGTTTAAAGCTAAGTTAAGAGAATTATGGCGTGGTTACATAGAAGAGAGTTGAAGGAAGAAGTCTCCAATTTGATTAGCGAAAATGATGATTTGGAATTAATCATACAAAAAGAGGAAGAGAAAGACAACAACAAACAAAATCAAATTCTTTTGGAAACAATTAGAAAAGAAAATATCCTAAGATGAACTATGAAATCATTATAATTGTACAACCGAAGAACAAACTTAGAGAGTATGTCTGTAACGTCTCCGAATCCACCCTGGCTCGGTACGCTACTTGTTCACTCATACAACCCATACAACCTGTTAAACTAAGATTAAATAAATTTTCGATAAAATTTCGACTTAATTTTTCAGATTTTTCGAAAACTTAAAAACGTTTGAAAAACATTCGTAAAATACGTACAATACGCACCGGAAAGAGTCGGGTTAAACATATCCGAAAAAGAAAATTAAAAAAAACAATGGGGCAGGGTTGCAGTCAACATTTGGAAAAATGGTCAACATATATCACGGCTTAACAGCCTCAGGTGTTGACACCCCGATAGTCTGGTCGACTCTTCTAACTGACTTTACACTAACTAGTCAACAACTCTTATAATCGGTCGACATCTCTTATAATCGATTCGCCACACCAATATCAACCGATTTTGCACTACTCAGTTGATATCAACAGGGGTCGATATCGCTAGAGGGCCGATATCGCCAATGGTCGATATCGTTAGAGGACGACATCGCCAGGGGTCGATATCTCCACGGGTCGATATCGCAAGGGGTCGATATCGTCAGGGGACGACATCACCAAGGGTCGACATCGCTAGGGGACGACATCACTAGGGGTCGACATCACTAGGGGACGACATCACCACACCAACTTTCGACCTATTCTTTCCTTTTCCAATTTTCTTCACTTCATCAACATTTCACCTAAAAACCCTAAAAATTCATCTTCCAATATTTTAAATTTCTAGACACATTAAAACCCTTAAAACCTGAATCACACCCATAAATAGAAACATAAAAGTTTGTAAAAACTAAACATCGTTTCAAACCAAACACCCAAAAAGGTTTATAAGACCAACATCCGGTACAAAACCAAAAATCCCAAAAAAATTACCCACTACCACAGCTCCCAACAACATCATGGTCAAGGTGCCCCGACAAATACCAGCACCGGTATGCCACGTACATAGCCGACTGCATCCTAACCCTAGTATCCCTCAACTAGCTCACTTGGTATCTCGTCGTCACCTACACCATAGAACACAAAACGTAATCCTAATCCTTAGCAAGTAGAGAATAATGAATGTAAAAACACAATGCACACTCAACCCCTAACATATGCAGTTTCTACTCGCTCTGTTGTTCTAGTTTCATTTTCATTTCATTAATCTTTCACTTTTTGGTATGGATCAAGTAGGCACACGTCCGAGCCCCGCTCATTGGACGGCCACACTTTGACCCAACATAGCAAGATCGGACAGCTAGGGGCCCCGCCCATTGGGCGGCCATACACGATCCCCTCCCACGTCGATTATAGAACCATGTTCATAATCACGACAAATTACATACTTTCAACGTACATCTCTCGTAGAGCTCCCCCGCATGTCACGACCCTAACACTGTACCCAATTTTTCATACATATTTTTTTTTTTATACTTATAACTTTAAATAAACTCTAGGCGGAATTTAAACCGAAATCGGAATTGAAATCTAACTCTTAAACTGTTTAAATTAAATCATACAAACAGATTAGGATATTTAGTCATCATATCATGCTGTCGCTCCCACGTAGCTTCCAGCAGCTCAAGCTCCATCCACGAGCGTTGTTTGTCTGAGGCAAAACACAACGGTCGATGTTAAAGCAATTTAAGCTTCTAAACGTCCAAATTAACAAAACCTTAACTAAAGAATTTCTTAAAACTTCTAGCTTAATTATTCGAAGCATATCGATGAATAATTTACGATTGATACCTCGAAACTATAATTTACGAGTTTTTCTCTAAAACCCGGAAATTCTCAAATTTTAACATTCGTCCTAAATCAATTAAATTCGTCCAATAACGTCCAATACATTCACTATATCCTTAATTACGGCAAACCTAACAATTTCGGACTATAAATCGCGATTTTAAAACGAAACCATAATTGTTCAAACTCCGTAAAACTCAAAATAAACGTTCTAAAACTATAGATCCATACCTAGAGCATCGATTGAAGGAGAAAACGCAAAGAAAACGGATTGAACGGAGGAAAAACGGAGGTTGGATGTCGAGAAACCCTCGCGGGCAGAGAGGAGGCCGAGAGGAAAATCGAAAACAGAGAGCTGCTGGCGTGAAATGGTGAAGGAGAAGAGAAAAAGGTTTTTAAATATTAAAATTGACTTGACAAATTACCGTTTTGCCCTTCCATAGTTTTTATATTCGTTTCGTCGCTTGTTTCGTTAATTAACTAGCTATTCGACTCCGCCAAATATCCTTATTTCACCCATAAGTCCAACTTATTATTTGGGATTTATCAAAACTGTCCGTTCGCAAATCGGACCTCGTTTACTATTTTTACTAAAACGTCTTTATATTACGAGAAATTTAATTACTCGGAATATAGCGTTATTACTCCGAAAAATCTCGTAAATTTCCTAAAATTTCTATTAATCGTTAGGATTCTAATGACGTTTTCTTTTTGTAAAACGAGTTTGATTTGACATATTTACAAATATGTCAATATATATTATAATATAAAATCCCGTACAGGCCGGATATTACACCGCAAGTGCTACCCTAGCACCCTAACGCGGTTAGGCGACTCCACTCGAGACACCTTTGCATTATTCTTATCTTATTACGTTCCATGCTCACATTTTAAACCATGCACAAAACTCATTTTTCGTGTTTCGAAAACAATGATGCATGTTATACAATACTCAACACAAAACAAACCAATAACCAATAATAAACCCTACCGTTCCATGGTGTAGGCCCGAAGACAAACGCACACACTCCACTACTTACCTGGATTCCTGCAACGCACTTACTCACTTCGGTTACGCCGAAGGCTCAACTCGTTACCCTAGCATATTAAGGGGAAAAACACTTAGAAACCATTAAGATAAATCTAAGGAATGCCTAAACTAAATTTAATAACAACTTAAACTGACTCTAAAGTCTAATACTCTAAAACCCGAAATTCCCACATTTTTAGTGTCCAAACTTCAATCGGCCATAACTTACTCGTTTTTCATCAGATTTGAACAATCCAACTCATTCCGTAAACCTCTACATGTCTACTATCCAATGAATCAATCCATTTTATAAAACCAACATGAATGGCTGATCGAATTTCCCAAAACAGAACCGGCGACACTTTTGTTCCAAACCGATATTTCACCAACTTTCACCAATTCTCTAATCTAACTACCTAACTATTGACTTAAATGATGATTAAGTCCAAATTTGTTTTTGATGATGTGTTTGTATGGTTAATATTGTAATTTGATTATGTTTACTGAATGAAAATAATGTATATGCAGTTGAGATTAATCTGTCGGAAATACCCTTGAAAAGGGTATTTTAGTTTACTAATGAATTTGGTTGAGTGTTCTAGGTATATTAGTAAAACAGGGCTGTGAATGCACATTCAGTGGTTAAGTTGCAGAAAAGTCCACCGGTGATTTTAAATAATAAAAACAGAAGTCCACCGGTGAAAATAATAATAAAAGAAGAAGTCGTTCAAAGGCGGAAGACTTCGAAGAAGGCCTCATCCGATCGCTAAACGACAAAGGCGGAAGACTTCGAAGAAGGCCTCATCCGATCGCTAAACGACAAAGGCGGAAGACTTCGAAGAAGGCCTCATCCGATCGCTAAACGACAAAGGCGGAAGACTTCGAGAAGGCCTCATCCGATCGCTAAACGACAAAGGCGGAAGACTTCGAAGAAGGCCTCATCCGATCGCTAAACGACAAAGGCGGAAGACTTCGAAGAAGGCCTCATCCGATCGCTAAACGACAAAGGCGGAAGACTTCGAGAAGGCCTCATCCGATCGCTAAACGACAAAGGCGGAAGACTTCGAAGAAGGCCTCATCCGATCGCTAAACGACAAAGGCGGAAGACTTCGAAGAAGGCCTCATCCGATCGCTAAACGACAAAGGCGGAAGACTTCGAAGAAGGCCTCATCCGATCGCTAAACGACAAAGGCGGAAGACTTCGAAGAAGGCTTCATCCGATCGCTAAATCATCCGATCGCTAACGACAAAGGCGGAAGACTTCGAAGAAGACCTCCTCCGCTCACTAGACGACAAAACCGGAAGACTTCATATCTACATCTTCCGATAGCGGTTCAGTTGTTTAATGCTGCATCTTCTGACAGCGGTTCATCTTCTAAAGCAGCATCCACCGATTCGGCTCAAGCTTCACAAACATAACGAAGCCGGTTCAAGAATTGTAAAGCAACGTCTTCCGCCAGATTTTAAATTATGCCGCGAAAGCTACAGTGTATCTCGCCCAGAAGCTTAAAGTCCAGAACATTAATGGTGTCGGGCGACTTGCGCTTTCAGAAAGCAACGGCTACCTGCTTTTGTACGAAAGCTGCTCCAACGGTAACAAAGTTTCCATTATTGGATAAGGAGCATTGAAGTCAAGCTGATTTGCAGACAGAGTATTTAAGCCGAGGTTAGAGCACGAAGACCAAACTTTTGAAAATTTGATTTCCTGAACTCTAACTTGCGAAGCATACTCTGTATTCTATATCTACAACTCTCTATTCCAAAACTTGAGATTCTGTTTTGAGAGTTTGTAGATCATCATAATCTGTCATTCAAATATGAAAATCTTGTAAGACAGTGGATTATCGCCCGTGAAGAATAATCCAGAAGTGTAAAAGGCAGTTGATCGGAGCCCGGAATACCGATCTGTTTTCTCACTGAGGAGAAGGTTAAGAATCTTCAAGGGGGTGCCTTGGAGCATGGACGTAGGCAGTTTGGCCGAACCACGTTAAAAACTGTGGTGTCGAATTTCTCTCTCCCTCTCTTTACTTTATTTGTTTGTCTGCTATTAATTTATAAGTACTTTATTCAAGAGAGAAATTTAGTTAGACTTTGGATTAAAATTTAAAAAGGTCTAATTCACCCCCCTCTTAGACAATATCATTCCTACAATTGGTATCAGAGAAAGGTTAATCATTGTCTAAGTTGTATTAGAACACTCTGTGAGATATTTACCATGGCATTCAACACTAACACCACACAAGTAGAAGGTCAAGCAACAAATAGACCTCCCTTTTTTGATGGGAGTGATTATGTCTACTGGAAGTCTAGAATGAGAATATTCATTCAAGCTTTTGACTATGAACTATGGAATAATATAGAAAATGGTCCATACATAGCTTTTAAAACAGAAGACGGTATTAGAACTCCCAAAGCTTTACACGAACTAAATGATACAGATAAAAAGAACTTGAGCCTAAATGCCAAGGCAATAAACACCTTGTACTGTGCTCTGAACAGAGATGAATTTAATAGAGTACAAGGGTGTGAGAGCGCTCAAGAGATTTGGCGCCTATTAGAGGTCACACACGAGGGCACAAATCAGGTGAAAGAGAGCAAATTGAATATGCTCATACATGAGTATGAACTATTTTCTATGCCTAAGGATGAGTCTGTCTCTTCAATGTTTACCAGATTTACTAACATAACTAATGGTTTGAAAGCTCTTGGTAAATCTTACTCTAGTGAAGAACAGGTCAGGAAGATCCTCAGATGTCTTCCAAGAAGTTGGCAGCCAAAAGTGACTGCCATACAGGAAGCAAAGGATCTCAAAGCTCTAAAGCTTGAGGAGCTCATTGGATCTCTCATGACACATGAGATCACAATGAGGGCAAACGAAAAGGAGGACCTCAAAGAAAAGGAGGTTACAAGGGAAAAGGACATTGCTCTGAAAGCCTCCTCTAGCAAGAATGAAGTATCTGAGGATGAAGAAGAGGAAGATGATGAGGATATAGCTCTCATCACTAGGAGATTCAGTAAATTCCTGCAACGGAAGAGGATGCAGGGAAAAAGATTTCCAAAAGGTGAGAAGTTCCAAAAGGACAAGGAGATCACATGCTTTGGGTGTGGAAAGCCTGGTCATATGAAGGCAGACTGTCCACAAGCAAAGAAGTATCCCAAGAAATTCAAGAAGAAGGCCATGAAGGCTACTTGGGATGAAAGTGAAAGTGACACCTCTTCTTCAGAAGATGAGGAAGTTGTCAACCTCTGCTTTATGGCACACGAGAATGAGGTTAGCATTTCCTTAAGTGATAGTGAATCTGATGAAGATGGTGATATGATTGATGCATTTAATGATCTTGTAAAACAATTTAGCATGCTAAAGGTCAAATATAATTTGCTGAAAAAGGAAAATGCAAGCTTAATTGAGAAGCATGAAAATGAAAGGAATCAGCATGAAAAAGAAGTTTCTGAACTGAAAAAGAAAAATGAGACCTTAAATAGTTTTGTTCAGAAATACACTTATAGTAGTAATCAACTGAGCATGCTGTTAAGTGACCAGAGAATGCAATTAGATAAAGCTGGTTTAGGGTATGACAGATTGAGCAAAAAGAAATCTTATAAGAATTACTTTGTTAAATCTACTGTTTGCCATGTGTGTAATGAAGTAGGACATAAATCTTTTGTATGTCCTTTAAAAAACTAAGACTAACACTAGGACCCAAAAGATTTGGGTACCTAAGAAGACTACTTGATCACTGTTTTGCAGGTTGACAGCTCTCCCGGGAAGAATCAGTGGTACCTTGACAGTGGTTGTTCAAGGTATATGACGGGAGACTCAACCAAGTTTGCTGTTGTCAACAAGAAAAAGGGCAGTGTCACTTTTGGTAGAAACCAAAAGGGCAGGATTGTTGGCATCGGCAATATAGGTAATCCTTCTAAACCAATCATTGAAAATGTATTATTAGTAGAAGGATTAAAGCATAATCTGTTAAGCATAAGTCAGTTGTGTGACAAGGGCTATAATGTAACATTCAAATCAAATGCTTGTGTGATTAAAGACATTTCAACCAACAATGTTTTGTTTAAAGGATTTAGAAAAGAAAATGTCTATATTGTTGATCTGAATGACTTTGAGCATGTTGATGAGAAATGTTTTGCTGTTAATTCTTCCCATGATTCTTGGATTTGACATAGGAGATTAGGACATGTAGGGATGGATACTTTAGCTAAGATTACTAAGGAGAATTTAATTAGAGCAATCCCTAAGATATCCTTTGAGAAGGATAAGGTCTGTGAAGCTTGCCAAATGGGTAAGCAGATCAAAACTTCTTTTGCATCGAAGAATAAAATTTCAACTTCTAAGCCTCTTCAACTCCTTCACATGGACCTCTTTGGTCCTTCAAATATAGCTAGCCTAGGAGGAAAATTCTATGCATTCGTCATTGTTGATGATTTTTCTAGATTTACTTGGGTTCTCTTTCTGAAGTCTAAGGATGAGACTTTTGACACATTTTCTAGTTTTAGGAAAAGAGTTCAAAATGAAAAGGAGCTCACCATAGTTGCTATTCGTAGTGATCATGGTGGAGAATTTGAAAATGAGAAATTTGAACTCTTGTGTCTCAAGTATGGAATTGAGCACAATTTCTTTCTCCTAGGACCCCTCAGTAAAATGGTGTTGTTGAGAGGAAAAACAGGTTTCTCCAAGAGCTTGCTAGGACTATGCTTAATGAGAATTTTCTTCTTAAGTATTTCTGGGCTGAAGCTGTTGCAACAGCCTGTTATGTTCTAAATCGGGTCTCCATAAGACCTATTCTTGAGAAAACTTCATATGAGCTCTGGAGTGGAAAAACTCCTTCTGTTAAATACTTTAGAGCCTTTGATAGCAAATGCTTTATTCTCAACACTAAGGATAACTTAGGAAAATTCAACTCCAAATCTGATCTTGGAATTTTTCTTGGTTATTCTCTTTCTAGCAAAGCATATAGAGTTTTCAATAGGAGAACTCTAGTTGTAGAGGAATCAGTGCATGTCAACTTTGATGAGTCCCCTCAACCCACAATCAATGTGGATGAGGATGTCACTTTGGAAAATCATCTGGACTCTATTTCCTTAGAAAAACCCTCAGATTCACTACAAGTAGAGAAATCCTTAGAACCCTCCTCTACTTCTCTAGATATTATTCCTGGCAAGGATGAAAATCCTACTCTCCCTAGAGATTGGGAATTTGTCAGAAACCATCCAATAGATGAAGTCTTAGGTGATCCTTCATTAGGAGTTAAGACTAGATCCTCTCTTAGGAATCTCTATGCCAATGTGGCATTTATTTCTCAAATAGAGCCTACGAAGTTTGAAGAGGCCGAGAATGATGAGAATTGGATCTCAGCAATGCAAGAAGAGTTAAATCAATTTGAAAGGAGTAAGGTATGAGAACTTGTTCCACGGCCTGAGGATCATCTTATTATTGGAACCAAATGGGTTTATAAGAATAAATTGGATGAAAATGGGATTGTTGTGAGAAATAAGGCTAGACTAGTTGCTAAGGGATACTCTCAAGAAGAGGGTATTGATTTTGAGGAATCTTTTGCCCCTGTAGCTAGATTAGAGTCAATTAGGATGCTTCTTGCGTTTGCTTGCTTCAAAAACTTCACACTCTTTTAAATGGATGTAAAGAGTGCATTCTTAAATGGATATATTACAGAAGAAGTTTTTGTTGAGCAACTTTTAGGTTTTGAAGCTTTTGACAAACCCGACTATGTCTATAAGTTAAGGAAAGCTCTCTATGGTCTTAAACAGGCTCCTAGAGCTTGGTACGATAGGTTGAAGAATTTCCTTGAGGAAAGAAATTTCAAAAAGGTAACTCTGATTCAACTCTATTTACCATGCAAAAGGATAAGGATATTCTGTTAGTTCAAATTTATGTCGATGACATTATTTTTGGATCAACAAATGTCAAAATGTGTAATGAGTTTTCCTCCCTCATGCAAAGTGAATTTGAGATGAGTATGATGGGGAGTTAAAATTTTTCTTAGGATTCCAGATTAGTCAATCTCCTGATGGAATTTTCTTCTGTCAAGAAAAGTACATTAAGGAACTTCTTAAGAAATTTGGTTTAGAAACTGTCAAATCGTCTAAAACTCCCATGAGTACCACTACTAAATTGGACAAGGATGAAAATGGTATAAGTGTGGATATCAAGAAATATCGTGGTATGATTGGTTCTCTGTTGTATCTGACTGCAAGTAGGCCAGATATACTCTTTAGTGTTTGTTTATGTGCTAGATTCCAGACTGCTCCTAAGGAATCTCACTTAACTGCTGTCAAAAGGATTTTTAAATATTTAAGTGGGACACCTGATTTAGGTTTATGGTATCCGAAGGGTACCTCCTTTGATCTAGTAGGATATTCTGATTCTGACTATGCTGGTAGTCTAATTGATAAGAAGAGCACCAGTGGCACTTGTCAATTCTTAGGAGAATCTCTAGTGTCTTGGTATTCTAAGAAACAGAATTCTGTTGCATTGTCAACTGCTGAGAGTGAATATATTGCTGCAGGCAGTTGCTGTGCACAAATGCTTTGGATGAAGCAAACTCTAGAGGACTACAATCTGTTTTATGATAGGATTCCTATTCGATGTGATAACACCAGTGCCATAAACATTTCTAAAAATCCTATTCAGCATTCTAGAACCAAACACATATATGTAAGATATCACTTCATTCGTGATCATGTTCAAAGAGGTGATATATCTTTAGAGTTTGTCAATTCCGAAGATCAATTGCCAGATATCTTCACAAAGCCTTTAGATGAGAAAACCTTCTGTGGAATAAGAATAAGGTTAGGACTTATGAAGTGTGAGAAAAGTTAAGCCTTTTGTGTTTACATCGCCCGGTCATTTACTATTCATCGGAAGATGTATATGCACCGGATAATATATTTTTTTTTCTAATCTGATGACACGTGTACACCATCGGGCGATCCGATTCCAATGCTTAGTTTTCCTCTCTTCGGGCGATGCCCTATTTTATTTAAACTCTTTCTTTACAAAGACGCTTCATCTTTCGCGCTCTTTCACAAGCTTCTGCTTTGACAGACATTTTTCTCCTCTCCAAAAACCCTTCTCTCCTTCGCGATAGCACTCTGTCATTCTCTTCTATCGTTCAATGGAGTCTTCTTCAAGAGCTGGCAAGGAACCCGCCTCTAAAAAGGCCAAGCTCCCTGCTAGACAGCCTCGAGAACTGCCTCGGGCTACAAATTGGCCAACTCACTTTTTCTTCACTCAGTTTGTAGAATCGAGGTATCACGATGATTTCAAGTTCAAAACTCTTATTCCTAGTAGGGGTATTTCTCCTGATGAGTTGGTTGGTTTTAATCTAGTAGAACCTTTGACAGATATTGGATTAATTGGGTTATTCGAAATTGAATCCTTCTTTTACCCCACGGCTGTTAAACTGTTTTATGCCAATCTTGGCTATTCTTCTGACCAATCCACTGTGTCGAGCTATGTGTATGGAAAACGCATAGTTTTAACCTCCTCTTTCTTAAATGAACTTCTGGGGTATCCTTATCTAGATAAACATCCCCAATTCTACTTGTCAGGGCAAGAGCCTCCATTTCTTGGAACTCCTGATGGTCAACAATTTTTCAAAGAAATTGCCCTTGACCCGAACAATATTCCCAACTCCTTAAAAAGAAAACACTTAACCATTAGAGCTAGACTTTTTCATCAAATGATCAGCTATAATGTTATTCCTATAGGTGGTCATTATGATGAAGTTAGTAGCATGGAATTGGCTATTCTTTTTTCCATCTACTTTAAGACCCCTTTCGATATAGGATATGTTATTCTGAGAAGAATGATTCTATGTGTTACTACCAAGTCTCAATCCCTTCCCTACAACCTCCTCCTCATGAAGATCTTTCAGAAATTTGAAGTTGAATTTCCCGAGGAAGATGATCTTACCTGTCTTAAAACTTCCAGTTATTATTCCAAGGCTACACTGAACAGAATGAGGATTAAGAGAAATAGAAAAGGAGAATTTTATTTGGATCAGTCTAAACAGAGGGTCGCTCAGGTAACTACAGTCAGAAAAGGGAAGAGAAAGCTTGAACCGACTGATGAGTCATCAATTCAAGAAGGCGTTGGATGATTCAGAAATCCCTGCTTTTGATGATTCTCCTTCTCCCTCCATGGTATCTCGTGTGCAGCCTCCTCCTCTAAGGCCTAGACAACCTGCTTCATTAGTTTCAGCGCATCCCTTTGAGGCTATTTCTGCTCCTTCTTCACCTCCACCTTCTCTCCGGTATTTCGAGCAATTTCTTCGATAATCAAACATGGTCCTCCAGTTCAATCCACATTACCAACTCTGCCTCCACCAGCTTCTATATCTCCAATCATCCCTACTCCTCCTTCTACACCTCCTCTTCCTCCACTTTCTGCTCCACAAATCCAAACTGCTCCAATAGTCCAAATTGCTCCTGCAGTACTTCTCCCTGAAGAAATTTTGCAGAGTACCCCTGCCACTCCTTTAACATATCACAGGAGATCTTCCATGAGTGAGACGCACTAGAATGAGTTGAAGACCAGTTTTGATAATCTTGAGAAAGCTTTCAGCTCTTTTCAAAGTCAGCTTGAGACAAAACTGGCACAGAACAAAGTGGAATTGAGCTCTGATTTGAATGGTTTGATCAATCAGCTCATAGAGGATCTGCAAAGAGATGCTGTTGTAGCTAAGGGCCAAATGGATCAAAAACTGGATCGCAATCATGAGTTTTTCTCTCGGGAACTTCGGGAGCTCAAGACTCGAGTGGAGGCTCTCCAACCTGAACCGTCTCCACCTCCTCAGTCTTCCCCTGAGCCGTGTGATGCAGACTTTCTCCCTTCTGTTTTCAGACCTGCAGTGAATGATGAGCGTTTCATGTCTTTGGATATACATCAAGCTGAGCTGCAAGTCAAGGTACAAGCAGTTTCTTCTGTCTCTGCGTCCTCCTCCCACTCTTCACCATGTATATGTATAGACATGGTGGTATATCAAGGCTCCTCTCAGGCGGCTTCTTCATCAGTTCCTCTACCAGTGCCCCCTCTGGGTATGGACTGGATGGAGTTTCTGGCACTAATTTGGGCATCTTATCAACCTTATATTCCTCTCCCTGCTCTTCCTGCTCCTGCTCCTGCTTCTGTTACTGATCAACCAAGTTTGGACTCAGCGGTGTTTTCTTTCTTTCTCCAAGAAATGTGGACACATATTAAGAACTTAACTTAATTAGGATGTTAGTCTTTTTGTGACTCATTGAACAATTTTTTTTTTCTCTTTTCCTTTGATGTTTCACATTTTGTATTCTTCTGTGTTTATTTGTTTTTGATAATGACAATGGGGGAGAACACAGATGATTGATACACTCTGATAATTGTTGATAGATTGATTGATACACTTTGATCATTGTACTTTGATCATTGTTTGATATTCTGATAGCATGTATGAGATTATAGATTGATTGATACACTTTGATCATTGTTTGATATTCTGATAGCATGTATGAGATTATAGATTGATTGATACACTTTGATCATTGTTTGATATTCTGATAGCATGTATGAGATTATAGATTGATTGATACACTTTGATCATTGTTTGATATTCTGATAGCATGTATGAGATTATAGATTGATTGATACACTTTGATCATTGTTTGATATTCTGATAGCATGTATGAGATTATAGATTGATTGATACACTTTGATCATTGTTTGATATTCTGATAGCATGTATGAGATTATAGATTGATTGATACACTTTGATCATTGTTTGATATTCTGATAGCATGTATGAGATTATAGATTGATTGATACACTTTGATCATTGTTTGATATTCTGATAGCATGTATGAGATTATAGATTGATTGATACACTTTGATCATTGTTTGATATTCTGATAGCATGTATAGAGTTAGTTGATATTCTGATAGCATGTATGAGATTAATCTGTGAAATCTGGATATGATAGTTTTAAAGTATGCATATGTTGTGGGGCAGCTAGAACTATGGGGGAGAGACTTATTTAATCAAATTTATACTTATAGATTGTCATCATCAAAAAGGGGGAGATTGTTGACTTTTGATATTCTGATAGCATGTATGAGATTATAGATTGATTGATACACTTTGATCATTGTTTGATATTCTGATAGCATGTATGAGATTATAGATTGATTGATACACTTTGATCATTGTTTGATATTCTGATAGCATGTATGAGATTATAGATTGATTGATACACTTTGATCATTGTTTGATATTCTGATAGCATGTATGAGATTAATCTGTCGGAAATACCCTTGAAAAGGATATTTTAGTTTACTAATGAATTTGGTTGAGTGTTCTAGGTATATTAGTAAAACAGGGCTGTGAATGCACATTCAGTGGTTAAGTTGCAGAAAAGTCCACCGGTGATTTTAAATAAAAAAATAATAATAAAAACAGAAGTCCACCGGTGAAAATAATAATAAAAGAAGAAGTCGTTCAAAGGCGGAAGACTTCGAAGAAGGCCTCATCCGATCGCTAAACGACAAAGGCGGAAGACTTCGAAGAAGGCCTCATCCGATCGCTAAACGACAAAGGCGGAAGACTTCGAAGAAGGCCTCATCCGATCGCTAAACGACAAAGGCGGAAGACTTCGAAGAAGGCCTCATTCGATCGCTAAACGACAATGGCGGAAGACTTCGAAGAAGGCCTCATCCGATCGCTAAACGACAAAGGCGGAAGACTTCGAAGAAGACCTCCACCGCTCACTAGACGACAAAACCGGAAGACTTCATATCTACATCTTCCGATAGCGGTTCAGTTGTTTAATGCTGCATCTTCTGACAGCGGTTCATCTTCTAAAGCAGCATCCACCGATTCGGCTCAAGCTTCACAAACATAACGAAGCCGGTTCAAGAATTGTAAAGCAACGTCTTCCGCCAGATTTTAAATTATGCCGTGAAAGCTACAGTGTATCTCGCCCAGAAGCTTAAAGTCCAGAACATTAATGGTGTCGGGCGACTTGCGCTTTCAGAAAGCAACGGCTACCTGCTTTTGTACGAAAGCTGCTCCAACGGTAACAAAGTTTCCATTATTAATTAAGGAGCATTGAAGTCAAGCCGATTTACAGACAGAGTATTTAAGCCGAGGTTAGAGCACGAAGACCAAACTTTTGAAAATTTGATTTCCTGAACTCTAACTTGCGAAGCATACTCTGTATTCTATATCTACAACTCTCTATTCCAAAACTTGAGATTCTGTTTTGAGAGTTTGTAGATCATCATAATCTGTCATTCAAATCTAAAAATCTTGTAAGGCAGTGGATTATCGCCCGTGAAGAATAATCCAGAAGTGTAAAAGGCAGTTGATCAGAGCCCGGAATACCGATCTGTTTTCTCACTGAGGAGAAGGTTAAGAATCTTCAAGGGGCAGCCTTGGAGCGTGGACGTAGGCAGTTTGGCCAAACCACGTTAAAAACTGTGGTGTCGAATTTCTCTCTCTCTCTCTTTACTTTATTTGTTTGTCTGCTATTAATTTATAAGTACTTTATTCAAGAGAGAAATTTAGTTAGACTTTGGATTAAAATTTAAAAAGGTCTAATTCACCCCCCTCTTAGACATATCGTTCCTACATAAACAACTTAAACCAACCTATCTAATGTTTAAATCATCAAAACTATGAAGAAAACCAGCCAATGAATGAAAATTTCGGACCCCTTACTTAGGGTTTCCCAAACCCTTTCAAAAACTAAAACCCTCACAAAGTACCAAAAATCTTCATTTAGATGCATCACTAACAAAACCCATCTAAAACTCACCTTAATCCTTGCAAAAATTGAAGAGGGAAGCATGGAGATGCTCTCCCATGGCTGCCACGAAATAGAGAGGAAGAGGAAGACAAGGTTTTATCTTTTTACACCGTCCTTTTCCATCCTTTAAAACATTATTTTTTTTCCTCTTTCAAAATTTCACCACCAAACATTGAAAATTTATAAATTACTTCCTCTCATAACTCCACTCCTCTCCCTCACGTAGTACATCTCTTTTCTCTCTTCTTTTCTTTCATTCTTCCTTCACTTTTACTTCAACTATTTACCTTTACTTTTATTTCAACCAATAATACCCTAAACCACCTCAATTTTAGTATTTTTTTTCTAACCTTCACTTTCTACTTCACAACTTAGCATAACCCTAGGATTAATGTTAAACTCTCATAACATACCCTACTAGAGCTACGTACGCTATAGGAAATTTTTGAGTGTTACTGTGAAGACCCCAGTGGGCCGAGGCAGGTTCTCATCATCACTTAGTCATTTAAATCTTAGAACAACTACTTGTAATTTTTTTTTTTGAAATAAAACTCGTGGACGCTTAAAAGAACAACCAATTGAAAACCTTAAAATCTCAGAACTCGACTCTTTCATATTATCTGACAGCATACTCATCCACAGAGTTGGACGACATAAATCGGGTAACAATCTTGTCCAAAAGATCGATCGACTTAATTGTCCACGGACTACTTTGACATTTTCGTCCACTGACTGATAAACGTTATTGTAACACCCGGAAATTTCCTATTACGTGCGTAACCTAGGGTATGCTAAGTATGTGAATTAAGGTTTAGAAACAATGCAAAGTAAAAGGGTTGTCAAGTCAAAAGAACAAAGGAGGAGATTTGAACATTTCATGGGTTGAAAAGTCAAAATATACATGAACCAATAAGAGACAAGTATAAAGTCAAAAGGTGGTGAGAGGGAGAGTTAGATCACGTTGGACTCTATGGAAAACAAAATGGAAGAAAAGTGGTTTGACTATTCAAACCAAAAGGTTTGAAAAGTCAAATGTTGTGCAAATCAACCAATAGGAATTTTACATGAAATATTTGAATGGAAAAAGTGGGAATGAAAAAGAAATCACGTTGGAAGACATAAGGGAAAGTACAGTGGGGTGAGTTTGTAATTTTAAAAGGTTTGGAGGAGAAAATTTAAAAGAGAAAAGGGGAGGATTTAATGGCTTGAATTTCCTTTCTTTTCTCCCACCTTCTTCCTCACGGTTTTTCTCCCAAGCCCTCATCCTCCATAGCCGACTTCTGCTCTCCCCATTCTTCCATTTTCAAGGTGTTTTCAAGGTTAGTTTTAGTGGGTTTTTAGTTGTGTACCATTAGATGTTAGTTTGTGGTGTTTTTATGGTAGTTTAGTGAGGTTTGGTTAGGGTTTGGAAAACCCTAACCATGGAATCCGAAAATTGGGTTTAAATGTTGGATTTTCTTTCCTATTTGGATCATTTAAGTGTTGAATGGATGATTTAGGTTGTTTGGGTGATTAAATTAAGGATTTGATGGAAGTTACACAAAAACCAGTTTAAGAACACTATAGGGCCGATTCTGTCTTTGGTATTTTCAGGGCTGGCCAAAGTGTTTGTTTGATTAATTTAAGCATTTCAATGGATAGTAGACGTGTAGAGCTTTCCGAGTTGGGGTGGCACGTCGAAATCTGTTGAAAAACGAGAGAGTTATATCTGTTTGAAGTTTGATGGCCAATTGTGGGAATCGGGTTTTGTGTTTTGGGGAATGAATTGTGTTATAGTTTTAGTTAGTTTAGGTTAAGAATTTTCTTAGAGTTCCTGAGGAAATTACTAAGTTGAGTTTCCGTGATTTTAGGTCGTCGAGCGTGTACTTTAATTGGACGAAGTGACAGCATGTTTTTGGAGCAGCCAGGTAAGTAGTGGATGTGTGCCTTTTGCCTTCGGGCCTACACCACAGAACGGTAGGGAATTGTTTATTTGCTTGATTGTTTGTATGTGACATGTATCATTGTTTTCAAACTACGAAACGAACACGTTTTTAGCATGTTTTGAATTGTGTGGATGAAATGTAAGATATACAACAGTGTGATAGGCAACTGTGTCTCGAGTGCTACTCGAGAGGTACGCAACTGTGTCTCGAGTGCTACTCGAGAGGTACGCAACTGTGTCTCGAGTTCTACTCGAGAGGTACGCAACTGTGTCTCGAGTGATACTCGAGAGGTACGCTATGTCACGAGTAGAATGATATTCTACGAGAGAGGTACGCTGTGTCATGAGTAGAATGATATTCTACGAGAGAGGTACTGCTTACGCTAAATGTAGTGAGAACGCGATGCATACAACCGAGAGTTAGAAATCGTATGTATTAGGGTTGTGTGTAAGGGTTGTGGGTGCATCGTACTTTGTTTGTGTATGCATATCATTATTCTCTACTTGCTAAGCATTAGGCTTACGTTTTGTGTTCTGTGGTGTAGGTGACGAGTATTTGACAGGTGAGGTTGACGAGACCACCGAGGATTAGGCCGCAGTCAGGGGAGTACGGAGCTCGCCGGTGCAGGCTATTTGTCGGGGCGTCTGGATCACTATCCTTCTTCGGGTATTTTGTGGGAATGTTGTGGATAGTTTTGTTTGTAAAGGTTTTGTTTTGAAATAGATTAGAATGGTGAAGGTTTTAGTACTTGGTTTCGTAAATGTTTTCATACTCACTTTGATGGTTTTATGAATTTATTATGTTGATAAGTAGTGAGTACAAATGTTTGGAATTTAAGATGTATATTTTCCGGTTTTAAATCGCAGGTTTTGGTTTATTAGATTTTAGGCGTTATGCCGTCCGTTCTGATTTTAAAACAAACAACGTCGGGTTTAAGTTAGCTATTTTTATTAATATCCGTTTGAAGTCGGTTTTCCACAAAATTTACGGGATTTGAAGATTTAAGTGTCAGGGATGTATAGTTAAAGTTTCGTGATTTTTGGAGGTGTTCGGGATAGTAAAATGTGAGAAATAGTGGGGAAAGGTTAAAGGGGAGGTTGTTGAGTGAAAATGGCCCGAGCGTGCCCGATCGAACGGGCTAAAACCGCGATCGATCTCGGCTAGCACGCACGGGGTGCGCCCAGCGGGCAGGCGGGCACGCGCCCAAAGCACGCGCAGCAGCGCACGCTGGCGCGCTGCCTGGGCGCGCGCGCCCAGCGCCCCTTTGGGCAGTTTTTTTTGAAAAATTTTAAATTTCTCCTATTTCTACAATGTTTTGACCCGACATTTTCCAACGTATTTTAGACGTATTTTGGGCCCATTTTCCAATAAATTTTGAAGGTTCGAAAAACCGGAAAACAAGTCGTAAAGTTTACGAAAATTATTTTTAAACGATGTTTTAAACGCGGGTTTGGTTAGCAACGTAGCGCACCGAGCCGGGGCGGGTTTGGGGCGTTACAGTTATCGCTCTCTGTTCAAGTGATTTCATCGTCCACAAACTAACGTCCATAGGCCTACTTAAATTTAACGTCCATGGACCACGTGACTTTATCATCACAGCCCACGTGAGTACTTACTCACGGGTTACATAAATTTATCGTCCACAGACCAACGTCCATGGACTTGCTTAAATTTGTCGTCCACGGACCACGTGACTTTATCGTCAGTCCACTGTGACCACTTACTCACGGGTTACAAAGACTTATCATCCACAGACCAACGTCCATAGACTTACTTAAATTTGTCATCCACGGACCACGTGACATTATCGTCCACAATCCACATGACTACTTACTTTAGATGACAACTCAACATCGTTCTCTGGCCTTGGACTCGCCCCTAACTTTGGACAATGACTCATTCACTTATTCTTGATGACGATTTTACTTACGACTCTAGACGACTGTTTTTACTTACAACTCTGGACGACTGTTTTTACTTACAAAACAGAACACATAGACAACCAATCAATCGTCTCCCCTGGTGAACGTTCGGCTAGCTCTCTAGAACTAACTCTACAAGTAACCTCACATCTCAATTCATAGAAATCATCATTTAACATAAAACTTAAACATGCATAGCGGAAGACTTAAAGAAAATAGATGAATCTTTAGTCTTGAATCCTCTTAAAACATGAAATTGTACTAGACAATCCCAGCATTCATCAACATAAGAAAACCTTATCTTACTTATACTTCAGTATCTTAGATCTTACTAAAATATACTAAGAGCAGCATTCCACGGGTCAAAATTACCACCCAGCCACAAAATCCACACCCTGAGCACCATCCAGCAACCAGACTTAATCATTCTCATTCGGTTTGAGATCCTCCCCTTCCAACTCGTCACATACATCATAAGGTTTAAACTATAAGCCTAATGCTTAGTAAGAAGTGTAACATATACATGAATGCTCATAAATGCATACTTAATGAAATCATTTTCACATTTTTTATTCAGATCAGGAGAGTCATGTTCTTGTTCGTGTTCTTGATCATATCATGGGAATCATGTTCTTGTTCATCATTTACATAACATGGATTAAGGAGGGTTTGTGCCGAAGGGGGGTAGGTAGAGTGCGTGTACATGGTCCTCTCGGACAGAATTCTTGGTCCCTTTCTTGACAGTGACATGGCCAAACCGCCCCCAACCCTCACTTAATCATGGTTGCATACATTTCAAATTCGTATCTCATTCATAAAAGGAGCATGTACATAAAACGTTTTCGTATTCTCGGAGACAAATCATGATGCAGGAACATGAATGCACTTAAATCATCAGACTATGGAAAGAGTCATACATCAGGTAACATATCATAACATTAACTCAAGCATCGTACAAGAACAGACAATTTCATAAACACTATCCGGACTTCAGAGACGTTTAACCAACCTATTACCTTTTGATGTAGGGCCCTATTGGCCGAAAAACTTAACACAATCACTTACCTGGACTCCTTAGCTATGCCGTGCCTTCACTTGAATCCTTCTCCACCTAAGACATTTCATACTTCAATGTTAAATATATCCTGAATAATCTAAACTCAGAGCTGGTAAAATCTTAGCTAAAGAAATCATCCTAGAATCTAGCTTAAACCTTTAAGGAATTTCACTGAGCACCCAGTGCGCAGAGCTTAACCTTTAATAACATTAATGTCATTAGCGTCTATACTACCAGATTCACACCAACATCAAATTTCTCAAAGTCTAAACAATCGACCATAATCAGAACTCTATCATCGATAAGAAAAACTCAAGGCATTGTTATTATCCTAACATTGTCCGATTCTCAATCTTCAGACATTAATCGAATAACCATTCTTAAATCGAAGACTAAATGAATGAATCCACTAAACCTTACCTGAGCTTTGAATCGTCAAAAAATGAGGAGGAAGAAATCTGTTGCAGAAGGAGGAAATCGCTAGGAGAGGAAAGTCGGCTACAGGAGGGGTTTAAATGAGGTTTTAGACTTTCCTTTTTCTATTTATATCGATCCAGCTCACTTTAATTACAATTCTTGCCATAAACCTACTTTTTTTTTTCATAAACTCCTTATTCCATCAACCACTCCATAAATATTCACGGAAAAGATTCCCGACAAAGGTGCTGGTTGTTACATCCTTACCTCCTTAAACAAAATTTTTGTTCTCAAAAATTTTTTAAATGAAAAGTTCAGGATACTTGTCCATCATATCTTGTCGTCTCTCCTAAGTGGCTTCCTCGATGTTGTGATTCCTCCATAACACCTTAACTAATGGGACCTCTTTGTTCTGTAACATCTTTACTGAGGAATCAAGAATTCGCACTGGTTTCTCTTCATACGTTAAGGTTGGTTGAATTTCAATGTCCACCGGTTCCAAAACTTTTGTCAGATCGCGTATGCATTTCCTCAACATTGATACGTGAAAGACATTGTGGACTCCATCCATAGATGAAGGCAGTAGCAACCTGTATACTGTATTTCCAATCCTTGCCAAGATAGAAAATGGTCCAACGAAACGAGGATTGAGCTTCTCTCTCTTTCCAAACCTCATGACTCCTCCAAACAGAGAGATTTTAAGGAAAACTACATCTCCGACAGCAAACTCAAGATCTTTTCTTCTCTGATCCGTATAACTCTTCCGCCGGCTTTATGTAGACAACATTTTTTTCTAATAATGACAATCTTGTCTGACATCTGCTGTAAAATCCCGGGGCTTAAGAGTTTTGCTTCACCAACTTCGTCCTAGTATAAAGGCGACCTACATTTTCTGCCATATAATGCTTCGTAAGGTGTCATACCAATGTTGGACTGGTAACTATTGTTGTAAAAAAACTCAACCAAAGGCAAGTAACGGCTTCATGTTGCCTGTAATTCCAACATAGATGCTCTCAACATATCCTCGAGTATCTAATTGTCCGTTCAGATTGTCCATCAATTTGAGGGTGAAAAACAGTGTTGAAGGTTAACTTTGTACCCATTGAGTCTTGTAGACTTTTCCAAAACTTTGAGGTAAATCTGGGATCTCGATCAGAGACAATTGTCACAGGAATCCCATGCAATCTAATGATCTCTTGCACATACAAATCAGCAAACTGGTCCATCGTATAAGTCATCTTTACCAATAAGAAGTGAACTGATTTCGTTAATCTGTCTATTATAACCCAAATGCTATCGTGGCCTTTGGTAGTTTTTGGCAAATTCACCACAAAATCCATGGCGATATTTTCCTATTTCCATTCGGGAATCGATAAAGGTTGAAGAGTGCCTCCCGGTCGTTGATGTTCTGCCTTGACTTGTTGGCATACCATGTATGCCTCCACACACTTAGCTATATCATTTTTCAGGTTTGGCCACCAATAGTGTAGCTTCAAGTCTCGATACATCTTGGTATTGCCTGGATGCACAGAGAAAAGAGACGAGTGCGCCTCGGCCAGAATTAACTTTCGTAACTCCTCATCAATAAGGACGTACCAACGATCTCTAAATTTTAGAATTCCATCCTCTAAATAACTGAACTCAGAAGGAGAGTTCGTCAATTTGCTCACTATGTCATTATTTTCCTTCGAATTCTCCTTTTGACCTCCTTGATTCTATCCAAAATAGTTGGTCGTATGGTTAAATCAGCAAGTAAAGGCTGACAACTCAGGAACAATTTGCAATTTAAACTTCTGAACTTCCATCTTCAAAGGTACAGACATGGCTGATACTGCGGGCTGCATTGTCGTCGACATCCTGCTTAATGCATCGGCTACAGCATTGGCCTTACCCGGGTGGTACTTAATTTAAAAATCATAATCATTAACAAATTTCAACCAAAGTCTTTGCCTCATGTTTAATTCCTTTTGAGTAAAGAGATATTTCAAACTTTTATGGTCCGAAAATACCTCGCACTGCTGACCGTATAGGTAGTGCCTCCAAATTTGTAGCAAAAACCACAGCGGCTAACTCCAAATCGTAAGTGGGATAATTCTGTTCAAAACTTTTCAGCTGTTTGGAAGCATACGCTATCATCTTACCCTCTTGCATTAGCACACACCCCAATCCAATCTTAGATGCATCACAATAAACACTAAACTTTCCTTCTTCAACTGGGAGTGTCAACAGAGGGGCTGTCTTTAACTTCAGTTTTAATGT
Organism: Begonia masoniana; assembly: GCA_022432975.1. Lineage (NCBI taxonomy): Eukaryota > Viridiplantae > Streptophyta > Magnoliopsida > Cucurbitales > Begoniaceae > Begonia > Begonia masoniana. Next base: position 39,817,484 of record CM039507.1, read on the forward strand.
CTGGAAACTCTCTTCACATGCTCCTGTCCAAGAGTATTTAATGTCCTTCTTTGTTAAACTCGTTAATGGTTTGGCTACCATTGAAAATTATTTAATAAACTTTCTGTAATATCCTGCCAAACCAAGGAAACTGCGAACTTCACTTGCATTCCTTGGTTGTGGCCAATCTTTCACGGCTTGAATTTTAACTGGATTAACGGAAATGCCCTCAGTAGAGATGACATGACCTAGAAAGGTGACTCTATCTAGCCAAAACTCACACTTAGAGAATTTGGCATACAACTGCTGCTGTTCTAGAGTTGCCAGGACAATTTTCAAGTGTTCCGTGTGCTTATCCTTAGTCTGTGAATAAATCAAAATATCGTTTATAAATACTATCACGAACTTGTCTAAATATTCCCGAAACACTCGGTTCATCAAGTCCATAAAGGCTATGGGCGCGTTCATCAAACCAAATGACATCACGAGAAATTCATAATGTCTATATCGGGTTCTGAACGCGGTCTTAGGTACATCCTCAGCCTTGACTTTTAACTGGTAGTAGCCTGAGCGTAAGTCAATTTTTGAAAATACAGTGGCTCCTTGTAGTTGGTAAAACAGATCATCAATTTGGGGCAATGGATATTTATTCTTGATTGTCAACTTATTCAATTCCCTGTAGTCAATGCACATTCTAAGGGATCCATCCTTCTTCTTAACAAACAAAACAGGTGCACCCCAGGGAGAACTGCTGGGGCGTACAAATCCCTTATCCACCAATTCTTGCAATTGAGTCTTTAGTTTCTTCAATTCAACCGGTACCATACGGTAGGGATTCTTAGACACCGGTGAGGCTCCAAGGTAAGTATCAATCACAAATTCTATCTCTCTATCAGGCAGTACCCCCGGTAAGTCGTCCAAGAACACCTCAAGAAAATCTCAAACTAAGGGAACATCTTGGAGCTTCAGCTTATCCTTCCCCCGTATATCAATTATACTAGCTAGATAACCCGTACATCCAATTTTAAGTAACTGCTGAGCCTCCAAAGAAGATATAATCGGTATTTTACTTGTTTTTGAAATGGCTTGGAAGGAATACCGATTTCCATTCGGGGGTCTGAATTCAACTACCCCAGACCTACAACTTATCGTGGCATAATGTCTGAATAACCAATCCATTCTTAGAATAATCTCATATCCTTTCATGTCAATTACGATTAGTTCTACATATAGCTTCTTATCTCCTACAGACACAATGTCACCCTTTACTACCTGTTCTGAATGTAAGGACTCACCCAACGGTAACATGACACTATATGACTTATCAGCTGGCAAGAATCTTAGATTATGCTTACACACAAACAGGGTTGCTATAAACAAGTGACTTGCTCCCGTGTCTATAAGTTTATAAGCAGAAATACCACAGATCATAATTGTACATGTTATAACTGTATACTGCACTGCACCTTCATCTTCTATCAGAGCAAAGACCCTGGGTGCTACTCTTGCTCGGTTTGGGTTTGGCGGCATAGGGCAGTCTCTAACCATATGGCCAGCCTTGTCACACCTAAAGCACCGACCCATGTACAGCTTGCATTCTTCGTGGTGGTTTCTCTGGCAGGTGGAACACAGAGGGGCTTGTGGAGTCCCTTGAGGTCGTTCCCCTTTTCCTTGGCCTTCATTTGGATTATAGGGCCTTTTGACACCCCTTGGTTGTTGCTGTCATCCCCTCGTGTTCTGCTGTAGTTGCCCACCCTTACTCTGTTGTGGTTGTAGCTGCACACCTCTATCCAGCTTCCTTGGCGGCTCACATTGTCCCTGCACTGTTATCTCTACTTCTTCCAGTTCCAAGGCCTTAGCCACAACCTCGGTAAATGGTATGGCTGTCTTCACTCCTCTTTATAGATTTGGCTTCAACCCTTGGATAAATTGGTGAATCTTGTCTTCTTCATCATCCACTAGACGGGGCGCAAATCGGGACAAAGCTTCGAACCCTCGTATGTATTCAGCCACGAAACCGGTTTGGCGTAACTGCATGAATTTTTTTTTCTTACTAGCCCGAACAGCTCGGCTAAAGTATTTGTCAAAGAAGGCAGTCTTAAACATCTCCCAAGTCATAGTCTTTGCATTAGCAGTGCTCTGAATTGAGTCCCACCAATGCCTTGCATCCAGCGCAAGATGAAAAACAGCACATGTAATCTTGTCTCGCTCATCGACTTTGGGATACTTGAACATGTCCTCAATCGTTCGAATCCATTCCTCAGCATAAATAGGATCCGAAACTTGGCCATTAAATATCGAAGGTCGAAGTCGGCGAAATCGTTAACCACTTTGATCATGAATTGCACTCGAGCTAGAATTCCCGTGTTCCTCCCTAGCCACTAACTGTTCAATTTGCCGTGATTGGCGAAGAACCATCTCCGTAAGTTAAGCAATGGTGTTACTATCCTCATTGTCTTCTCTATGCTGACCTCTTACTGTAACACCCGACATTTTGATCATGTAGATATTCCCTTGAATTATTAAACAGAATTAATAGGATATAAATACAATGTATGTTTTTATGAATTTACCGATGTTTTCAATTGAATGAGAGTGATTCGTAAAACTGATTCGACGAACTAAATAGTAATTTAGTTAAAAACCAATAGTTAGAAATGCATGGAGGGGTAAATTGGGAAGGAATTAAGGTAGGTGGGAGGGAGCCAATGGATGGTTGCCAAATGTCCATAACTTGCTGAGAAACCTACCTATTGTCTTCTCTTGTCTTCTCTTCTATGTAAACCTTCATATTCATCCTCTCCTCTGTTTTCTCTCTTTTAGACGACTGAGACAAATTTTCAAAATTTGTTTCTCCTGTTTTCTTCTATTTCCTTTAGCAAAGGTAATCATCTAACCTAGTTAACGTTTTTTTTTTTTTTTTTTTTTTTTTTTTTTTTTTTTTTTTTTTTTTTTTTTTTTTTTTTTTTTTTTTTTTTTTTTTTTTTTTTTTTTTTTTTTTTTTTTTTTTTTTTTTTTTTTTTTTTTTTTTTTTTTTTTTTTTTTTTTTTTTTTTTTTTTTTTTTTTTTTTTTTTTTTTTTTTTTTTTTTTTTTTTTTTTTTTTTTTTTTTTTTTTTTTTTTTTTTTTTTTTTTTTTTTTTTTTTTTTTTTTTTTTTTTTTTTTTTTTTTTTTTTTTTTTTTTTTTTTTTTTTTTTTTTTTTTTTTTTTTTTTTTTTTTTTTTTTTTTTTTTTTTTTTTTTTTTTTTTTTTTTTTTTTTTTTTTTTTTTTTTTTTTTTTTTTTTTTTTTTTTTTTTTTTTTTTTTTTTTTTTTTTTTTTTTTTTTTTTTTTTTTTTTTTTTTTTTTTTTTTTTTTTTTTTTTTTTTTTTTTTTTTTTTTTTTTTTTTTTTTTTTTTTTTTTTTTTTTTTTTTTTTTTTTTTTTTTTTTTTTTTTTTTTTTTTTTTTTTTTTTTTTTTTTTTTTTTTTTTTTTTTTTTTTTTTTTTTTTTTTTTTTTTTTTTTTTTTTTTTTTTTTTTTTTTTTTTTTTTTTTTTTTTTTTTTTTTTTTTTTTTTTTTTTTTTTTTTTTTTTTTTTTTTTTTTTTTTTTTTTTTTTTTTTTTTTTTTTTTTTTTTTTTTTTTTTTTTTTTTTTTTTTTTTTTTTTTTTTTTTTTTTTTTTTTTTTTTTTTTTTTTTTTTTTTTTTTTTTTTTTTTTTTTTTTTTTTTTTTTTTTTTTTTTTTTTTTTTTTTTTTTTTTTTTTTTTTTTTTTTTTTTTTTTTTTTTTTTTTTTTTTTTTTTTTTTTTTTTTTTTTTTTTTTTTTTTTTTTTTTTTTTTTTTTTTTTTTTTTTTTTTTTTTTTTTTTTTTTTTTTTTTTTTTTTTTTTTTTTTTTTTTTTTTTTTTTTTTTTTTTTTTTTTTTTTTTTTTTTTTTTTTTTTTTTTTTTTTTTTTTTTTTTTTTTTTTTTTTTTTTTTTTTTTTTTTTTTTTTTTTTTTTTTTTTTTTTTTTTTTTTTTTTTTTTTTTTTTTTTTTTTTTTTTTTTTTTTTTTTTTTTTTTTTTTTTTTTTTTTTTTTTTTTTTTTTTTTTTTTTTTTTTTTTTTTTTTTTTTTTTTTTTTTTTTTTTTTTTTTTTTTTTTTTTTTTTTTTTTTTTTTTTTTTTTTTTTTTTTTTTTTTTTTTTTTTTTTTTTTTTTTTTTTTTTTTTTTTTTTTTTTTTTTTTTTTTTTTTTTTTTTTTTTTTTTTTTTTTTTTTTTTTTTTTTTTTTTTTTTTTTTTTTTTTTTTTTGTGGAAGTTAAGGGTTATGATATTTTGAGAAAACTCACTGTTTTGTATGAAAACACGCTGGTTTGTTTTCTAAAAGTCATGTAAATGTTTTATGCACGAGGTTTGAAGTTAAGAAAGATAAAACCTGTAATGTAATGTATGGTTAAGTGTGGAAGAGGACTGACATCCTGTCATATACTCCTGTTATATCCTGTTGTGACATGTACTCCCGTTGCGCCAGCTCTTCTTCCCACTTATACCTCCCTGTCCAGTGAAATGTAATGTAATGTTCATGTATTTAAAAATGTTCATGCATAGCACGTGCATCACTTTGCATCGTATGTTCTTACTGAGCTCTAGGCTCATAGTTGAACTCCCTATTGCAGGTATGGATCCTCCAGATGAGGACCTTGTGCCTCAAGCTGATGAGTTGATGTAGTTGGCAGATCGAGCTCATGGGGATTGGTTGCTGCAGTCAGACAAATGTTATTCCCGTGAGAAAGTATTTTTGAAAGTTATGTCGAGTCCTGTATAGCTTTTGAAATTTTAAAACAATGTATAGTCTTTGTTAGGAATTCTGTTGGGATTTTGATAAAGTATAGGTTTTGGAGTTTATGTTTTTAAATCTCTGTAATTGACAGTTGAATGTACATCTTCCACCTTACATCTACCTGTCTTCACTGTACATCTTCCACCTTACATCTACCTGTCTTCACTGTACATCTTCCACCTTACATCTACCTGTCTTCACTGTACATCTTCCACCTTACATCTACCTGTCTTCACTGTACATCTTCCACCTTACATCTACCTGTCTTCACTGTACATCTTCCACCTTACATCTACCTGTCTTCACTGTACATCTTCCACCTTACATCTACCTGTCTTCACTGTACATCTTCCACCTTACATCTACCTGTCTTCACTGTACATCTTCCACCTTACATCTACCTGTCTTCACTGTACATCTTCCACCTTACATCTACCTGTCTTCACTGTACATCTTCCACCTTACATCTACCTGTCTTCACTGTACATCTTCCACCTTACATCTACCTGTCTTCACTGTACATCTTCCACCTTACATCTACCTGTCTTCACTGTACATCTTCCACCTTACATCTACCTGTCTTCACTGTACATCTTCCACCTTACATCTACCTGTCTTCACTGTACATCTTCCACCTTACATCTACCTGTCTTCACTGTACATCTTCCACCTTACATCTACCTGTCTTCACTGTACATCTTCCACCTTACATCTACCTGTCTTCACTGTACATCTTCCACCTTACATCTACCTGTCTTCACTGTACATCTTCCACCTTACATCTACCTGTCTTCACTGTACATCTTCCACCTTACATCTACCTGTCTTCACTGTACATCTTCCACCTTACATCTACCTGTCTTCACTGTACATCTTCCACCTTACATCTACCTGTCTTCACTGTACATCTTCCACCTTACATCTACCTGTCTTCACTGTACATCTTCCACCTTACATCTACCTGTCTTCACTGTACATCTTCCACCTTACATCTACCTGTCTTCACTGTACATCTTCCACCTTACATCTACCTGTCTTCACTGTACATCTTCCACCTTACATCTACCTGTCTTCACTGTACATCTTCCACCTTACATCTACCTGTCTTCACTGTACATCTTCCACCTTACATCTACCTGTCTTCACTGTACATCTTCCACCTTACATCTACCTGTCTTCACTGTACATCTTCCACCTTACATCTACCTGTCTTCACTGTACATCTTCCACCTTACATCTACCTGTCTTCACTGTACATCTTCCACCTTACATCTACCTGTCTTCACTGTACATCTTCCACCTTACATCTACCTGTCTTCACTGTACATCTTCCACCTTACATCTACCTGTCTTCACTGTACATCTTCCACCTTACATCTACCTGTCTTCACTGTACATCTTCCACCTTACATCTACCTGTCTTCACTGTACATCTTCCACCTTACATCTACCTGTCTTCACTGTACATCTTCCACCTTACATCTACCTGTCTTCACTGTACATCTTCCACCTTACATCTACCTGTCTTCACTGTACATCTTCCACCTTACATCTACCTGTCTTCACTGTACATCTTCCACCTTACATCTACCTGTCTTCACTGTACATCTTCCACCTTACATCTACCTGTCTTCACTGTACATCTTCCACCTTACATCTACCTGTCTTCACTGTACATCTTCCACCTTACATCTACCTGTTTTTACTTACAACTCTGGACAACTGTTTTTACTTACAACTCTGGACAACTGTTTTTACTTACAACTCTGGACAACTGTTTTTACTTACAACTCTGGACAACTGTTTTTACTTACAACTCTGGACAACTGTTTTTACTTACAACTCTAGACGACTGTTTTACTTACAACTCTGGACAACTGTTTTTACTTACAACTCTGGACAACTGTTTTTACTTACAACTCTGGACAACTGTTTTTACTTACAACTCTGGACAACTGTTTTTACTTACAACTCTAGACGACTGTTTTACTTACAACTCTAGACGACTGTTTTACTTACAACTCTGGACAACTGTTTTTACTTACAACTCTGGACAACTGTTTTTACTTACAACTCTGGACAACTGTTTTTACTTACAACTCTGGACAACTGTTTTTACTTACAACTCTGGACAACTGTTTTTACTTACAACTCTAGACGACTGTTTTACTTACAACTCTGGACAACTGTTTTTACTTACAACTCTAGACGACTGTTTTACTTACAACTCTGGACAACTGTTTTTACTTACAACTCTGGACAACTGTTTTTACTTACAACTCTGGACAACTGTTTTTACTTACAACTCTGGACAACTGTTTTTACTTACAACTCTGGACAACTGTTTTTACTTACAACTCTGGACAACTGTTTTTACTTACAACTCTGGACAACTGTTTTTACTTACAACTCTGGACAACTGTTTTTACTTACAACTCTGGACAACTGTTTTTACTTACAACTCTGGACAACTGTTTTTACTTACAACTCTGGACAACTGTTTTTACTTACAACTCTGGACAACTGTTTTTACTTACAACTCTGGACAACTGTTTTTACTTACAACTCTGGACAACTGTTTTTACTTACAACTCTGGACAACTGTTTTTACTTACAACTCTGGACAACTGTTTTTACTTACAACTCTGGACAACTGTTTTTACTTACAACTCTAGACGACTGTTTTACTTACAACTCTGGACAACTGTTTTTACTTACAACTCTGGACAACTGTTTTTACTTACAACTCTAGACGACTGTTTTACTTACAACTCTAGACGACTGTTTTACTTACAACTCTGGACAACTGTTTTTACTTACAACTCTGGACAACTGTTTTTACTTACAACTCTGGACAACTGTTTTTACTTACAACTCTGGACAACTGTTTTTACTTACAACTCTGGACAACTGTTTTTACTTACAACTCTGGACAACTGTTTTTACTTACAACTCTGGACAACTGTTTTTACTTACAACTCTGGACAACTGTTTTTACTTACAACTCTGGACAACTGTTTTTACTTACAACTCTGGACAACTGTTTTTACTTACAACTCTGGACAACTGTTTTTACTTACAACTCTGGACAACTGTTTTTACTTACAACTCTGGACAACTGTTTTTACTTACAACTCTGGACAACTGTTTTTACTTACAACTCTGGACAACTGTTTTTACTTACAACTCTGGACAACTGTTTTTACTTACAACTCTGGACAACTGTTTTTACTTACAACTCTGGACAACTGTTTTTACTTACAACTCTGGACAACTGTTTTTACTTACAACTCTGGACAACTGTTTTTACTTACAACTCTGGACAACTGTTTTTACTTACAACTCTGGACAACTGTTTTTACTTACAACTCTGGACAACTGTTTTTACTTACAACTCTGGACAACTGTTTTTACTTACAACTCTGGACAACTGTTTTTACTTACAACTCTGGACAACTGTTTTTACTTACAACTCTGGACAACTGTTTTTACTTACAACTCTGGACAACTGTTTTTACTTACAACTCTGGACAACTGTTTTTACTTACAACTCTGGACAACTGTTTTTACTTACAACTCTGGACAACTGTTTTTACTTACAACTCTGGACAACTGTTTTTACTTACAACTCTGGACAACTGTTTTTACTTACAACTCTGGACAACTGTTTTTACTTACAACTCTGGACAACTGTTTTTACTTACAACTCTGGACAACTGTTTTTACTTACAACTCTGGACAACTGTTTTTACTTACAACTCTGGACAACTGTTTTTACTTACAACTCTGGACAACTGTTTTTACTTACAACTCTGGACAACTGTTTTTACTTACAACTCTGGACAACTGTTTTTACTTACAACTCTGGACAACTGTTTTTACTTACAACTCTGGACAACTGTTTTTACTTACAACTCTGGACAACTGTTTTTACTTACAACTCTGGACAACTGTTTTTACTTACAACTCTGGACAACTGTTTTTACTTACAACTCTGGACAACTGTTTTTACTTACAACTCTGGACAACTGTTTTTACTTACAACTCTGGACGACTGTTTTTACTTACAACTCTGGACAACTGTTTTTACTTACAACTCTAGACGACTGTTTTACTTACAAATCAGAACACATAGACAACCAATCAATCGCCTCCCCTGGCGAATGTTCGGCTAGCTCTCTGAAACTAACTCTACAAGTAACCTCACATCTCAATTCACAGAAATCATCTTTTAACATAAAACTTAAACATGCGTAGCAAAGGACTTAAAGAAAACAGATGAACCTTTAGTCTTGAATCCTCTTAAAACATGAAATTGTACTACACAACCCCAGTATTCATCATAATAAGAAAACCTTATATTACTTATACTTCAGTATCTTAGATCTTACTAAAATATACTAAGAGCAACATTCCACGGGTCAAAATCGCCACCTAGCCACAAAATCCACACCTTGAGCTCCATCCAGTAACCAGACTTAATCATTCTCATTCGGTTTGAGATCCTCACCTTCCAACTCGTCACCTACATCATAAGGTTTAAACTATAAGCATAATGCTTAGTAAGAAGTGTAACATATACATGAATGCTCATAAATGCATACTTAATGAAATCATGTTCACATTCTTTATTCAGATTAGGGGAGTCATGTTCTTGTTCGTGTTCTTGATCATATCATGGGAATCATGTTCTTATTCATCATTTACATAACATGGATTAAGGAGGGTATGTGCCGAAGGGGGGTAGGCAGAGTGCGTGTACATGGTCCTCTCGGACAGAATTCTTGGTCCCTTTCTGGACCGTGACATGGCCAAACTGCCCCTACCCTCAATTAATCATGGTTGCACACATTTCATATTCGTATCTCATTCATAAAAGGAGCATGTACATAAAACGTTTTCGTATTCTCGAAGACAAATCATGATGCAGGAACATGAATGCGCTTAAATCATCAGACTATGGAAAGAGTCATACATCAGGTAACATATCATAACATTAACTCAAGCATCGTACCAGAACAGACAATTTCATAAACACTATCCGGACATCAGAGACTAAACCAACCTATTACCTTTTGATGTAGGGCCCTATTGGCCGAAAAACTTAACACAATCACTTACCTGGACTCCTTAGCTATGCCGTGCCTTCACTTGAATCCTTCTCCACCTAAGACATTTCATACTTCAATGTTAAATATATTCTGAATAATTTAAACTCAGAGCTGGTAAAATCTTAGCTAAAGAAATCATCCTAGAATCTAGCTTAAACCTCTAAGGCATTTCGCTGAGCACCCAGTGTCCAGAGCTTAACCTTCAATAACATTAATGGCATTAGCGTCTATACTACCAGATTCATACCAACATCAAATTTCTCAAAGTCTAAACAATCGACCATAATCAAAACTCTATCATCAATGTCATCGATAAGAAAAACTCAAGGCATTGTCATTATCCTAACATTGTCTGATTCACAATCTTCAGACATTAATCCAATAACCATTCCTAAATCGAAGACTAATTGAATGAATCCACTAAACCTTACCTGAGCTTTGAATCGTCAAAGAAGGAGGAAGAGATCGGTTGCTGAAGGAGGAAATCGCCAAGAGAGGAAAGTCGGTTACACGAGGGGTTTAAATGAGGTTTTAGACTTTTCTTTTTCTATTTATATCGATCCAGCTCACTTTAATTACAATTCTTGCCATTAAGCCTACTTTTCTTTTATAAACTCCTTATTCCATCAACCACTCTATAAATATTCACGGAAAAGATTTCTGACAAAGCTGTTGGTTGTTACAGTTACAATCCACCCTCCTTAAAAAAAAATTTTGTCCTCAAAATTTGGGGCTTAATCAATTCTCAACTTACTCACTCCAAATCTACCCTCTTAACTTTTGGGTTGCCACGCTAAATCTCAACTACTTATACGGCCTTAATCATTTATCGGGTAGTGATAATTCCTACATCTCCCAAGTTGACTTCACTGAGCTTTGCACTATATAGCTCAAATACCCATACATCCATTGACTTCAACTTAAGCACTCATCACTTATACTCTCAAACCCCTCTAACTTAGCTCTCGACTCTAGCTTTTTCTCGTGCTAAGTTCATCTAATTCCTCACTTTTACTCCCATTTTTATCAAACACGTACAAAACCAATACAACTCTCTATGCTACTCCAATAGAGTAATCCTAAGAAATTAGTGAATACACTCCTTACCTCAATTTCTAAATCCTCTCTATTTAAATCCTCTCTATTCTATCATCTCATTTCTAACTTATCGCTCTCACCTCTTGCACCTAGTTTCCTCGAGCAATCAAGACATTTTATTGGTCCTTCGAACACCATCCTCGTACTCCAAGCTCTCACTACTTAAATCTATCCACTATTTTCTCAAAGTACTATCTGAATTCCCATAATTATATCCACTACCCTCGGTTCATCCAACTTCTACTGTAGTCATCACCAAACACTATTAATTCTTAGATCTAAACTAACTCGTTTCAAACTCTTCATCCAACACCCTAAATAGTGTATACAATCATCAACTTCGACCTCATTAATTATGAGTCGAAACTTTCATAGAATTAACCTTATTTCTACGTTCACTCGTATAATCTCCGTGTGAATTTTCTTCCCTTCTTATCTGATATCCCCTAAATTTCCCAGCCTCACACAGAACACCAAATCTTTAATGGCTAATTTTATTATTTTGACTCTTCACTAAAGTTAACTAATCTCCTCACTTATCTCTTTCCTATGTCCGTGCAAAATCCTTAATAAAATATAGCCACTCTTCTATCTTGCATTGCACAATCTCTATTTTCTTACCCATGCTCTAATAGCACTCGAGTTTTAACTTACATCTTATGTTTAAGCTTATCCACTCTTAAACTTATCGACTCTGGCCTAAGCTATTTACAACATCAACGGTTTCGACTTCGTTACGTACGAGTCGAATCTTCAAAACTTTCTGACTTAACACTATCCCTAACGCACTTGAACGTTTTCGTGCGAGTTCCCCTTCCTCTCACTCAACAATTTCTATATCTCCTCAAATCATATACTACTAAATACTTAAGACCTCCTATATAATACAACTTCTAATCTCTTTCCCAATTTTCTCAACACTTATCAATATCTAATTTCACTTGGGATTCGTTCCAAAAATTTACTAACTAATCTACTTTCTTTTATTTTTCTAACTCAGGTTATAAATATTTTTCTAAATTCCTTTATAACAATTCGCTCAACAACCTCCTTGTTTGCAAACTTGTTGTATCTCACTTAACACCCTTAATCCCTAGAGATCCACCAATTATATAACCTGAGTACCACCTTGCGTCTAACTTTGACCCTCTAATACCTCAAAGTTTATTGGCTTTCCAACTCTAAACAGATCTTTTAATTTCCACCCTCGATATTAATTAGTACAAACACTCCCCCATGATCACTCAGATTGCACATTCACCACCTTGCTCTGATCAATCACATCCTCTAAAAATACTACGGTAATAACTAGTTCCCATACCCTTTTAACAATTTACTTAAACTAGACACTCGAATACAGTCTACATCTAAATACTTCTAACTCTACGTAAATCTAAAGTATACTACTTTTTGTTATCTACACATATCCTCGTAAACGTACTAATGACATTTCGAAGGTCTAGGGTGTCTCCCAATAATTTTGTTTTCAACTTCAAACTCCTATCTTGTTCCTCATATCCTAAAACTCCAAGGTTTACTAACTATGGTCTAATTTCTATCTATTCCAATCTTATTTTTCATAAGATGTAACTCTCTAAGGTAACAAAATCCTAGGTGTACTATTCTTACAAACACACTAGGTTCTTATATTAATGCATAGCTCCCTCATTCTAAGGTCTACCTCACCTTGCATTTACCCCAACATATCCTTACCATCTGGCTCAATCATGGCGAGTATTCAGGGCGTCGCTTTGGTTGGATCTTTATTTGCTACTGGGCAATTCTAGGCTATATGTCTAGGCTCGTTGCAATTGAAGCACCGGGCGATCTTTGGCTTTGGACAGTCTCGGAAAAAATGGCCAGATTCAAAACAACAATAACATTTGCCATCATATTGTCCACACTCTCTTGGATGAGCTTTAAAACACTTAGGACATCCCAGATACCCCCTCCTTCGTGGCTGTTTCGGCTTCTTTTCTTCTCTCGGGTCATTCAAATACCCGCCCGGTCTTTTAGTTCCTTGATACTATGAAGAAGACCCAGCCGGTTTAACACACTTAACGTCTACCTCTTCCACCTCGATTGCCTTATCCACATCATTTTCATAGTATACGCCAACCATTCCAGATATCTTCACACCCTCGTTTCCTTCCAACATCGGAGGCTTCAACCTTCTAAATTTCGCCCCACTAGAACTCGCTTCAAAATTTCCTTATCCTTCTTGATTGATGAGCAATCCAAGTAACTCAGCCTGCCTACCAACCAACTCTGTAAGCTGCTTGACTAAAGCCTCAAGCTCGCTTCTAGGTTGCCTTACGTTCCTCGACATTTTGGTTCTAATCCTAGATAAGGTTAAAATAATCTAATATTAAATATAAACTAACTAAAAGTAAAGAAATACTTACAGTCGGTGAAGCACGTTGCAAAGCGGCTGGCATTGTCGGGTAATCTTTTGAACAACTTGACACTGATACTAACTTTTAACGCCCCCGAATCCACCCTGGCTCGGTGCGCTACTTTGCTCACTCATACAACCCATACAACCTATTAAACTAAGATTAAATAAATTTTCGATAATTTTGACTCGATTTTTTGGATTTTTTGAAAACTTAAAAATGTTTGAAAAACATTCGTAAAATACGTACAATATGCACCGGAAAGAGTCGGGTTAAACATATCCGAAAAAGAAAATTAGTTCTAATCCTAGATAGGTTAAAATAATCTAATATTAAATATAAACTAACTAAAAGTAAAGAAATACTTACAGTCGGTGAAGCACATTGCAAAGCGGCTGGCATTGTCGGGTAATCTTTTGAACAACTTGACCATTTTGCACTGATACTAACTTTTAACGCCCCCGAATCCACCCTGGCTCGGTGCGCTACTTTGCTCACTCATACAACCCATACAACCTATTAAACTAGATTAAAAATTTTCGATAATTTTGACTCGGATTTTTTGGATTTTTGAAAACTTAAAACATGTTTGAAAAACATTCGTAAAATACGTACAATAGCACCGGAAAAAACAATGGGAGCATGGGTTGCAGTCGACATTTGGAAAAACGGTCGACATATATCACGGCTTAACAGCCTCAGGGGTTGACACCCCGATAGTCTAGTCAACTCTTCTAACTGACTTTACACTAACCAATCAACAACTCTTATAATCGGTCAACATCTCTTATAATCGATTCGCCACACCAATATCGACCGATTTTGCAATACTCAGTTGATATCAACAGGGGTCGATATCGCAGGGTCAATATCGCCAGGGGTCGATATCGCCAGGGGTCGATATCTCTAGGGTCAATATCGCCAGGGGTCGATATCGCCAGGGGTCGATATCGCCAGGGGTCGATATCTCTAGGGTCAATATCGCCAGGGGTCGATATCTCTAGGGTCAATATCGCCAGGGGTCGATATCTCTAGGGTCAATATCGCCAGGGGTCGATATCTCTAGGGTCAATATCGCCAGGGGTCGATATCTCTAGGGTCAATATCGCCAGGGGTCGATATCGCCAGGGGTCGATATCGCCAGGGGTCGATATCGCCAGGGGTCGATATCTCTAGGGTCAATATCGCCAGGGGTCGATATCGCCAGGGGTCGATATCTCTAGGGTCAATATCGCCAGGGGTCGATATCGCCAGGGGTCGATATCGCCAGGGGTCGATATCTCTAGGGTCAATATCGCCAGGGGTCGATATCGCCAGGGGTCGATATCTCTAGGGTCAATATCGCCAGGGGTCGATATCTCTAGGGTCAATATCGCCAGGGGTCGATATCGCTAGGAGCTGATATCGCCAGGGGTCGATATCTCTAGGGTCAATATCGCCAGGGGTCGATATCGCTAGGAGCTGATATCGCCAGGGGTCGATATCTCTAGGGTCAATATCGCCAGGGGTCGATATCGCCAGGGGTCGATATCTCTAGGGTCAATATCGCCAGGGGTCGATATCGCCAGGGGTCGATATCGCCAGGGGTCGATATCGCCAGGGGTCGATATCTCTAGGGTCAATATCGCCAGGGGTCGATATCTCTAGGGTCAATATCGCCAGGGGTCGATATCTCTAGGGTCAATATCGCCAGGGGTCGATATCTCTAGGGTCAATATCGCCAGGGGTCGATATCGCCAGGGGTCGATATCTCTAGGGTCAATATCGCCAGGGGTCGATATCGCCAGGGGTCGATATCGCTAGGAGCTGATATCGCCAGGGGTCGATATCTCTAGGGTCAATATCGCCAGGGGTCGATATCGTCAGGGGACAACATCGCCAGGGTTCGATATCTCAAGGGTCAATATCGCCAGGGGTCAATATCGTCAGGGGACGACATCCCCAAGGGTCGATATCGCCAGGGGACGACATCACCACACCAACTTCGACCGATTCTTTCCTTTTCTAATTTTCTTCACTTCCTTCATCAACATTTCACCAAAAACCCTAAAAATCCATCTTCCAATATTTTAAATTTCTAGACACATTAAAACCCTTAAAACCTGACTCACACCCATAAACAGAAACTTAAAAGTTTGTAAAAACTAAACATCGTTTCAAACCAAACACCCAAAAAGGTTTATAAGACCAACATTCGGTACAAAACAAAAAAACGCAACAAAATTACCCATTGCCACAGCTCCCAGCAACATCATGGTCAAGGCACCCCGACAAATACCAGCACCGGCATGCCACATACATAGCCGACTGCGTCCTAACCCTGGCCTCCTTCAACTAGCTCACCTGGTATCTCTTCGTCACCTACACCATAGAACACAAAACATAAGCCTAATGCTTAGCAAGTAGAGAATAATGAATGTAAAAACACAATGCACACTCAACCCCTAACACATGCAGTTTCTACTCGATCTGTTGTTCTTGTTTCGTTAATCTTTCACTTTTCGGTATGGATCAAGTAGTCACACGTCTAAGCCCCGCTCATTGGACGGCCACACTTTGGCCCAATAGAGCAAGATCTAACAGCTCACCTCCGGGCCCCCTATTGGGCGGCCTTACACGATCTCCTCCCACGTCGATCATAGAACCCCGTTCATAATCACAACAAATTACATACTTTCAACGTACATCTCTCGTAGAGACCCCCCGCATCTAATCAATTTCTCTCTTATGTTCAACTGATAAGAAAACAGCAAATAATCAAACAATAAAGGAGAGAGAAAGAAATTGACACTACAGTTTTTAACGTGGTTCGGCTAAGCTTACCTACGTCCACGCTTCAAGGCTCCCCCTTGAAGATTCTTTCCTTCTCCTCACGAGAAAACCAAATCGAACTTTCTGGGCGTCGATCTACTGCCTTTTACAAAACCAGATTGTTCTTCACGGGTGACAATCCACTGCCTTTTACACAATTGTAAGTATGTAGTTTTTCAGCACAAACTACACTCTCTCAGAGATTGAATCTCAAGTTTTGAATCAAAGAGATGTATAAGAGAATACAGAGTGATTTACAAAAGTCTGCTCGTGAGGGCTCAATAATGATTTTTTTGCAAAAGTTCTTTTTCCCGAGCTTCTTTTTCCTTTAAATATTTTGTTTGTAATCGGCCCTCTTCATTGAATGCTTCTTTCCTGGATATGGAAATATATTACCATTGGAGAAGCATCCGTACTTAGACAGCTAGCCATTGCGTTCTGAAGTTGCTTTCGTGCTTTGTCATTAATAGTCTGGAGTTAAAGCTCTGGGCGACTATGACTGTAGCTTCGCTGTATTTTTTAAAATCTGGCGGAAGATATCGTTCACTGGTAGATATTGTTCTTTACAATGCTTGAACCGCCATAGGTAGATGTATCTTTAAAAAACTGAACCGCCATAGGTAGATGTATCTTTAGAAAGCTGAACCGCCATAGGTAGATGTGACTTTAGAGAGTTGAACAACCATAGGTAGATGTGAATTTATAATTCTTGAACCTGTACAGTTCACCGGTAGAAGTCTTCAAAGGTTACTATTCAGCGGATGAGGTCTCCTTTGAAATTTCAGCGGTGGATGTCGTCAGAAATTTCGGCGGTGGATGTCTTCAGAAATTTGTCGTTTAGCTAGCTGTGGATATGACCTTTGTCGTTTAGCTAACGGTGTATGTCTTCTTTGAATTTCAGCGGTGGATGTGCAATTTTGTCGTGTAGCTAGCGGTGGATGTGCACTATTTTCTACTAGCGGTGGATGTAGCCTTAGAATGCCAGCGGTGGATATGGATTTTGTCGTTTAGCTGGCGGTGGATGTGGCCTTTTTATCATTTTCTGCTATGTTTTGTTATCACACCCTGAACACTTAACAGAATTGTTAACCAACTAAAATACCCTTTTCAAAGGGCATTTCCACTGAAGATTTCGAGACATATATATGAGGGACAATATTTAACTTATTAATCAATTTATTAATTTCATATATTTAATTCAATAATCAGCTTATTATTCTCAGCAACATAATCTCAATCAAATTACATTACTTAAAATCACATCATCAAAAACATCGTTAGACTTAAACATAATTTAAGTCAACAATCTCTCCTTTCTTGATGATGATAAAACTATGAGTATTAATTGATTGACAATCACTCCCCCATAATTCTGGCTCCCCCACAGCATGTGCATGCAAGCCATTTTAGTTTTCAAATAACAGTTCATTTGCAATACACTGATTTCTCCCCCTTTGACATTATCAAAAACAGTATAAAGCAATCAACAACTCAACATGTGTATATTAATGAAGGAGGAAAATCAGAGTACCAAATATGTGGATATTAGTAAAATTGCTTACAAAAAAAAATATCACCTATTTAATCTAAATCTAAAAAGCGCATCCACAACTCTTGAATAAGCGATGAAGCCACTTCAAGGTCCGGAAAGAAATAAGGACCTATGAGTGAAGAAAGATCGGAAGGAAATGGTTCTTGATATACCACCAAGTCCATACATGGAGCAGAAGGTGGAAATGGTTCTTGATAGACCACCAAATCCATACATGGAGGAGGCTCGCCTGGAGGAGCAGCAGATGGAGATGGTCCTCGATGTATCACCAATTCCAGACATGGTGGTGGCTCAACTGGAAGAGCAGTCATTGACCCTTGAAGATCAGATGTAGACTCGGAGACAAGGTAACTAAAAGGATCAATGAACCTGAGCTCAGCATCTTGGAAATCTAAAGGCATGAAGTTCACTGCCTGGTCAACCTCAGGTTTGATGATGGGAGGGAGGAAATCTTCAGAACAAGCCGCTGAGTAAGAAAGAGGTCGAGGTGGTTCTGGCTGAAGACCTTGAATGTCAGATGAAAGAGACCGAAAGTCCCTGGAGAAAGAACCTTCAAGTCTATCCATCCTTCTAGTCAACCTGTCCAAAACTGAGTCAAGATCAATGCTCATGTCCAATCTGCTCTTAGTGAGCTTGGCTTCTAAAGATTTATTCATCTGATCCTTCACATATGAGAGAGTAGTGTCGAAGCTTTCTATGCGGGTCATTAACTTAGTGAACTGTTCCTCACTTATGGTTGATCTCCTCTGATAGGTCTTTGGAGTTTGAGGAGTAATAGGAAGATTTGGATTTGAGGAGGTTTGGACTGGAGGAGCAGTGGGTGGAACCGGAGACATGAGAGGTAGGGCAGGTAGAGATGGCAAAAGAGGAGTAGGTGAAGGAGAAGTTGGACACTCTGGAGGTAGAAGGGGCATATAGGTGAACAGGAGGTGCCACAAGAGTATAGGATGGAACGGCAGAAGGAATAAAAGAGCGTGACACTTGAGAAGATGATGGAGAATCAACAAGGGCAGGGATTTCAGATTCATCCACACCTTCACGAAGAGACTCATTCTCCTGTAGGATAAGCTTCCTTTTCCCCAACCGAACAGCAGTTGCCTTGGCTACCTTATTGCGGGACGCATCCAACACAAAATCCCCCTTTTTGGTCTTTTTGATCCCCATTCTATTCAAAGTGGAGATCAAGTAGTAGCTGGATGGTTGAAGGCGGAAGGGATCATCTTCCTCTGGAAATTCTACTTTAAACTTCTCAAAAATCTTCATGAGAAGTAGATTGTAGGGTAGAGACGTAGCCCTGGCTGAGACACTTTGGATCAATCTTCTCAACACAATGAATCCTATGTCGAAGGGGACCTTTTGGTAGAGTGCATAAAGAACAAACAGTTCCATGCCACTCACATCATCGTAGTGACCTCCCTTTGGAATGATATTGTATCCTATCATCTGATGAAAGAGTCGAGCCCTGATATGGAGATGCTTGCTCTTCAAGCGACTTGGGATCTGAGTAGGGTCTAGAGCAATGGTCTTCATAAACAGATGACCCTGCGGAGAGTCAAGAAAAGGGGGCTCAGAACCTGTCTCAAAGAACTTGACGTGATTATCCAACTGAGGATTCCCCAGAAGCTCATTAATAAATTGGGAGGTTAGAACTATGTGTTTTCCATACACATAGCTCGAAACAGTAGACAAGTCCAAAGGATAACTAAGATTGGCAAAAAACATTTGGATAGCAATAGGGTAATAGAAAGATTCACCATCAAATAGCCCCAATCACCCGAGTTATTTCAAGGGTTCTACTAAATCCAAGCCATCTAAATCTTCAAACATTATACCTCGACTTGGAATAAGAGTTTTAAACTTGAAATCATTGTGATACCTTTCTTCGGCATCACGACTGAGAAAGTAGAGAGACTGCCATTGAGTTGCACGAGGAAGTTCTCGTGGTTGACGAACTGAAACCTTGGCCTTTTTCTTAGCTGGTGCCTGAACAGCGTAAGATGAAGATGCCATGATCGATGAAACAGCTTTTTGGATGCGAAAACTCGAAGGAGAGGAAGATTAGGAAGTGAAGAAACGACAGATAGGGCAGGAGTTTTCGAAAGAGCACGAAAGTTATGAAGCGTCTCAAACAGATGAGTTTAAAATAGGGCTTCGCCCGAATATAAGAAGACAAACAAGTAACACTGATATTGCCCGATGGGTGACACGTGTCACCAGATTAAAGAATATATCTTCCGATACATATCGGTAGATATATTTCTTCTGATAGTAAAGGATGATGCATAACTTCTGATGCCTACATTAACCAAACTGATCTATTACTCAAAATTTACCAACAGAAGAAGAACCTCAGTTTTTCTCAACAAGAATAAGACATAACCTTATTCTAATATTGTTGAAGGTCTTTTCATCCAAAGGCTTGGTAAAGATATCAGCTAATTGATCTACAGAATTGACAAATTCTAGTGAAATATCACCTCTTTGAACATGATCTCTTATGAAGTGATATCTAACCTCTATGTGTTTGGTTCTAGAATGTTGGATATGATTTTTTGAAATATTAATTGCACTGGTGTTGTCACACCGAATATGAATCCTATCATAGAAAAGATTATCATCTTCCAATGTTTGCTTCATCCAAAGCATTTGTGCACAACAACTGCCAGCAGCAATATATTCACTTTCAGCCGTTGAAAGTGCAACAGAATTTTGCTTCTTGGAGTACCAGGAAACTAGAGATTCACCAAGAAATTGACATGTTCCACTGGTGCTTTTCCAATCAACTAGACTCCCAGCATAATCAGAATCTGAGTATCCTATGAGATCAAAAGAAGTACACTTCGGATACCACAATCCAAGATCATGAGTTCCACTCAAATATTTAAATATTCTCTTGACAGCATTTAAGTGGGATTCCTTAGGTGCAGCTTGAAATCTAGCACAGAGACAGACACTAAAGAGAATATCTGGTCTACTAACAGTCAGATATAACAAAGATCCAATCATACTACGATATTTTTTAATATCAACACTTGTTCTATTTTCATCTTTGTCCAATTTGGTAGTGGTACTCATGGGAGTTCTAGAGGACTTAACAGATTCTAAACCAAATTTCTTTAGGAGCTCCTTAATGTATTTTTCTTGACAGAAGAAAATGCCATTAGGAGTTTGACTGATCTGGAATCCTAGGAAGAATTTTAGCTCCCTCATCATACTCATTTCAAATTCACTTTGCATTAGAGAAGAAAATTCATCATACAGAGTGACATTAGTTGATCCAAAAATAATGTCATCGACATAGATTTGAACTATAAGTATGTCATTATCCGATTGCTTGGTAAATACAGTTGAATCTGTAATACCCTTTTTAAATTTCCTTTCCACAAGAAAATTCTTTATCAAAGGCTTCAAATCCTAAGGGTTGCTCAACATAAACTTCTTTAGTGATGTAACCATTTAAGAATGCACTCTTTACATCCATTTGAAAGAGTGTGAAGTTCTTGTAGCAAGCAAAAGCTAAGAGCATTCTAATTGACTCTAATCTGGCTACAGGGGCAAAAGATTCCTCAAAATCAATACATTCTTCTTGAGAGTATTCCTTAGCAACTAGTCTAGCCTTTTTTCTTACAACAATCCTATTTTCATCCATTTTATTCTTGTAAACCCATTTAGTTCCAATAATAGGATGATCCTTAGGCCGTGGAACAAGTTCTCTTACCTTGCTCCTTTCAAATTGATTTAACTCCTATTGCATAGCCAAAATCTAATTATCATCATTCTCGGCCTCTTCAAATTTCTTAGGCTCTACTTGTGAAATGAATGCCGCATTGGCACAGAGGTTCCTAAGAGAGGATCTAGTCTTTACTCCTAAGAAAGGATCACCTAAGATTTCATCTAAGGGATGATTTTTGATATACTTCCAATCTCTAGGCAGAGTAGAATTTTCATCCTTGATAGGAACAATATCTAGAGAATTTGAAGAGGGTTCTAGGGATTTTTCTCCTTGAAGGGTATCTGTGGGCTTATCTAGAGAAAGGGAATCTAGATGCTTTTCTAAAAAAACATCCTCATCCACATTGATTGTGAGCTGAGGGGACTCATCAAAGTTAACATGTACAGATTCCTCTACAACTAGAGTTCTCCTATTGAAAACTTTATAAGCTTTACTGTAAAGAGAATAAGCCAGAAAAATTCCAAGATCAGATTTGGAATCGAATTTTCCTAAGTTATCCTTAGTGTTAAGAATGAAGCATTTACAACCAAAAGCTTTAAAATACTTGACAGAGAGAGTTTTTCCATTCCAAAGCTCATACGGAGTTTTCTCAAGAATAGATCTTATAAAGACCCGATTAAGCACATAGCAAGTTGTTGAAACAGCTTCAGCTCAAAAATACTTTGGAAGAGAATTTTCATTTAGCATAGTCCTAGCAAGCTCTTGGAGGGATCTATTCTTCCTCTCAACAACACCATTTTGCTGAGGAGTTCTAATGGAAGAGAAATTGTGCTCAATTCCATATTTGAGACACAAGAGTTCAAATTTCTCATTTTCAAATTCTCCACCATGATCACTACGAATAGCAACAATAGTGAGCTCCTTTTCATTTTGAACTCTTTTCCTAAAGCTAGAAAAGGTGTCAAAGGTCTCATTCTTTGACTTCAGAAAGAATACCCATGTGAACCTAGAGAAGTCATCTACAATGACAAAGGTATAGAATTTACCACCTAGACTGGCTACATTAGAAGGACCGAAGAGGTCCATATGAAGAAGTTGAAGAGGCTTAGAAGTAGAGATTGCATTCTTAGATGCAAAGGAACTTTTGATCTGCTTGCCCATTTGAAAAACTTCACAGACTTTATCCTTCTCGAAAGATATTTTAGGAATCCCTCTATCTAAATTATCCTTAGTAATCTTAGCTAAGGTATCCATACCTACATGTCCTAATTTCCTATGCCAAGTCCAGCAATCATTGGAAGACTTTCCAGCAAAATATTTTTCATCATTGCAAACAATATTATCTAAGTCAATGATATAAATATTTTCTTTCCTATAACCTGAAAGCAGAACCTTACTATTTGAAGCATCCTTAATTATGCAAGAATTTGATTTAAAAATTACTTTATATCCTTTATCACATAACTGGCTAATACTAAGCAAATTATGCTTTAGTCCTTCTACCAACAGCACATTTTCAATAATAAGATTAACGCTGTTACCTACATTGCCGATGCCAACAATTTTGCCCTTTTGATTTCCACCAAAAGTAACACTTCCTTTCTTTTTGTTGACCACAGCAAATTTTATTGAGTCTCCCGTCATGTGTCTCGAGCAACCACTATCAAGATACCATTGATTTTTCTCGGGAGAATAGTCAACCTGCAAAATAGTAATCAATTGGTCTTCTTAGGTACCCAAATCTTTTGGGTCCTAGTGTTAGGTCTGGTTCCCTTAGGAACGCATTGAAGTTTACCACTTGATTTCTTACTGAAATTCAAAGGACATTCATATGATTTTTGCCCTACTTCATTACAAGCATGACAAGTAGAAGGTTTAACAAAGAAGTTCTTAAAAGCTTTCCTTTTATTGAACTTATCATAACCTAGACCTGCTTTATCATGAGTAGCTCTCTGATTTCCTATCAGCAGGGTTAAGTTCTTGGTACCATTTGTGAACCAAAGAACAAGATTATTCAATTTTTCATTTCTAAGTTCTTGGTACCATTTGTGAACCAAAGAACAAGATTATTCAATTTTTCATTTCTACACTTAAGGTCCATTATTTCCTTTTCATGCAGATTACATTTCTTAGCATGCTCATCGATCAAGTTTGCATTTTCTTTCTTCACAGAATTATATTTAGCTTTGAGCATACTATACTGTTTAACTAAGTCATTGACGGCATCTGTTAGATCACCCTCATCATTATCACTGTCACAGGAAGAATGACTTACCTCATCTTCGTGTGCCATGAAGCACAGATTGGCAACTTCCTCATCTTCTGAAGAAGAGTCACTTTCACTGTTATCCCAAGTGGTCTTCATTGCCCTCTTTTTGAATTTCTTGGGGCATTTAGCTTGTGAACAATCGGCCTTCATGTGACCCAGCTTTCCACACCCAAAGCAGGTAATCTCCTTATCTTTAGGTTGCCTATCATTCCTGGGAAAACTTTTCCCTTGTAGCTTCTTCCTTCGGAGAAACTTGCTGAATCTCCTAGTGATGAGAGCTATATCCTCATCATCTCCTTCTTCTTCTTCCTCGGATACTTCCTGTTTACTAGAGGAGGCTTTCAGAGCAATATCCTTTCTCTTTGTAACCTCTTTTTCCTTGAGGTCCTCCTTCTCGTTTGACCTCATTGTGATCTCATGCGTCATGAGTGATCCAATGAGCTCCTCAAGTTTTAGAACTTTGAAATCCTTTGCTTCCTAAATGGCAGTCACCTTCGGCTGCCAATTTCTTGGAAGACGTTTGAGAATCTTCCTGACCTGTTCTTCACTAGAGTAAGATTTACCAAGAGCTTTTAAACCATTAGTTATGTTAGTAAATCTTGTAAACATAGAAGAAACAGATTCATTCTTAGGCATAGAAAATAGCTCATACTCATGTATAAGCATATTCAGTTTGCTCTCTTTCACTTGATTTGTGCCTTCGTGTGTGATCTCTAAAAGGCACCAAATCTCTTGAGCGCTCTCACACCCTTGTACTCTATTAAATTCATCTCTATTTAGAGCACAGTACAGAGTGTTTATTGCCTTGGCATTTAGGCTCAGATTTCTTTTGTTAGAATCTGTTAATTCATGAGACTCTTTAGGAATATTGATTCCATTTTCAGTCTTCATGGCCTTGAAAGGACCTTTCTCTATTAAGTTCCAGATCTCATAATCCATGGCTTGAACGAATATTCTCATTCTTGCCTTCCAGTATACATATTCACTACCATAAAAAAAAGGAGGTCTATTAATGGCTTGACCTTCTACGTGTGTGGAGTTTGTGATAAATGCCATTGTAATAGAATCTTAGACAATATTTAACCCGCTCTGATACCAATTGTAGGATCGTATTTGTCTAAGAGGGGGGTGAATTAGACTTTTTAAACTTAATTTGTTAATCTAATCAATTTCTCTCTTATGTTCAATTGATAAGAAAACAGCAAATAATCAAGCAATAAAGGAGAGAGAGAGAGAGAGAGAAATTGACACCACAGTTTTTAACGTGGTTCGGCTAAGCTTGCCTACGTCCATGCTTTAAGGCCCCCCCCCCCCCTGAAGATTCTTTCCTTCTCCTCACGAGAAAACCAGATCGAACTTTCCGGGCACCAATCTACTGCCTTTTACAAAACCAGATTGTTCTTCACGGGCGACAATCCACTGCCTTTTACACAATTGTAAGTATGTAGATTTTCAGCACAAACTACACTCTCTCAGAGATTGAATCTCAAGTTTGGATTCAGAGAGATGTAGAAGAGAATACAGAGTGATTTACAAAAGTCTGCTCGTTAGGGCTCAATAATGATTTTTTTGCAAAAGTTCTTTTTCCTTTAAATACTCTGTTTGTAATTGGCTCTTTTCATTGAATGCCTTTTCCTGGATATAAAAATATATTACCGTTGAAGAAGCATCCGTACTTAGACAGCTAGCCGTTGCCTTCTGAAGTTGCTTTCGTGTTTCGCCATTAATAGTCTGGAGTTAAAGCTCTGGGCGACTATGACTGTAGCTTCGCGGTATTTTTTAAAACCTGGCAGAAGATATCATTCACTGGTAGATGTTGTTCTTTACAATGCTTGAACCGCCATAGGTAGATGTATCTTTAAAAAACTTAACTGCCATAGGTAGATGTATCTTTAGAAAGCTGAACCGCCATAGATAGATGTGACTTTAGAGAGCTGAACCGCCATAGGTAGATATGACTTTATAATTCTTGAACCGGTACAGTTCACCGGTGGAAGTCTTCAAAGGTTACTATTCAGCGGATGAGGTCTCCTTTGAAATTTCAGTGGTGAATGTCATCAGAAATTTCGGCGGTGGATGTCTTCAGAAATTTGTCGTTTAGCTAGCGGTGGATATGACCTTTGTCGTTTAGCTAACGGTGTATGTCTTCTTTGAATTTCAGCGGTGGATGTGCAATTTTGTCGTGTAGCTGGCGGTGGATGTGCACTATTTTCTGCTAGCGGTGGATGTAGCCTTAGAATGCCAGCGGTGGATATGGATTTTGTCGTTTTGCTAGCGGTGGATGTGGCCTTTGAAAGTCAGCGGTGGATGTGGCCTTTTATCATTTTCTGTTATGTTTTGCTATTACACCCTGAACACTTAACAGAATTGTTAACCAACTAAAATACCCTTTTCAAAGGGCATTTCCACTGAAGATTTCGAGACATATATATGAGGGACAATATTTAACTTATTAATCAATTTATTAATTTCATATATTTAATTCAATAATCAGCATATGATTCTCAGCAACATAATCTCAATCAAATTACATTACTTAAAAACACATCATCAAAAACATCGTTAGACTTAAAGATAATTTAAGTTAACACACTCCTCTCCCTCACGTAGTACATCTTTTTTCCCTCTTCTTTTCTTTCATTCTTCCTTCACTTTTACTTTAACTATTTACCTTTACTTTTATTTCAACCAATAATACCCTAAACCACCTCAATTCTAGTGTTTTTTCTCCAACCTTCACTTTTTACTTCACAACTTCGCATAATCCTAGGATTAATGTTAAACTCCTATAACATACCCTAAACTAGGGCTACGTACGTTATAGAAAATTTTCAGGTGTTACAATGTCACAACAAACAAGGGGCCAGAGATGAACACTCCAGCCTGTCTTTCATTGCAAAACGAAATAACTATGATTTCACTGTAGCAGTAGCATTAATATCTTCACTAGTGATAAGCATTTCATCAACATAAATGAAAATTATAGTCTAGCTAGTGAATGTAAAATTGACAAACAAAGTCAAGTTATGACGACTAATATAATGACCATGTGAAGTTATAATAATAGAGGATTTCTCAAACCATGCACAATGTATTTGTTTCAGACTATAAAGAGTTTTTCTTAGTTAGCAAACATTTTCAAACTGAGAAGAAACACCAAGAAGAGACATCATGTATAATGCTTAAAGACTTTAATTCAAAAAGTATCTTTAAAATCTATATGAAATACATGTCATTGCTAAGCAAATGCTATTGCAATTAAGGTGCGAATAGTAGAAAATTTTGCCACATGAGTAAGAGAATTCTAATATTTTGTATTGTACTATTGAGAATATGCTTTTTAAACTCATCAAACTTTGCATTGATCTTATAAACTCGATAAGATGCAATGTTACGCTTGTCTTGCAGGCAATACCAAATTCAAAGTATGAGTTTGATGCGTAGTAGTAAGTTCTCTAGTGATAACATTCTATCAAAGTGGATCACGAATGACGTCCTTATAAACACAGACTCAGTGAGACAATGAATAGAAGTAAAAAAGAAAAGAAACAGCTAGAGTAAACAAAGTGAGCAAAATTAAGTAGGTTAATAAAGTAAAAATAAATGTAGAATGACAAGGAGCCACAGTTGTAGGTGATGGTGGTATTAAGAGAAATGTGAGTCAAAGTACTTTAATCTACTAAACTATCAGTTTAAAATCTATAAAAAAAAACATGTTTTGAAGAGGGACTAGGGTAATCTACATCATGATTATATAATTGGCTCTCTAATATATAGAATGGAAAAAGACATGTATAATAAACAACACATGACAAGAAACATATTAATTTTTACTAACTAGATCAAAACAACGATATTCTTTATATGATGTATCATAAAATTCAAAAGACATGATGAACAGGTCGTTCGTATAACTTACTATGCTCAAAATAGTAATAAGAAGAGTATTTACACAACTTCTCAAATTATGACAAATTTTGTTTCTATATTCATGATTTATCTACTACGTTAGTCTATTTGTTTTTTACACCTGGTGTAGCAACTGTATTTAGATTCATTTTCTTTTTTCAAGAATTTCATAATTGGACAATGAACCCATTTCATATGATGGGAGTTGCTAGTATATTGGGCGATGCTCCACTATGCGTTATTCATAGTGCTATAGTAGAAAATACCAACCTATGAATCATAAGGAGTAGCAATGAACAATTGTTTCTCCTCAAACATAGGCAAACAATTGTTTCAATATTATGTCTATGCTTTCATTCGACTCTATTTATTTTGTTCTTGAGTATCCATACATGAAGTTTGATGTACAATGTCATCTAAATTAAATAAATTAGAGCTATTTTCCCACCCAAATCACATCAAAAGCACCTAATAACAAAAAAAATTTGAGTTTCAATAGGAGCTTGAAAAGTAGAAAAGATAATTAAGAAATCAAAACGACGTTTCATGAGATAAATCCAACAATAACGAGTACAATCATTAATAAATAAAATAGAATAGGGAAAAGTTCAATTTAGACCCCAACGTATGAGGTCAGTGGCCATTTGGTACCTAACGTATTTTTTTGATCAAATCAAACCCTAACGTATAAAACGTTTGCAATTCAAACCCTAGCATCAATTTTTCAGTTAAATTTAACGGATGCTCTTTCAAAATGACTAAACTACCCCTCTCTCTCTCCCTCTCTCTCTTTCTCTCCCTCTCCCTCTCCCTCCCTCCCTCCCTCCCTCCCCGACTTCCATTTCTGCTGACATTGTCTCTCTTCTTTCTCTCTCTAAATATATAAACTACATAGCCATTAAGAACCAAAATCCATCTCAGATATCATGTATCACAATCTTCTCTCTTGATGGAGTTCACAAGACCACCCATAAACTTCCTGTTTCTTCTCTCTAACTTATGCACGAAACCATTAAAATAGAGCTTTGTCTTTCCCTCTGCAACCGAAAACTGATTTCTTCTAGACTTCTAATTCTTTCTCCGATCATTCCTAAGTAGATTTTGTCCATTTTTTATTTTACTTCTTCCCAATGATGTCGCCGGAAAACATGGCTGCAAAGCCCATGATGAAACATGAAAAGCAGGTTGGCAGGAATCGAAAATTCTCTCTCTCCCTCTCTCTCTCTCTCTGCGGTACTAGAAGAATTTAAAGTTGTCTAGATCTGCTCTGAATTCAGAAATGAATGATGAGAAGTCAACAAGAATCTCAGAACCTCACATAAGTCAAAATAAATTTATATTCAGATTCTAAGAACCCAATTGAGCGAGGGTGATTGAAAATCAACAATAAAAACAGATACCCAGATCTTGAACGTTGCCAAAGAGAAACTAAAAATCACCGGAGAGCCCTTCTGCAGGGTCAAATGGGGGAAGAGAGAGATAACTAGGAAATGGGTGCGACGCAAAATCAGAGAAAAGGAGGAAAAATAGCTCAAACGGGGTTTAGAAGCAGAGAAAAAAAATTGCAGGAGGTGATTATTTCATAGAGAAACAATCGTTGGACGCCATAACACCCCATTTGACAGGCTAATCGTCGAGGCTGAAAGATCGGTAGAAAAATTTGTTCAAGAAACTCGGTCGGTCTGAACACTGTGAATTGAGGAGGAGGAGAAGACGGTGTGGAAGAGGATGTAATACTTTTCGCCGGAAGAGGTCAAAGTAATGCTCGCCGGAGGAGAGGAGGGCTTCATTGGTCGTCGGCGTTCTTCGCGTGGAGGAGTCTGTCGCCGGGAGGAGAGAGCACGCAGAGAAGAGAAAGGAGGGGAAATGGGGGAAGAGAAAAAAGAGAAAAAAAAAATAAAAGGGAGGTGATCTAGCGTTCCAGAGAGAGAAAGAGGAAGGGGTAGTTTGGAAATTTTGAAAAAATTTAATTGAAAAATTGACGGTAGGGTTTGAATTGTAAACGTTTTATACGTTAGGGTTTGATTTGATCAAAAAAATACGTTAGGTACCAAATGGCCACTGACCCCATACGTTGGGGTCTAAATTGAACTTTTCCCAATAGAATATCTCAACCTTTCTTTGGTGGTAATAAAAGAAGATCCATACCATTCGAATGAATATATTATATAGTGTAAGAGAAATATGAATATTTTCTATTAAATAGTAAAACAAATTTTTTTGCAAGTCTGTAATCATGACAATGAGAATTATTATTGACTTTTAAATTTACCTACAATGCCTCTAGAAACTAAAAATTGTAACATTAAGGCAAAACATGATCAAGGCAAGGATACCATAAAAAGACCAGGTGAGGAATAACTTAGATGGAAAGAAAACAAGGAGCTACAACATTTGATACTTTAACTTCACTCAAGATATGGAGTCCCTCTTTTCTACCGTCGATTCCAATCCTTGCTGAGACTGCATACACAAAACAACCCAACAAAGAAAACAAAACTAACAATCTAGAATCACATAATTGACTGATAGAAATAAAATTCAAATTTAGACTAGTAATGTGATAAACATTTAGAAGTGAAAAATAAGGTCTTGGATAGATTGAATAGTTATTAAAGATATAGAAGAACCATTAACAATTATGATTGACACAAATGACTTGGGAGATAATGAGATAAAAAGACTCATAAAGTTATATATGATGTAAAACACTAGAATCTAATACCCATAACGAATGAGGGATATTTGATTGCTTAGAGGAAGATAGACATATATGAGAGAAGACACATACATAACATGGCGCTAAGCGATAAAGAACTGTTGAATCATATTCGAGTCTAAAAAAGGTAGTTGCGTTGAGAGGAGGTGGCCTACAATTCTACTATGACAATTGTTGTTGACGGGGAGATAGAAAATTTTGATGTTGAGTCCAGTGTTGTTCACCTTTGTTTAACAACTTAGTAAAAAAGATTCTTCTAATGACCCTTTTATTCATAGAAACTACATTCATCGGCAGTGTTATGTGTAAATCACCCAATTTTTAATTAGGCCGAATCATGAAAAACTAAATTATAACTTGATTTCTTGTCAGGATTTAAGATCACTGGAAAGAATATCAATTGAGTTTAAAATTAAATTAGAAATTGATGGGGTTTTTTTGAAATCGATTGGAAACATTTGATTAAATAAAAAATATGTTTAATATGTGTTAGATTTAACGGATAAATTGATCGGCAATGTCTAAATTACTATTAGCTAAAAGGCGGAAATTTTGTTCGTAAAAAAAAATTAATAATTTAAAGTGTAATCTATAAATGACCTGGAGACCTGAAATATTAAAATCTAAATTGCATTTTATCTTAAAGTTTTTAATTACATCCTTCTATATTGTACAAAACGAAAATCTAGAATATTGAAGATTAATTTCTCTTCAAATTATACTCGCTAAATCTTGTTTTTCAATAAAAGTAAATGGTAGTTCGCTATAATCATATAATCTATTAATCATGGCCTATCCATGCTTAAGCAGATAAAGATATTCCTTATCTTTTCTTAACTGTGCATGTTGTCTTATGTTAAAATTATATTTATATGAACAAATTAACTTAAGGTTTTTAAAATGTCACGCTCTCTTCTATTA
Source organism: Begonia masoniana (assembly GCA_022432975.1). NCBI lineage: Eukaryota > Viridiplantae > Streptophyta > Magnoliopsida > Cucurbitales > Begoniaceae > Begonia > Begonia masoniana. The sequence goes on from CM039507.1 coordinate 39,848,716, forward strand.
AACATTACATGCAACTTTTTTTTTACCTCTCTTTATTTTAAAATATAATTTCTTTTTTATAAAAAAAATTCCTAAACATTTGATTCTCGATTTACTAAATAATACTCTTAGGCCATGGCCGTGAATACGAACATAATAATAAACCTTTCAGTGTATATACATGCATACATACATTATAACTTTATAAAAAATATTAAAAATCGAGTCACTGCATAACGCGTTTTTTGTAGGTGACATATCCAGAAACAGTCAGTGTAATAATTGAACATGTAAAAACTGAAAAGAAAACTACAGCTTAGTGTCTCTAAAAGCATTTTCATTTGAGTCTTTCGGGACTGTTCTTTTTTTAACCCAACAATTAAAATTACTTTATTTAATTTAATTACTAAATTACTCGCCTACAGTTATATGTAAAAGGGTTAAAATTGATCAGTTTATTTATTATCAGGGGAAAAAGAGAAAGAAAGTGGCCCATTTTTCTGAGCTTTCTCAAACAGGCTGTTCACCTAACCTTTTCCATCCCTTTAAAACATGGCATTTAAGGGCTACCTATTTGAATAACCCAATGAGTTGACAGCCGAGTCATGGTGCAATTATACCATTTATTAGGGTTTTTAAGTGTGGCTTTGACCATGTTTTTGTTTGTCTTTTACAAAAGAAATCACTAAGAAATTGGATTTTTAGATTTGGCAACTCGTGTTGTTTAGAAGTGTAAAATATAATTTATAGTTTTATACTATTTATTTTTATTCGATCAATCGAACCTTAGCATTTAAACTATTAGAATTTTGAAAATTGTCGTCTATTTATTCATCAAATTCAATATGTGTGAAGAATAACTTGATGAAAAAAATTTAAAATTTTGATAATTGAAAATTTGAAATTTGATTTAAAAATAATAATTTAATATTTAATTTGTAAATGAAGATATAAATTACTATTCACTTTGATTAAAGTAAGTTCCAAGAAATAATGTCACATGGTATTTTTACGTGACAAAATGATGAAAAATGTAACTTTTTTGTCACGTGTAAATGCTATGATCATGACACTTTACTAAAGAGAATGACTCCACAATGGTGGAACCCTAATTTTGACCTTTTTCGTGTGATCAATAATTGCAAACTTGACATTAAAGGGTAGAACTTCTTCCAAACCATGCAATTAGCAACGTGATTAGAATAAAATTCATAATATTAATAAAATTTGGTGACTCAAATGTTTTTGGACGGGACCACTGACACACGTTAGAGTTACAAAATTTACTTGGATTTTAATATTCATACAGTGATATCATGTGATAAATTTTGTCTCATAATTTCGTATCAATTTTCTAGCATTTTTAGATTTGAAAATAATCTATCTAAATCAGGGTTCTAGAGTACGTAATGTTGAATAAAGGGAGACAGAAACGACCATCAAAATAATATTTAAAAATAAACACAAATGTCTAAAAACGATCAATCTTTACATAAAATAATCATATTTATTCTTATTTTTGTTTGAAAAAAGAAGAATCGAGCCCGACTGAGTTCAAACTCAGGGAATCTCGCCACCCGAGTTACGGTATAGCGCACCCATGGCGCGAAAACCCGAGTCGCGACCTGTCTTTATCAAACTCCAACAAAAATCCTTGTTGCATTAGATTCCCTATCACAGAAAATCCGTTCTCTGAGTTAACGGGTTGGATCGCCAAGCACAAAACTTGCTCCTCCGTTTCGATGAAGTAGTTTCTCGGCGGCGGCGAAAGCAGTGAGTTTTCGAAGAGTCTAAAGCTCAACCTCGGCAGTCTCGGTTTGGACTCGCCTGACACGTTGACGCACAGATCAAAACCCGGTGTCGACTCGGGTTGTCTCGGTAGCCTGATCCGGCGTTTCATCGCCGTTAGAACTTGACTGTACGCCGGCTCTGCGAGAAAAGTCAGGGTGGTGCCAGAGTCGAGGACGGTGCCGCCGTTACCGAGATGATCGACAGCCCAAACGGAGGGGCTTATTGGTAGTTTCAGGCCGTCAACTAACACGGCTTTGATCTTGACGTAGTAAAATGTGGGAGAGAGAGGGTTCACCTGTAACGAAGTGTACATTAATGATTTATTCAAAACAACGTTGTGGAAATCTCCACCGATTAAGAGGTAGCTCGTCGGCGGCGGAGAAATGGTGTAATCCATTAGACAGTAGGAGAATTTGTTTCCAAACCGGCGACCCAGTTGAGAGGAGAACGAAATGGGTCCTCTGCCCAGACCCATTACGCCATTAGCGCCATTGAAACTCACACCCGAAACACTCGGACCGGAGATCCGAAATCCACAGCCGAACAGAACGTTTTTGAGCTTTACTTCTCTGCCGGAGCTCGTATTTAAGGTCGTCGTTTCCTTTGAGAAGAACCCGCTCGTGAGCGACCCGTCGGCGTAAGAATACTGGTAGCGGCACGGGCTATGGAGGTGGGTGTGGTTGCAGATCACATGTTTCGGGTGGGTAACAAGCCGGCAGGCCGAGTCATAACAGTGGTTCGGTAGAAATGTCGAGGAATGGCGAGCAAGGAATGTCGAACCAGGGGCATGGCGAGTGCAGTTTCTGCAAGCAGAGCATTTGACCCAAACCAGATCACTTCCGGTATCAGCAACAAGACGGAGGTTTTGCGGCGGAGAGCCGATGTTCAGATCGACAAAGTACTGTCCTGAGCCGGTGGAAGCGCCGGAGATGATAGGGGATTTGAGGCTTTGGCGGCCGTGGAGGGCAGAGAAGAGGACGGAGAGGCGGTGGGTATCTAAAAGAAGTGCTTGGGAAGGAGAAGAGAAGGCGGTCTTATGGAGTAATGGAAGCTTCAAGTAATCTTTAGTCTTCTGGGTGTTGCAGAGACGGGAGGAGAGGATGAGGGAGAAGAAGAGGAGAGGGAATGGAGAGAGAGAGGAAAGGGACACCATTGTCGTATGCTTGTGAAGAGAGAAGACGGGGGCCGGAGGGAAGGTGGAAATAAAAGATGTTTAAACGTAGTTATTAACTCAGTCTGGTTTGGTTAGGACAGAATAATCCAACGCAAATTCTTCTTAACATTTCACATCTATGTCAAGTTTGAGATCAACAACAAATACGTTTCTCGGCTTCAAAACAGCTCATTCCCAGATAATAATATGCAGTAAAGATTTTATGTTTAATTCATTTTACTTGTCTTCATTTCGCCCGTACTCTCAATTATATATATATATATATATATATATATATATATATATATATATATATATATATATATATATATATATATATATATATATATATATATATATATATATATATATATATATATATATATATATATATATATATATATATATATATATATATATATATATATATATATATATATATATATATATATATATATATATATATATATATATATATATATATATATATATATATATATATATATATATATATATATATATATATATATATATATATATATATATATATATATATATATATATATATATATATATATATATATATATATATATATATATATATATATATATATATATATATATATATATATATATATATATATATATATATATATATATATATATATATATATATATATATATATATATATATATATATATATATATATATATATATATATATATATATATATATATATATATATATATATATATATATATATATATATAGTATTTAAAGTCGAGAGAAAGTGGTTGAAATGGCAGACATTAGATGAATGTTGTCGAAAATAAATAAATAAGGTAACACTTGTGACTAATCCCTGAGTACGTGAACTAACTTGAAATTTACCCTATTTGGCAAGTAATTAACAAAAACTAATCATTATTTCCAAGAGATAATCAGGTTTGGTTTCATCATTCGTCAAACTATAATCATTAAAGGAGAGCTTTTGAACTTTTTAAAAGGACGTTTTGGTTGGGACGATAAAAACCAGCTCGGCCCACCCTGTCTCGATGAAGTATCATGGAATTCGAAGGCCTCTGTACAAACAGCTTGGGCTTGCTATCATTTTTATTACCCTTCAATATATTTTTTTCGGAAAAGTTGTGGAGGGACACGTGCGATCGTGTGTATGATGAAAATAATTACATAATTTCAGTTTTCATTTTGGTTAGTCGTCTTCTTATGCAAAAGTGACTATTCTGTGCTCTAACATAGGTTTATATATATATATATATATATATATATATATTAAAAAAATAAATAAAAATAAAAATTTATAATCTTCTTTTAAAGGAAAGAGGAGGACCCTTGATGCAACGGAAATTGTAAAAAATTATCGGAACTCACAAAAATTATTGAACCCCGCACGATTACTAGCAGTTGTCTTCTAAAATCTGTTGAATCGCGCACGATTACCAGATTAAAGGCATCAATTTCGAAATTCTAAGAGAGATCAGAAACTGATAAAAAGAGTCAAATCTTTATCAAATCAATCCTCTATAGAAAAGCAACTAAAGGGAATTAAATAGCAATGAAATCCGACATCTAAGGAAACAAATTAAATTCCTAAAGAAAATCACTGATAAAAAGAGTCAAATCTTTATCAAATCAATCCTCCATACAAAAGCAACTAAAGGGAATTAAATACCAATGAAATCCGACATCTAAGGAAACAAATTAAATTCCTAAAGAAAATCAAATAAACTAAAATAAAGAAACCAAATAAACTCTTAAATAAAATAAAATAAAATAAACTAACAAAACCATAGATTTTAGAAAATATGGAAATTAATCTGTAAAAGGCATCATTTTGCATCATTTTCCCGAGCTGAAAAGAAATTTGTCCTCAAATTTGTTGGAGCGATATCGTCAGGGAGGCAAATCAATGAGGAGGTCCGCCTGGAAAGCATCGTCAAACTCAGTGATAAAATATTGGACTGACGCTAGAACATTGGGGCTGTGAGACAGCTGTTTGCCGAAGAAAATGAAGACAACTCCGGTTTGTACGATCTCTACATCGAACACTCCAAACACAAAGCTGTAGTCGTTTGTGTGTCCATCATGGCTTGAGCGACGGTCGTATTGCCATGTTCGATAGAGGAATAATGAGCAAACGTCTATACCCACCATGTCACACATAACTTAGTCCCTGTAAATGGATCCAATGGAAAAACTTACCAATGCTCGTTGAGAAACCGTGACATTCAATCCAGTTTGTAGTAATGACAACTTGTATGGCTTCGGGTGCTTCTCATGTGTGAAGCCCAATTTAGTGGTCACTTCTTCAACAACGACGTTCTCACAACTTCCGGAGTCAATGATAAACTTGCACTCTTTGCCACCAATGGCACCGGTCGACTGAAAAATATTATTCCGCAACCATGTTTCTTCTTGAAGTTGTGGAGTTAGCAGAGCGTGACCCACCACCAAACATTGGCTTGTGTCGCCGTTAATAAATTCTAAGTCCACACCCTCAGGATCAGGATCTTCGGTGCTGTCGTAAATCGGGTCGCCCAAATCTTTAAACTCCAAGATTTCTTCCTCAGTGTTGTCGTTAATCAAGTCGCCCCAATCTTTAAACTCTAAAATTTCTTCAACTTGAAGACTTCCATGGAATTCAGGAATTTCAGTATGCATTCTCGATTCCCATCGCCTCCTATCATCCTCGACTGGAGTTCTCTGTCTCCTCTGACGGCCTTGGGGAAGATCATCCTAGCCTTCGAAACCCGAAAAATCAGCCTCTTCGAGCCTCGCCTCTCGACCCCCTCCTCTGTTTTGCCGATTTCGGTTGACGAGTAACGCATCAATCCTGGTCGCTAATTGATCCATAATCAATTCAAATCGTTGCTCAATCATCTGTCCAAGTTGTTCTTCTAACGCAGCTTCATTAGTGCGGTCATAAATCTCTTCAACTCGCTGTTGTCGCTGATTTCGTCGGCCCGCCATGGAAGCAAGAATCGTTTAGCTCTGATACCAACTGATGCAGCGAAAATTGTAGAAAATTATCGAAACTCACAAAATTTATTGAACCGCGCACGATTACTAGCAGTTGTCTTCTAAAATCTGTTGAGTCGCGCACGATTACCAGATTAAATGCATCAATTTCAAATCCTAAGAGAGATTGGAAACTGGTAAAAAGAGTCAAATCTTTATCAAATCAATCCTCCATACAAAAGCAACTAAAGGGAATTAAATATCCATGAAATCCGACATCTAAGGAAACAAATTAAATTCCTAAAGAAAATCAAATAAACTAAAATAAAGAAACCAAATAAAATAAAATAAAATAAAATAAAGAAACCATAGATTTTAGAAAATATGGAAATTAATCTGTAAAAGGTATCATTTTGCATCAACCCTTTTCCTTCTATTTTGACCCAATGTAGAGAAGGGAAAAAGGGAAACAGAGATTGCGAGGGTTTTGGGCATTTTGACCAATGATTCGTGCAACTGAAGCATAAATTTTTGAATATAAACAACGATCTTCAAGGGTAAGTCGATTGTAAACTCCATTTTTGTGTTTAACATCTGGGGTAAATAGTGATTTTGGACTTGAGCTTGAAAACTTGAACGTTTTGGTTATTTATGGGATAGTTTGATTAATAAGTTGTGTGCAAAGTTTAAAACTTCGTCGTTGGAAAACAATAAAGTGTCGACCCCTCTAAGAGACCAGAAGTGTCAACTTTGTGCGTACCGGTCAACACTGTGGGGTCGGTGGACATATTAGGATTCATTTATCATATTAGGGTGCAAACACTTGCATTGATTCAATTAACATGATATGAAAAGTGTCAGTGAGAGATGCATTTAATACTCATTACCTATATAGTCGAATATAGAATAGAAAATTAGTGAATTGAAACATTTAGTTAATGATTTATATATCATGTGTCTATACATATTTCTATATGCATTGTAGATTCGTACATATAAGAAATATGGTAAATATTGCATCGGGTTAGACATACATTAAAGATGTATAGTTAGTCTTGTAAAAAGCAAGAAATTAGATATTAATAGAATATGTCTAGATAATTTATGTAGATATAAACCATGAAATGAATATATGAAATAAAATTAGACATCAAATAAAATATTTAAATAGTTTAATGAAATATAAACCTTGATTAAATATAAATCATGGAATCAGAGGTAAATACATCTTTTAAAAACTTGAGAGAGATAGTTCACTAATAGACCAAGACAAAAGAGGCATTCACCTATTATAGAGATGGTCTGATTTAAAGCGTCATGTTGCTAGGCTCTATATGGTCAGAGTCCAGTAGCCGAAAGCATCACTAGTTTACACTCTGACCCGAGTAGCATGGGGAACGTGGAATCCCATATGTATCGACCACCTTGTTGGATTCAAATCATAATCTTTTAGAAGTTGACATTGCAATTTGACTCCTCTTTTACTAGGTAAAAAACCTATTTGACAAAGATATTTGCTTCTCAAATTTTGTCTTGTCAACAAATAAAACCTAATAAGTTGTTTCGATATATATATGTGACTTACTAGTGTACCACCCCCTCAAGTCAAATTGGTGCTTATTGTTGCACGGGAGCCATTGGACCAAGTGCTAAAGCATGAATGTTTTATATCCATTCGCCGAACAAAAGGAGAGATGACTGCACCTAGAAAGGACCCGTGTTAAACCTACAAAATAATAAAGAATGTTTACGGGTGAGTAAGTGAGTAAGAACCGAACACAAGATGGAAAAAGGAGATGAAAACCTTAAGCGTACCCGAGGGGTATCTTATGTTATGCTTACAGGGCATGTTTTCCCGTAGGAAAAACAACCACTATCGGACACCGGTTCGGCCTTCTCATAGATCAAACTTCCAAGGAACAATGATGAAGAAGGACAATACGAGCTTACTTTAGCAACTTTGACCTAGTAAGCAAGGGAGACCTACTCCTTTCACGGATTGAAAAATCCGTGGCTTATCTCCCTTGAAGGTAACAATGTCTCTCTCTTTTGAAGACAAAAGTGACTCCTGTATTGAGAAATTGACGAAAGTTTTTTCCAATGCAACTAAGTAATGCTTATAAATAACCCCTAATGGTGGCAGCTAGGGTTTGGATGGAAGGATGAAAAAGAGCCGTTGATGAAAGATGAAGATGGGTGGCCAAGATGAGCGGCCATTTGGGCAGCCAAGCCATGTCCGCGCGCGCGCCCTAGATCCTACGGTGGAGATGGCAATTCTCACCTTTTCTAATCCATGGTGCTATCATGTCATGTCATCAATCTTATGAGCACTCCCTAGTTGTTCGTGCATGGGCCTAATCCCCTTCTTTGCTTCCTCTTCGATGGTCGAGCCCACTAGTCTTCAACCAACTTACCCTCACAAAAATGGCTAAATGTTTTCCAAAGAAAGAGAAAATACAAAAGTATTCAAAAGAAAATAAAGAAAAGAAAAATATGCGTAAAATAAATAGATACACGTTTAGGATGCCGGGAAGACAAATTCTCATCTGATAACGCTTCGAATCCATCCGTGTATCCCATGCTAGCATATGGAGGGGCTGCTCCATATCCAATGAGCTAGAATCTCACATGGTATCTTCAACTGGATCAACACGTACAAAAAAAAACATCATAATAAGTAAGAAGAATAAATAAAGTTTGGGTCTTTATCGGGTTTTCAAGTGATTGGGCCCCTAGGCATGTCATCCTCTCCAGGTGATTTGAGGATTTGACCTCAAATCCTATGGTTGACTTATTTCTGATTATGTCATCTCCCAAATTAGTACTAAGGGTCTCAACTAAACTCTCTAAGCATTTGAATTTGAATATGATGAAAGTGTAGTCCTCCATTATGGTATATAGTTGAAATCCTTTCAACCACCAATAGTTTTCTTGATATGGTAGTTGGGTGGTCTTGCCAAAGAGAGGGAAAGAGTTTGCTCTTTCGATCTTGAAATTACCCCATATTGTTTCAATATTATGGAATCCATAAACTGCTTTGAATGGCGTTTGATCGATGATGGAGTGAAGGTTTCAAAGGTAGTAGAATTCCAGATGTGGTAGCACGAGGTCCCCATTATACTCCTCGAACCAAAGAATTAGTTCCCCTAAGGACTCAACATCCATATAATCATGGAAATAATCTCTATTCCAACTTAACTTAAACAGACAAATGATTAAATGGTAGGAGGGTAAATATTTTGTTGTTACCAAATCGACTAACTCCTTTTCCTTGGTACAATGGTAAAATTTGTAATGTCCAAATAAAAAGGTTAGTTGTTTGCTTGGTTCACCTAATTGCATGTTAGGGAATTTGAAGATCTCATTAGGAATAATTATTCTATAAGTTTGCCTAAGTCCATTAAGGATAATAACATCATTAATTGTAAGAACTAAAGCTAACTCCTTCAAAAGTTGGTGTGAAGGGGAGTTGATTCTTCCAACATATGTGATGGAGTGAGGTAGACCAATGATCATAATTCCTATCCCAGAGATACTATCCTCACTAAAATCCTTTTTTTTTTTTTTATAAGGGAAATGTCATGTTGACACTTCCTTCGAGGGGTAAGGCTCCTCTACTTCAACCACTATTTCTTCCCAAAGTTCATTGACTTTAAGAAAGGGTATTATTGAAGGTGGTCGTGTGGGTACTTCATCGTAGAAAGAATTATGGTACCACTTGATGTGAGAGTGTTATTGGGTTGAACAATCCAATTGGTGGCCGATACCATGTATGGGTGGTCGTCCTTGTGACAGTTCCTCCTTTTCTTGGCGTACAAAACTTTGGCGAGAGGTGGAAGGTTTATCTCCAAAAAGGTAGTTTTCACTTAAGTTTATGGTCTTGTCCTCTTGGTCATACTCCTCTTCTAGCAAGTTCCTTCATTTTGCTCATTAAGTCCACCATCATTATTAGGGTGAGCAATCCTAAAAGTTTGATGTCGTTTTCAATTCGTTCTTCATCCACTTGATTGTCCATTACAAGAAGTGGACCTTCTTCGGAATGACAAATAACTTCTTCTATTATCTCTTCCTCCTCTTTACTTAAGCTAGGTGTTCCCTCTTCGATCTCTTCATTCTCATTCTCACTTAGGGATTCTTCATCAAGTTCATTAGGCTTTTAGGGCATAGGAGGTGGTGGTCTAGGGATGGTTAGTGATTTAGTAATTTTCTCTAAAGATTCTTTTACCTCTTTATCCAAAAATTGGCTAACAGCTTCTAGTTTGTGTATAACCTTATCTAGTTGTCTTACACACCTATCATCAATTGGTTTTGAAGGAAAAATTGGTTGATTATTGATCTTATTCCTTAACCTCATTTTATCTTTTAAGTTTTCTCCATAAGTGGATGGATAATCATAACTATATTGATTCTTAAAATTGGAAGAGTTAGGATAATACCTTGAGTGGTCTTCCTTAATCATTTTATCTCTTATTGAAGAGCATTTCTTTTTATCCTAGAATAGCTCAATTGATATCTATTGTCATATGTTTTTAGATATGATTGGTCATGGATGTTCTTATCCCTATAATCGTCAAATAGACTATGGTTGAGTTCATCAAAATCAAATTCTCCTCGGATAATTCTCCTCCTAGTGTTCACCATTTTGTTGATAAGGAATGCCTAAACTAGTGTAGGAGTTTATGGCTTAAAGTTTTAGGAGGGTTCCTTAAGGAAATGTGTGAACTTTAAGTCTTGGGTATTTTGGAAAGAATTTTGAATTTGAATTTTGAATTTAATTTTAATTTTAATTTTAAATAAATTAATATATATATTTTTTAAAATTAAAGTTGATTACTTTAAAAGGAATTAGGGATATGATTATCTAATTAAGATGTTAGGAATACTTAATTAAACTAAAAAGCAATAAAAAAAATCTAGAAATTAAAAAAAACACAAGGCAATTAATGAGCACATTTTCCCATGTAGTTGATTTGATTTTTAGCACCCTTAAAGTCATTTAATTTTTACCAAATTTTATGACTTTATGCCTTAGTTTGATGATATCAATTTAGTACATGACAATAGAGTTCAAATATGGCAAAATTAAACAATAAAGTTGATAGAAATTTAGGTGCTAAAACAAGTTCAAAATTGGTTTGCTCCACAAAATAGTTTTTTTCTAATTTGAGAAGTTATGCAATTAAATTAATTTAAATTACCAAATGAGCAATTGAACAAGTCATATTATGCATGTATTTCGGTTCTCAGGTACTTAATAGATTAATTGGGTAGAAACAAAAACAGTAAAGTAACAAAAAAATAAAAATAAAAATTATAAACAAGACATATATGACTAATCAATCAATTTGTAATCTCCTTAATGCAAATGCCTAATTGGTCTCCTTAAATGTAATACCCAAATTTTCTTCAACAATCAACCAATAATTGTAATTCGAAATTCGAAATATAAGGTTCAAATTCTAGAAATATTGTTATTATACCAATTAAAACTGATTTTAATGCTGGAAATTTCAAAAAAAGATCCGGTTCAATAAGTTGATGATTATATGATGAAATATATTGCTGGAAAAGTAAAAAAAAAAAAAAATGAGAAAAATGCTGAAATCGTAAATAGCAAGCACAAAGCAGATTCTTAAAGAAGAAAATGTGCGATGAAATGAAACTATTATCACCCGATTGCAGCCAATGAAATGGGTGCTCCAAATCGACCAAAAGATCCCAGAGGAAGTCTCCTAGGCTCTGATAATAAAGAATGTGCGCAGGTGAGTAAGTGAGTAAGAACCGAACACAAGATGGAAGAATGAGATGAAAACCCTAAGCAGACCTGAGAGTTATTTTATGTTATACTCATGGGGCATGCTTTCTCGTAGGTAAACAACCACTATCAGGCACCGGTTCAGCCCTCTCATAGATCAAACTTCCAAGGAACAATGATGACGATGTCAATATGAACTTACTCTAGCAACCTTGAGCTAGTAAGCAAGGGAGACCTACTCCTTTTACGGATTGAAAAATTCGTGGCTTACCTCCCTTGAAGGTAACAATGTCTCTCTCCTTTGAAAACAAAGGTGACTCCTATATTGAGAAATTGGCAAAAGCTTTTTCCAATGCAACTAAGCAATGCCTATAAATAACCCCTAACGGTGGCGGCTAGGGTTTGGATGGAAGGATGAAAAAGAGCCGTTGATGAAGGATGAAATGGGCGGCCAAGATGAGCGGCCGTTTGGGAGGCAAAGCCTTGTCCTCGCGCGCACCCTAGATTCGATGGTGGAGATGGCAATCCGCACCTCTTCTTATCTATGGTGCTTTCATGCCATGTCATCAATCTTGTGAGCATTCCCTAGCTGTCCGTGCATGAGCCTAATCCCCTTCTTTGCTTCCTCCTCTATGGTCGAGCCCACTAGTCTTCAACTCAAAACCAACCACCATATATTCATCTATCCTTAACCAACAATCCAATGCATGATATGAGTAAGGCTTAATGTTTGCCAAAGAAAGAGAAAATACAAAAGTGTTCAAAAGAAAATAAAGAAAAGAAAAATATACATAAAATAAATGGTTACACGTTTAGGATGCCAGGAAGAAAAATTCTCATCTGATGACGCTCCGAATCCATCTGTGTATCCCATGCTAGCATGTGGAGTGGCTGCTCTATATTCAACGAGCTAGAATCTCACGTGGTATCTCCAACTGGATCAACACCTACAAAAGAAACATCATAATAAATAAGGAGAATAAATAAATTTTGAGCCTTTATCGGGTTTTCAAGTGATTGGGCCCCTAGGCATGTCAAGAGAGAATAATCAGAATAGAAAGAAGGCCACAAAAGTGTAGCTACAGGCTTCAAATTAAGTGAGCCAAATTTCTTAAGAAGATCATTGGCATATTTTCTTTGGAAAATAAAAATTTCATCTTCTACTTGTTGAACTTCAAGGCTAAGAAAATAATGTAGTAATCTCATATATGACATTTTTAAGTCACGCATCATATGTAATTTAAATCCAGATAATGATGAAATTATTTTTACCTTTCTTTTTCATTGAGAGGGTGGGTTCCTTCTCACACCATTCCTGAGAAATCTACTTCAATCCATACCACGACTTTTTCAATTTGAACACTGTTTCCATGCCTTTGACTATAAAACCTTTTGGTGGAGTTACATTCATTTCCCCTTGTAAACCTTTATTTAAAGATGTTAACTAGACATTAAATTGATAAATAGACCATTGTTATTGTGCAGCCAATGTTATCACAGTTCTCACAATTTCGAGGCGAGCTATTCGAGAAATATTTCTTCGAAGTCAAGACCTTATTGTTGTGCATACCCTTTCGCTACAAGTCTAGTTTGGTGTTTTTGTATACTTCCATGTGCACAAAACTTTATCTAAAATATCCACTTTAAACCCTCCACAGTCCACTTTCCATCGTTTTCAAGTCTTTTGAGTTCTTCCACCATTGCTTTTTGTTATTCTCTATTTTCTTAGCTGCTTCATAAGCTATAGGATTTGAGACAATAAGAGCAAATTGACAAGACTCCCATATGTTAGTTAGAAATCTAAACGTCCTCAGTGGTATCTCATCTGAAAATTCTTCATTTTTGGATGAAGAGTTTTGACTTTGTTATGCTTAGGCTGTCTAACTTGGGGAAGCTATAGAGGAACCAACATGTAAATTTATAGAAGTTGGCTCTTGACTTTCACTTGGAGAGATTCCAATGTATATAGGAATCTGTTGTTGTATTTTATCATCTTCGTACCAATCTCATCATTCATTTTCATCAAATATTATAACCTTTATAATTAAAATTTTGCCGCTAAGATGATTATATAATCTATATGCTTTGAATTGTGTGCAATTATCAATAAAGTAACTTTTTTTCAAATAAATTGAATATTTTTTGATATTTTTTAAAATTTAAATTATAAAGTGAAGAAGTAACGAAAGGTCCCTTATAAATTAATTTAAACAAAAATATCAAACGACATTCAATTTATTTAAAATTTATACCACATGTTCATCACATAATGTGAAGATAATTTGAAAAGTTTCGTGATTTTATAATAACTGTATGATTTATTATAATTTTAGATAATTATTTTATAAAACAATTATAATAAAATATACAAGTGTTAGAAAATTACAAAAAATTTTCAGATTATCTTCCATAATGTGATGAACATGTGGTAGAAATTGCAATTAAATTGAGTATCGTTTGATATTTTTTAAAAATTAATTTATAAAGTGAAGAAGAAATGGGGTCCTTGCCCCAGAACGGCCCCCAAATCCTGGAGAACGGCCCCACGATCCCGGCACACGGAGAACGGGGGGTGATTAGAGGGCCGCTAGGGGTTGATTTGTTAGGTTGTTCAAAGTTTGATTTGTTAGGATTGTTAGTTTAAAGAGGTTTTAAAAAAAAAAAAAACTCATAGTTTATGGGTTAAATTAGATTTTACCCCTTTAATAAATTATAAAGTTAAGAAAGAGATTAACATTGATAATCAAACATTAATATATATATATAAATGTTTGTAAGTTATTAGAGTAATGTTTAAGTTACTGAGCTTTATAAAAGCTCATTGTGATGACCCTATTTTCATATTTGAACCCAGCAGCTCTGCAGATAAAGGCGAAGGTAAAACTCAATGGTTGGATGAGTTTAGCACAGCATATGAGTGAGTTATTTTGTTACTCATTGTATAAATTCATGATAGTGTGGCATATCTATATAAATTAAATATGGATAAGTCTTGTGTCTAATATGACTTATATGTGTAATTGTGAGTTAGATTTAATTATTATTGTGGCCCAGTCGCGTATATTTTTATTTATTCCGCTGCATCGATAATTTATTTAACATTTTAATGTCGGGAATCTGGTAATCAGGGCGCGGGTCCTAACATTGTGATTGTGGTGGATCATTCTTGTGAGGACTTGTTGGAGCTCAAGAGCACGTGATGCTCAAGAGCACGTGATGCGAGCACAATCCCATATGGTATTGAGTACTCTATATATGAAGCATATAATCTCCAACAATGTATTTTTTGGGTCAAACCTAATAACAAAATCATACTAGACTTTTCTTTTGGACCAATTGCCATTTGTGGAGAAGCTTTTTATTTAGATTAAACCAGTATCTCTCTAACAAACTAGATAAAAAGGTATATGAATAATGTATAGGGTAAAAATCATTTTGAGCCTCAAAGTATCGATTTTATTAAAAAAAACTCTTAAAGTATTAACCATAACAAAAAAAAAAAAACCCTCAAACTAAAAAAAACATAACAATCTAAACCCCAGCGGATGCTCGATAGCCCCTCGTTGTGCATTTTACAAAGAGAACGGACGATCGTTCTCCAAGTGCTGCACCTAATTGTGTCTTGGTGTCAACGCGGGGGTGTAGAACCCCCGTGCATGCGTGTTGGACTTGTAAAACGCAAGACCGATATAAAAAGAACGGCCCCCTCGTTCTATTCAGGGTCGACGCGGGGATGTAGAACCCCCTGCGCACGTACGTTGCACGTGGAAACAAGGGGGGGCCATTCATTTTAGCTCAGCCCCCCATGTTACAGAGCATATTTGAAACGGTGGTTCATTCTTCTGGACACTGCCCCCAGTGTGTTGAACACCGGGGGCCGTGTTCAACCCTAGGGATGATAACGGGGGGGAGGTGTTCTCCCTTCGATCTCCCGTTAGTATATATAATATTGGCACCCTGTGCACTCTCCTTTAGCTGAAATCGAGAGAAACATCTTCGAATCTGTGATTTTTATTGCCAAAAATTCTCAAATCTCAGCCCTTATCGCCCAAAATACCACAATCCAAAGCTGCATAGTCGAGAACCCAAACCAGAGGCCTCCACTATCGAAAATCCAAAACCAAGCCTCTCAATCAGCGAAAATCTGAAAATCGAGCCTCCTAATCGCCAAAAATCTCAAACCCGAGCCTCATAATTGCCGAAAATCCCAAACCTACTCTTTGCAATGGCCCCCAAAATTTTTTGAATTGAAAGGATCTCCCCCGACATAAGCTGGCCCATCAAACTGGGCACTTTCGTAACAAAGTGCTCCGGATCAAGTGCCGCGATAGCCGCCTGGTTATTTGTCAATGGAATTTCGAAACCAGCGGTGTCAACAACAATTCATTTTATTTCATTTTATGTACTTTACTTTTCATCTCTAAATTTGATGTACTTTAATTTTATACCTTGATGTTTATTATTTGTGCTGGATACTGGCTGCTGGGTATATATTTGTGATTTGAATTTGCAGGAACTGTTTGAAGATAACTATAGAGGAGTCATAAAACAAACTAAACTTTGTCTATTTTTTTAATTTTATTTTTGTTTTTTAAATAAACTGAAAGAAATAAATAATTATAATTTGAATAACTTAAAATAAATAAGTATTATTAAAATAAACTAGAATAAATAATTATAATTTGAAATTATATGAAAATAAAATAAATATTACACGAAAAGAAAGATGAAATCGAATAGGAATGTGTTCGTTGGCTAGGGATCAGGTGAACTTCAATCCATTTTTTAGGAAAAAGATTAACCGTAACAAAATACACGACATGCTGGATTCACATTTTTCTGATGATCAATCCGAATCAGGAAAATTTGAAGCTAGCATGTCATGTATCTCGTTACGGTTAATTTTTTTTCTACTAAAAATGAATTGAAACTCACTCGATCCACATCCAACTAAGACTTTTCTATTCGATTTCTTCTTTCTTTTTATTTTCAAACATAAATTACAACGGTCAATAATTTCTACCTCAACCGCCGTCGCAGATTTCTGCACATAATGAAAACTACATTAAAAAAAATGACAGTGTATTTATGAGCAAAATGTGTTGAACTGTACCTGCGTCCCGTCAAATGTGTTGAAACTCATAAATGTGTCTTGTGAAGCAGTGCCTGAAGTGGAACCCCGGTGAGGACAAGTGCGATTATTAAGCCTCTGCTGCCGACATATACTACACGACATCTTTAAGTTCTTCTTACTAATTGTTGAACTTGAGGGCCCATCGACATCTCGCACTGTTGTCTTTTTCGGCCTACCAGGTTGGCGATATCTTCTTGGTTGGATGAATTCCTTCAGATTTTGTATTTGTAGCCACATTTGGTGACCGCTCACGAGTTGAATAAAATGTAAGTACATCTGCAGGTAAGTTGACCGGTAATAGTATTGATGCACGTAATTCTTCGGTGCTACTCTCAAGAAATGCATGCATGGAATGGAATGGACACACGATATTTCAGTAAGCTCCCACCTGTTACAGTTGCACACACACGTATTCATGTTGACAACGTATTGTTCATTCCCGTTGCCGTTGCTGACCTCAAATCATCCAGCTCACGCAAACACAACACTCCAATTTCGAACTGCACTTCTAGCTTCGCAAGCTTTTTTGCTTATCTGGGGATACAAGAGATCTGTTGATTGGGCCAACTTCTCAAATTTTTTCACAATGCGAATTATCAAGCACTTTCAGATTATCTCAAACATGGTCATGATCAGTTTGTCCATGGTAGGCAATAGAACTACATTGAATGACTCACACAAATTATTCAAGTTTATTTCTCACTTGGGGATCGAACAAAATGCATCACTAGCCCAATATCTAGGCTCTTCGTCTCAAAGTCATGCGTGGACATCTAGGTTAAGCTGATGTAATTTCCTCATTTCTATCTCGAAATGATAACTTGCGGTTGCCCTGATCGCATTCCACATCGCATTTCTATATGCTCTACCCCGAAATTGGTTTTTGAAATTTGCGTACATATTCTGGAGGCAGTAGCGGTGTTCGGCTTCTTTAAATTGATCTTCCAAAGCCTTCACCAAACCTTAATATTTGAAAGAAAAACAGAGTCAACATAAAATAATATAACGACCACAACGCCTCAATATTTGTGTTGGAAAAACAATAAAATTGGTGGGAACAATAATAATAATACTACCAATGTAAAACGTGGAGAGTGCAGATCAGATAATTCCCAAGAAAGACTACTGAACAATCTCCTAGACAGAATTACCTTTACAAGTAAGTTCCCAAAAAAGGCTGGAAGGTTCACAAATAGTCCCACTTAAAATCCAATCTTCTAGACATAACTTCCTGAAACAGTACAATTACACCACTAAATAAGCGGTACGAGAAACAATAGCAAATGTGATTCCACACCGTAAATGCATTATACCTTTTGTCGATCCAAAATAATTGTCCATCCGTCTCTCGATTTAGTGTTTAGGTCTCACTTCAAATATTTTAAAAACCACGACCATGTGCCGGTGCACTCTTTTTCAACGTTGGTAACAACAACAGGATATATTCTATCATTGTCATCAATATTGACGGCTGTGAGTAGGGGTGAGCAAAAACCAGATTGGACCGAAGAACCGGACTGGAACCGAAAAATTGGTCCAGTTCTGGTCTGTTTTGCAACTTAAATAATAAAAATTTGGTTTTTTTTTTAAGTAGAACCAAAAAATGCAGTTCGGTTTTCGGGTTTACTGATGCAAAACCAAAAAATCCCAGAACCGGATTTAATCACTACCCTAACCCTAAGGCTCTGCTCCTCCTACCTCTCACTTCGCTCGCTCAGTTCGCTCCCAAGCTCTTCAGAAATCAGATCGCTCGACTGTCTGTCTCTCGCTGCTCGCGCAGTCGCAGTTCGCCGTCGCCGATGCTGAACCACTCAATCTCTGTCTCTCTCTGCTCGCAGTCGCCCGACGCCAAACCACAGTGGCCGACTTCCGACCTCGACTTCTGACTTCTGACTTCGACAAAGCTTCCGACTTCCGACTTCGACGAAGTCACCGACTTCCGACGAAGGTAAGCAACTTACCGTAAGATGTTGGCCGTTGGACTTGGGGCTAAATTAGAATGTAGCATTTTTAATGATGTCAATTTTTTATCAGTTTCTATTACTCGATGACTCAATGTTTGAAGTTTGATAATGTTATCTTGCCTATGAGTTGATAATCTCATCATTTTCTGGTATTATTACAATGTTAAGCTTGAATCATAATTGGACTCCTTTTAGCAAGTTTATCTCATCAGTTTTCATATTAATAAATTTTTGGATAATATTCGTATATATTCTAGCAGAATGCCCACGTTGAATTGAGCTATGTTTTTGTTTCTGTTCTGTTTTTAATTTTAGTTAACACTTAACAGGATGTTTTTATGTTTCTGTTTCTATTCTGTAGTGTTTGTCGTGTTTAGTTTACAGATTGTTCTACTGTTTATTTGTTTTGATATTTCGGTTTAAATCGTGATAGTAAATTGCTCTTCTAATTTTAGAACTTTTAGATTGTTGGATTATTTGGCTGTTCTTATTTTAGATTGTAGAATATAACAATTGTGAAGCTGTGCACTTGAATTTTGATTTTAGCTTCTCTTTGTCAATTTAGATGCCTTTCATTCTTGAGAGTTCATTTTTTGTTTTTAGATTTTGTTATGATTATCCAAACAGTTAGGAATTTGAATATTTGTGAGGGTTGTTTGCATTGATATTGAAGGTATTACTGATTTCTCTTTGTAGGATGGTTAGCCTTTAGCTTATCTGTGGCATTTCAATTCCTTTCTTTCTTTCTTAATACTATTTTCGATAACTGGTGAAAAATGTTGCAGGCAAAGCTTTGTGAAAGCCCTAGAGCCCTTTGTGACATGGCTGGAGGAAGCAGAAGAAGAGGATTGACTTGCTTTCGGCTTGCTGTTCCGTCGACATTGCTTTGTTCAGAATCATGTCGTCTGCTGGGATGGCTTGGTTTTTATAAAAGTATTTGTTTGTGTTATTGGTTTCTAGCTTGCTTGTGCCAGATTTGTTATTTTTGTTTAAAACATCTTCCCAATGTTAGGTAAATGGTTTCTAGATTGTTCTCTAACTTTACGTTACTATGATTAGTATTTTACATCGATGGCTTTTTTTTAATTTAAAAAAAAAGTGGGAAAACCGGAACCGAACTAGAACCGGAACCGAAATTCGGATCCGATTCTGGTCCGGTCCTTAAAAAAATAAAAATAGCCCCGGTCTTAAAAATTAAAAACCGAATTTTATTATTTCGGTTCCAATCTTCCTTAAAACCAGACCGGACCGATTTTTGCTCACCTCTAGCTGTGAGTAATTAGCCGGGACACAAACCCTTCAGATGACAACTATCCAAACAGATAATTGAGCAACCACACTGCAGCAAACATGTTTTGCAAGCAGCTATGCACATATACATTCTTTGACATACCAATGAATCACACCTCATCTCATAAGTATATATTTGTAATGTACTACCCGGATTTTATCTACATATTTTTGCTGCGTACAACCAGACTAGCTTGTATTATTCGTTGCTCTTGCCTTCGTTAAGTGTTCGAGTTACGCTTCTTGCTCTTTTGGCAAAACTAAGTGTAAAGTTGACAATGAAATCCTTCCTTACTGTCTCGATAATGGAAGAGATTTCCTACATAGTTTGATTTTTGAACCTATCCAGATAATGGTTTGCCACTCATTTTGCTATAGCATGTCGATTCTCAATTTTCCTCGAACAACTGTGAGAATCAATCAAACTCTTTATTTGAAATGTATGTTCGTCTTGCATCTTAGAAGCATGCAGTCGCCACTCACACCCGTCTGCACACTTAGTCGTCAATCGCCGATTTTCACTTTTGGTTAATTTGATCCCATATCCATTTTTTAAAGAATATTCAACTATTTTTTGCTCTAATTTGTTTTAAATAACTATATTTTTTCCACAACAAAAATATTATGGAGATTTCTTTTCTTACCGGTATGCTTTCAACTTCATCATCCCTCGAACCGACCGATATTTGAAGCTCATCGTCTAGAGTTCTAGAGGTCGAGTGCACCTCTATTTCTTTATTTCCATCTAAGTAATCGAATGCTCGAAGATCCCCATATGCAGGTGTGTCGTACGAATCCCAATTCATATCTGCATCACTAGTTGTTTTCTCATCTAAATCAACCGATCGACTTGAATTAGAATTCATCGTCGTCGCTAATATAGAAAAAATTTGCCAGAGCAAGAAAATATTTGCGACGTTTTATAATTTTAGGAAGGTGTGAAGTGAGAGTGGAGGGCTAATCTCCTTAAATAATCAAGGAGATCGACCCCCCGTTCTCCGTCCCGTGATCAATAATTGATCACAGGCCAGAGAACGGGGGGTCATTTGCTAGACTCAGACCCCTGCATTTTCCAGTCCGTGATCAATTGGGGGCCATGCTCAGGGCAAGGCCCTTGTTTTAAAATTGCTCTGTAACACAGGAGGCCGAGCCAAAATGAACGGCCCCGTGTGTTGTTTCCACGTGTAACTCAAGTGCGCGGGGGGTTCTACACCCCTTCGTCGACCCTCTAATAGAATAGGGGGTCGTTTTTTTAGATCAGTCCCCCATTCTACACGTGTGCAGGGGTTCTATACCCCCGTGTTGACCCCCGGACACATCGAGGGGACGCACTTGGAGAACGGTCACCCGTTCTTTTTGTAAAATGTGGAACGGGAGGCTATCGGGCGTCCGACGGGATTTAAATTGTTAAGTTTTTTATAGTTTAAAGTTTGTTTCGTTAATAGTTTGAAAATTGTTTTTACCCTAATGTAAATTTAAATGAAATAATCCACGTCTTGAGAGTCAAACTGCATAAAGAGCAACATGTGACAATTTGTAGCCTGGTCAATGAATCTCTGCCTTCTGTGACGCTAATTAGTAGGTGCACAATGACCTCTGTCTTCCATTCCTCACATAATTGTCCTCTCTCTCTCTCTCTCTCTCTCTCTCTCAAACCTGTCCCTTTCTCCCTATCCCTCCTTCCTCTGTGGCGACTGGCTCTCTCGCATCTCTCTCTCTAGGTCGCCAAGATGGCCTGTCCATGCCTGTCTACTGTAGTCTTCAAACTTTTTATAGCTTTAATCAAAAGCACTCACAATCTGTTCCTCTCTACTCAAAACCTAAATTTTAGAAATTTTTGAGGAAAAAGAAATTGAGCATGAAAATAGAATAGCTTATATGAAGAAATTATACCAGTTCTTACCCTCCAGTTTCTATTTACTTCCAGCTCTTTTGATTATTTTGATATCACCACCACTCCATTTCCTCCTACTTTTTTAATTACTCAAGTTTTTACCTTATTTAGTTTCAATCTGAATCAACCCTTTTTTTCTGTTTAGTTTCTTTCAGTACATCTCCCTCTCTCTCTAGAATCAACAGAAGAAACTATGTTTGTTTCTAGCAGCAGCAACTTCAGTTTCCCTTATAATAACCCAAATAAGCTGGAAAATTCCATACTAAATCCGGTTTCGAAGGAACATCAAGAACACCCTTCATCTTTTCCACAATTACCAGATCTTTTCATTGAAGATGATGACCTATTTTTGAGCAACATGTTTACGCAAAGCCAGATCTTGATGAGCGACACCACTCCTCAAACTCAGACAAAACCTTCTAGCGTCTGCAATGGAGGTTCAAGCGAAGCAACGACAAGGGACTTAATTCTGGAGAAGGAGAGTAAAAAACAGCAGAATACGAGGAAAAGAACGGGAAAAAAAGACAGACACAGTAAGATCTGTACGTCGCAAGGGCCGAGAGACCGAAGGATGAGGCTGTCTCTCCAAATTGCGAGGAAGTTCTTCGATCTTCAAGATATGTTAGGGTTTGATAAGCCCAGCAAAACGATCGAGTGGCTTTTCTCCAAATCGAAATCCGCCATTAAAGAGCTCAAAGAAAGTTTTCCCCAAGTAAATCTCCACTGTTTCAACGATGGTGGAACGAGTATGGCAGTTGATGAAGAAGACCCACTTAAGAAAGCTACCACTGGAAGTCCTAGAGAGAGAAAGAGTAGAAAAATTCGTACTGTTCCTAGAGAATCGAGGGAAAAAGCAAGAGCAAGGGCAAGAGAGAGAACAAAAGAGAAACACATTATCAGGGATCTTGATAAACCTGCAGATCCTATGTTCAAAATTGAAGAAATTATGAAATCTGAAGTGAAAGAGGTGGCTGAGGTTGAAGAACCTCCGATTAAAGATGCATCGAGCTCATCTTCTCTGATTTTCATTTACTCTGAGAAGATTGGGTTCTCAAGAGTTCCAGAATCCCATGAAGATTTTCATGGTTTTGTCATGAACTGGGATGGGACATCAACAATTCTTTAGGGCACACAATATTTTTTATGCAAGAGATAAACACCAATCCTTCCCAGGTATTCTTCAATATAAAAAACATAAATCAGAACTCTCGCTATTCCATTATAAACCCTTCAAATTGACAAACTTTTCTCTACCCAGTTTCTATAACCATCTAAACAGCCAAAAATCCATATTTTTTATACTCCTAATTAGTGCAGAATCTAACCCTAGTCTTTAAAACTTGATAACCTACAAATTTACCTTTGTTTCTCTTCTTAAAAATTTGTTTTTTCTTTCTTTGTTTTGTAAATAAACAGCTATTTTGAGCGAAAAACTTGTACTTGGTAGGATTTCTCCCATTTTTTTTAAATTTAGAGACTCCATGTTAAAGAAGAGTTAAATGAATATTTTCCCTCGGCGATGAACAAATATAGAAGCAAAACATTGATTAGTCCTTTAAAACCCTAATTAGGGTTTTTACTACTATCTCTTAATTGCTGTAGAAACTAGTACCAAAACCAAGTATGTGACTGCATATTCTATTTCAAAAAGGAGTCAAAATAATTGCCTAGGAATATAGAAGGCCAGAAGCTAGGTATCCAAGGATCTTCGTTAATTTTACGAAAACATTTACTTATATTTTCATTATTCTGTATTTTATATTAGGAATTTGTCAATAGAACTTCAAATTTATTTGATTATTAAAGGTTCTAATAAAAAACTCTAATTTTTTT
The DNA here is from genome assembly GCA_022432975.1 of Begonia masoniana. Taxonomy (NCBI): domain Eukaryota; kingdom Viridiplantae; phylum Streptophyta; class Magnoliopsida; order Cucurbitales; family Begoniaceae; genus Begonia; species Begonia masoniana. The sequence continues at coordinate 39,872,489 of CM039507.1, forward strand.
ATAATATCTTTTATCTTCACATCTATCCACAGCTTATGTTATCTTGAAGAAATTTTGTGATGGCATTGCGTGTTCAAGCTTGGCCTACGATGTGCCTTCATTTCTATCATATAAACCTCTCAAATCTTGTATTTTTTTTTAGTTCCTCAAAATTTGTGATAAATTTAATATTTGTGTTGTCTTTTTGGCTTACAAATCTTCTTTTATTGAAAGAAGAAGATTTGGCTTCATGCTCTGTGTGCTTGTTTTTTTTTTTTTTTTTGGAAGTTTCTCTTGTAATAAAACCAGTGTTGTTTAATGCACCCAGCTATTTTATTCCAATTTTCATATAATTAAATATTTGTTGAAGATAGAAATCAATCATTTTGAGCTGCATTTTGATCTCTCTTTATATCAAGCTTTAAATAAGACATTTTCTTCTCAAATGTCTTTTCTGTAGATAAACTGAGTGGGGGATTGGAATGAGATGAAGCTTGAGAGTGATCTAGTATTAATTCATGAGGATAATTACCTGCTTTAGGCACTTGGAATAGAAGTAATCAAAACGTTCCCATCAAATTTTAAGCAATTTTTTATGAAGTTGTACCTAAAGTTTTAAGAATAATGCTTATAATCTAAAGAATATTCAACAGAACTAGGTATGGTTTAGTCAAGGCTAGGCTTTGTTAGGTCATCAATCCAAAAAATTTGTATCCACTTGAACGATTGTGCAAGATTTTGAAGACAAGATGAGTAGCTACCTATGTCATCCACAGCAATATTTATTGCATACATTTTCCCTTTTTTTTTGTGAGTTTATTATATATAAAAGTTTTTTTTGAATATAAATTTGAAGCAAGATTTTAAAAAGATTTTCTTTTTTTTTTTTAACTAATCCTAGAACTCTTTTAACAAGATTATTTATAAATGTTTAGTTTTTTCATAACTAGTTTTCTAAGAAGATTAGGGATTGAATGTAACGTGAGTGTTAATGTAATTGGGCAGCTCATGATGCAAAATTGGACTAACATTCTATTAATTGTAAAGATCTAGTCAATGTTAGGAGAAAGTGCACAGTTCTCATCTCTAACTAATACATGCGTTTTATCTAAAACCTAAAATAAAATTTTGTAGGTTTTGACCAAATTAAATAATATTGCACCGCTGAACTGGTATAACGCTGCTACGCACAGTTTTTGAAGTGATTATTCAAGGTCTTATTTTAAAATCTATACAACAATTCAACCACAACTTTAGAAAATCTAGACATACATATTAAAGTTAACGCGATAACATAGATAAAGTCTCAACAAAGGGGTAACTTTTCAGGTAAGCTCGTTATGTTACCACAATTGATTTGTTCTGTAAAACAAGATTCAAACTCAAGATTTCCTATTTTTTTCATAATTTTTACTCGACGAGTTTTAACTAGTCATATTATTATTTGTCTCATCGTCGCATCATAAGTTATTTTCTTTTCCATATGTTCTTAAGTTGGTTGGACAAGATGTTATATACATTATTGCTCTTTGACAAACTATAGATGAAAGCTTCACCAAAGATTAGAGACACCTTTAATGGGTTGATTAATTAATTTAAATGAATTGAAGTTTTTTTTTAAGGACAACAGTTATCGAGAGAGAGAGAGAGAGAGATGGGGATATGAACTTATGATACAGCCTCTGATCAACAGAAATTGCTGCTTGTAAGACGACTCTGCCAGCCGACTTATCCTAAGAAAGTAACTCTTCTTTTTGTTCCGTACTGGTTTCTGTTTTTGAAGAAACTGTTTACGAAATCAAATTCACTAAATCTGTAAATACTGTTGGCGAACCCACATAACAAATTGAAAGAAAAAACAAAACTTGAGCTGGTTCGATTGTGTTTTGTGAGTGAGTTTGAATCGGTAGCATGAAAAAATTTAGAGAGAAGACTGGCGATAGTGACTCTTCGTTACATTTTAGAGTTATTTGAATATATCATTAGAAACTATTTACGGTATTTATCTATCAATTTTCTTTTCGTCTGTCACTTTTTCTAGCGTACTCAAACTACTAGCTTTAATGTTTTAACGGGGATTTTATTTTCCAATACCTTTACCATTTAAAAATCTGACTTCATAGATCATCGGTGGATCAAATGTCGAAACATTGCTACATCTTATATCATAGTGTATACAAAAAATAGTCATACTACCATATTTCATAGAAATTTGTCTCAGTTAAATAAAGTCAAATTATGGCCTTTTGCACATCAGTTCCTAAAGGTCTATGAGAGATAAGTTATTGCAAGACGATGGTCGGAGCATTACAAACATGATAGCCATGTTTAAGGATTTTCAACCAGAGACGCGACATTGTGATTTGATGTCACGACCCAAAAGGGATCAACGATCGAACAAGAAACGATCCGATCCAGAAAACTAGAACTTCCCAACCATTAACATCTCTTAATTCACAATGTTGTAGCAAAAAACTTATAAATAACAAAAGAGGTCAAAGACTAAAATGTTAGGCTTAAACCAAGGTCCAACAGTGACATCTAGATAGCGTAACAGTATAACCCCCAATATAAAATTTGTGAAAAGAAAAATAATAAGGTCATCCAATTAAAGAGGAAATACAAAATAAGAAGTTATATATCACAAACAGTTAACTCTAAGAAAAAATATAACTGAAGAACTAGACACCGACCAATCCTGCAACAATAACTAGTGATCTCTGTGGAGTTCATAGTCCTCTTAGTAATATATTGTCTGCTTTGGGCAAGAGAACACACAAATTTGTTCTTATTGTTAGCCCAAAACGAGTTCTACTGGCTATGGTGAAATTTTTTTTATAAATCATTCATTTTCCTACTCTACCAATCGATTTGGAATTGTAGACTCCTACTGGCATGGGTTAGGCCCTCACAGCCAATAGAATCTTGGAGCATTCTTACTATTACAAAAGAATAATGGATGCTTTAAATAAAAAATCTGACTGGAAAACACGAAAAATCTATCAAAACAAGGCGAACGACGTCGAGGAAGACGATAGCTTAGAAAGTTGTGAAACATAGCTCAAGTCTGCTTGGGCTACCTAGGCCCACTCTTGGGCCACAACTCGAACAACTTGAGTTGTGGCCCAAGTTGGTTTGTGATATGACCTAGGGTTGGTTTTGGGCTCAAATTGAATTTTTGACCTAATCGTTCTTTGTTTCCGGGCTTGTTTTGGAACTGAATTGGGCGAGCTTCCGATTCAATTGTTTTTGGGTGATTTTTAGCATAAAAATTTGAGATTCAAGTATGGAATTTAAAACATAATTTTGTTATGATATTATAATTAGGTACCGAGACTTAGAATTTAGACTCGACATATTTTGGGACTTTCCGGTATCGATTGAGCTTTGGTTGTTAGTATGCCCATTTTGAGGTGTTTAATTTTATGTTCGACATTATATAGTTTTCTTAAAAGATTATTTTGAAACCTATTCTCTTATAAAATGACGTTTCTATTTTATGGTGCGTCGATTTTCATATTATGCATGTATTTTTCATTGGACATGTTTTAATTTGAGCATGCACATTTAAATTTATTCATCACAAAACTAGTAACACACAGGAATTTCCTATAACATACGTAACCCTAGTTTAGGGTACGTTATGGGAGTTTACTGTTCATTCTAGAGTTATGTTAATGATACGATTTAAGGTGTGAAGGATGGAGAGAAAACTTTATAGTTAAAGTTGGGGTGGGTTAGAGATTTGATGAATTAGGAGTTGAAAAGTTAGATGGAGGAGGTAATTTGGACTTACTTTTGACATGAAAGAAAATATTTAAAGAAAAGAGGGTTTTCACGTTAGAAGAAAGGAGAAGAAAAGTGAAATGTAGTGAGAGTTGAAAAGTCAAAGAACAAATGGAAATAGGAGTATGAAATTTCCAAAAATTAAACTTTAGAAAAAAAAAATTGGTGGCTTTTGGCTTTCCTCCTCTACACGTTGCCACACCTTTAGGATAGGTGTTTTGATCTTATCTTTTAAAGTCAAACTAAATAAAAAAAAAGGGATAAAGCTTCATTGTGAAACTTAGCCACGCGATTTCTAAAACTTTTTCTTCTAGAGTTCTTCTCCTCCTCCCTGTTTCCATATTTCTTCAAGGTAAACGAGTGAATAGTTGGACCAAATGAGTGAGCTATTACGAACACGTACAGAGTATCCAGGTAAGTAGAGGAGTGTGTGTTTTGCCTTCGGGAGTACACCATACAACAGTAGGGTTGTTTGATTGTTTGGTTATTTTGTTTTGTGTTTGAGCATTTTATTGACATGCATCATGGTTTTGAACTACGAAAAATACGAGTTTTAGCATGGTTTTGAAATGTGAGCATGAAATGTAACATGATAAAAAGAACTGCAAATTTGGTCTTGAGTATAGCTACCTTGTCGGGAATAAGTGCTGGGGTGTAGCACCCCGAGAGGACTTCTACGAGAGATGTACTGCTAAAATACGTAATGTGTCGTGAGTATGAACTCCTAGACAGTTATAGGGTTCTACGAACGATGTGGGAGTAGATCATGTATGGTCGTCCTAGACAGTTATAGGATGTGTGCCTACTTGATCCACACGCCTTATGGAAAGATTAATGCAATGAAAATGAAATGAGCACAACAGAGAGTTAGAAACTACATGTGTTTGGAGATTAGTTTGCATTGTGTTTTTGTTTGCATTCATTAATCCCTACTTGCTAAACATTAGGCTGACGCTTTGTGTTCTATGTTGTAGGTGACGACGAGATACCAGGTGAGCTAGTCGAGGGAGGCCAGTGTTAGAACGTAGTCGGTGACGTACGTGACATGCCGGTGCGAGCAATTTGTCGGGGCATCTTGACAATAGATTGCTGGGAGGTGTGGTAGACTGGTATTTTGATTGGGATGTTGGTTTGTAAATAGGTTAGGGAATTTGAATTATTTTTGGTGTGTATTTTGAACGTATTATATAAATGTTTAGTATTTACAAACTTTTACGCTTCTGCCTATGTGTGCAAGTCAGGTTTTAAGGGTTTTAATATGTCTAGAAATTTAAAATATTGGAAGATGAGTTGTGAGGGGTTTCAGGCGTAATGTTGATGAAGAAATGGGAAAATCGATCGAAGTTGGTGTGGAAATATCTACTGATTTTTGCGAAATTGGTCGAAGTTGGTGTGGTGATGTCGATCGATTAGTGGTGAAATCGGTCAAAGTTGGTGTGGAGATATCGACTGATTTGTGCGAAATCGGTCGAAGTTGGTGTGGAGATGTCGTCCCTGGTGATGTCGTCCTTTGACGATATCGACCCCTGGTGATGTCATCCCCTGGCGATATCGATCTATGGCGATATCGGCTCCTGGCGATATCGACCCCTGGCGATATCGACTGAGTAGTGCAAAATCGGTCGAAATTGGTGTGGAAATGTCGACCGAAACTCTCAGGTAACTTTGCTAATTTTCATATTTTTAACCAATTGATTTAAGAACTTAAGCGAGTTTTCTTTTAACGTATTTTATTAGTTTTCTGATGGAATGAAGTCTAGTTATTTTTAAACGATGAAGTTTTGAGTAAAGAATAAAGTTTTAAATTTTCACGTATTTCTAGTATTGTCTAAGGGTACAGGTATACCATAGAATGTTTTAACGATCCGAGTTAGAGCCAAGTAGCGCACTGAGTCAGGGTGGGTTCAGGGGGCATTACAAGTTGGTATCAGAGCAAAATGGTCAAATCGTTCAAAGGATTACCCGACAATGTCCGCCACCATGCAATGTGCTTCACCGACTGTAAGTATTTCTTTTAATTTTAGTTAGTTTACAACTAAGATTAGATTTCTTTAACCTTGTACAGGAATAGAATAAAAATGCCTAGGAACCCAAGACAGCTGAGAGAGGACCTCGAGGAGGCAAATAAACAACTCAGGGAGTTAATTAATATACAGTCTCAACTGTTGGGAGCTCTATTGAACCAAGCTAGACAGGGAAATCTTGGGGCGGGTTCCAGTGCAGAAAGGTTTAGAAGGTTGAATCCTCCGCCTTTTGAAGGTCAGGTAACAAATCTAACAGCTGCCGAGAGATGGATACATACGATCGAGAACATGTTTAAGTACGCCAATGTGGAGGAAGGAAATAAAGTAACATGTGCAACGTTCCACTTGGCTAATAATGCTCAGAGTTGGTGGGAGACGGTAGAAGCCACCACAGTTGCTCAGGGGATCACCTGGAAAGAATTTAAAGAATTATTCTATGAAAAGTACTGCAACCGAACAATCCAAGCTGCCAAGAGGGTGGAGTTTTTACAGTTAAAGCAGACCGAATCCGTGGGAGAGTATATCAGGCAGTTTGAATCTCTTTCACGGTTTGCAAGCCACGTGATAAGCCGAGAGGAAGACAAAGTGCTTCAGTTTGTGCAGTGCCTGAAGCCAGAAATATACAAGGGCTTGAAAATATCAGGGATTGTAGGAGTATCTTATGTTAATGTGGTGGCCAAAGCTATTGAAGTGGAAGAGGCTAATGAGTAGTGTGTCAAGCCAGCAGAAGCTGTCAGGCGAATGTTTAAGAGATTACAGCCCAGATGAGCCGAGGTGGATCTTTTTCACAATCTCAAGGAACAAAAAGGCCGGGAGGCAATTTTAATGATCAGGGAAGAGGAAAGAAACCACAACAGCAACCAAAGGGAAATTTTTTACAATGTCCAAAGTGCCTAAAGTCTCATTCTGGAGAGTCTGGGCAGTATGCGAGCAAGTGTTACAACTGTTTCGAAGCTGGTCATCTTTCCTAAGACTGCCCAAAGCCGAGAGTGACCCGGTGCTTCAAGTGCAACAAACCTGGTCATATAGCCATAAATTGCCCTACATCGAAGAAGGGGCCAGCTAAAGCGACACCTAGAACTTCACCATGATTGAGCCGGATGGTGAGGATCGACCCGCTGTGATCTTAGGTACAGTACTTGTAAACTCAATGCCTGCATTTACATTGATAGACTCGGGTGCGTCGCACTCCTTTGTGGCCACATCCTTTGTAGTAAAAGTAAACTTAGAAGTGAAGCCAGCTGGGTGTATGTATGATGTAAAGCTATCGTCCAGTGAGTGACTTCATTCCGATCAGATGGAGCTTAATAGTTTGATATCAGTCGGGATGAAGACAATGCCAGCTAATTTAATTGTAATGGGGATAACCGGGTATGATGTGATACTCGAATGGATTGGCTCTATCGCCATTATGCAACCATTGATTGTCAGGCTAGAACTGTGAACTTTCAACCCCCGAATGGTGAAAATTATGCATTGCAAGCCTTGAAGAACGTAAAGAAACTCTCAATAATGGCACCCATGGAGGCTCGGAAGTCGTTAATGGGTGAGTTTGTTTGTTTTCTTGCAACTATAGTTGATTCTCAACTTCAAGTAGAGGCTAAACTTCAGGATATTTTAGTTGTTCGTGATTTTCCTGAAGTGTTCTTGGATGATTTGTCTGGTTTACCTCCGGACCGGGAAATCGAGTTCGTAATTGACACTTACCTTGAAGCGGAACCTGTGTCGAAGAATCCTTATAGGTTGGCTCTGCCTGAATTGAAGGAACTGAAGAAGAAATTGGAAGAACTGGTGGATAAGGGTTTATACGCCCTAACTTTTCACAGTGGGGAGCCCCAGTTCTATTTGTGAAGAAGAAGGACGGATCGCTCCAGATGTGTATTGACTATCGGGAGTTAAATAGGTTGACTATTAAGAATAAGTATTCTTTGCCGATGATTGATGATTTGTTCGATCAACTTCAAGGAGCCCGAATTTTCTCAAAGATAGATTTGAGATCGGGGTATTATCAGTTGAAGATTAGATTACAAGATATCCCGAAAATAACTTTCCGGACAAGATACGACACTATGAATTTTTAGTTATGTCGTTCGGATTAACAAATGCTCCAGCTACGTTCATGGACCTGATGAATCGGGTATTCCAAGAGTATCTCAATAAGTTTGTGATTGTGTTTATCGATAATATTCTGGTATATTCCCGTGATGAAAACGAGCATAAGGAGCATTTAAAGATAGTCTTGAAGCTGCATCAGCTGTATGCAAAATTCTCTAAGTGCGAGTTTTGGTTGGATAAGGTGCATTTCCTTAGACATGTAATTTCTAGGGAAGGAATATCGGTAGATCCAGCAAAGACACAATCAATTAGAGAATGGCCTCAGCCGACCAATGTCAGAAAAATTGGAAGTTTTCTGGGATTAGCTAGCTATTACAGGAAGTTTATTGAGGGTTTTTCTAAGATAGCAGCACCACTGACTCGGCTGACAAGGAAAGATGTCAAGTATAAATGGTCAGAAGATTGCGAGCTTAGTTTTCAAATGCTAAAGCAGAAGTTGACTACCAATCCAGTGTCGACATTGCCAGTGACAGAGGAGAAATTCAGCATTTATTGCGATGCCTCTCGGATCGGGTTGGGTTGTGTGTTGATGCAGAAGGATAAAATGATTGCCTATGCTTCCAGGCAATTAAAGTCTTATGAGAAGAATTATCCAACTCATGACTTGAAGTTAGCAGCGGTGGTGTTCGCTTTGAAAATCTGGAGGCATTACCTGTATGGTCAGCAGTGTGAGATATATTCAGATCACAAAAGTCTGAAATATATCTTCATTCAAAAAGAGTTGAATATGAGGCAGTGGCGGTGGTTAGAGTTCGTTAAGGACTACGATCTGGAGATCAAGTACCACCCCGGTAAGGCCAATGTTGTAGCAGATGTGTTGAGCCGAATATCGACTTCAGTTTCAGCTTTAGAGGCAGTGATGCCAAGGACGTTAAGTAATAAGATTTGAAGGATTTGATTTGGATTTTATCACTGAAGCCCACTATTCTTGAAAAGATTAGAGAAGCTCAGCAAGAAGATTCCGAGTGCAATAAGTTCAAGCTGAGTATGGTATCAGATGACAGGACCGAATTTGGCTATTCAGAAAATGGAAGTTTTCTGGGATTAGCTAGCTATTACAGGAAGTTTATTGAGGGTTTTTCTAAGATAGCAGCACCACTGACTCGGCTGACAAGGAAAGATGTCAAGTATAAATGGTCAGAAGATTGCGAGCTTAGTTTTCAAATGCTAAAGCAGAAGTTGACTACCAATCCAGTGTCGACATTGCCAGTGACAGAGGAGAAATTCAGCATTTATTGCGATGCCTCTCGGATCGGGTTGGGTTGTGTGTTGATGCAGAAGGATAAAATGATTGCCTATGCTTCCAGGCAATTAAAGTCTTATGAGAAGAATTATCCAACTCATGACTTGAAGTTAGCAGCGGTGGTGTTCGCTTTGAAAATCTGGAGGCATTACCTGTATGGTCAGCAGTGTGAGATATATTCAGATCACAAAAGTCTGAAATATATCTTCATTCAAAAAGAGTTGAATATGAGGCAGTGGCGGTGGTTAGAGTTCGTTAAGGACTACGATCTGGAGATCAAGTACACCCCGGTAAGGCCAATGTTGTAGCAGATGTGTTGAGCCGAATATCGACTTCAGTTTCAGCTTTAGAGGCCGTGATGCCAAGGACGTTAAGTACTAAGATTTGAAGGTTTGATTTGGAGCTGATTTCAAATTTTATGGTGGTGTTATCAGCTTTATCACTGAAGCCCACTATTCTTGAAAAGATTAGAGAAGCTCAGCAAGAAGATTCCGAGTGCAATAAGTTCAAGCTGAGTATGGTATCAGATGACAGGACCGAATTTGGCTATTCAGAAAATGGAAGTTTTCTGGGATTAGCTAGCTATTACAGGAAGTTTATTGAGGGTTTTTCTAAGATAGCAGCACCACTGACTCGGCTGACAAGGAAAGATGTCAAGTATAAATGGTCAGAAGATTGCGAGCTTAGTTTTCAAATGCTAAAGCAGAAGTTGACTACCAATCCAGTGTTGACATTGCCAGTGACAGAGGAGAAATTCAGCATTTATTGCGATGCCTCTCGGATCGGGTTGGGTTGTGTGTTGATGCAGAAGGATAAAATGATTGCCTATGCTTCCAGGCAATTAAAGTCTTATGAGAAGAATTATCCAACTCATGACTTGAAGTTAGCAGCGGTGGTGTTCGCTTTGAAAATCTGGAGGCATTACCTGTATGGTCAGCAGTGTGAGATATATTCAGATCACAAAAGTCTGAAATATATCTTCATTCAAAAAGAGTTGAATATGAGGCAGTGGCGGTGGTTAGAGTTCGTTAAGGACTACGATCTGGAGATCAAGTACCACCCCGGTAAGGCCAATGTTGTAGCAGATGTGTTGAGCCGAATATCGACTTCAGTTTCAGCTTTAGAGGCCGTGATGCCAAGGACGTTAAGTACTGAGATTTGAAGGTTTGATTTGGAGCTGATTTGAAATATTATGGTGGTGTTATCAGCTTTATCACTGAAGCCCACTATTCTTGAAAAGATTAGAGAAGCTCAGCAAGAAGATTCCGAGTGCAATAAGTTCAAGCTGAGTATGGTATCAGATGACAGGACCGAATTTGGCTATTCAGAAAATGGAATTTTGAAGTTTCGGAATCGATGGTATATGTTCTAAACAACGAGCAACTTCGGAATGAGATTTTGGCAGAAGCACATTTTTTGAAGTTTTCTATTCATCTTGGCAGCACCAAAATGTATAGAGATCTCAAACAACATTATTGGTGGCCTAGCATGAAAAAGTCTATAGCGATGTATGTGGAGACATGCTTAGTCTGTCAGCAAGTAAAGGCAGAACATCAAAGACTTACTGGGAAGTTATAGCCATTACAGGTTCCAAAGTTGAAGTGGGATCAAATTTTGATGGATTTCGTTGTAGGGTTACCCCGAACGACGAAAGGATTTGATGATATATGGGTGATTGTGGATCGTTTAACCAAATCAGCTCTTTTTCTGCCAGTGAAGATGACTTACAACATAGATCAGTTTGCTGAACTGTATATTCAGGAGATTTTGAGGTTGCACGGTGTACCGGCTTCTATTGTATCGGATAGGGACCCGAGGTTTACATCAAGTTTTGGAAGAGTCTACATAAGGCAATGGGGACTCGGTTGAACTTCAGTACTGCATTTCATCTTTAGACGGATGGACAATCTGAACGGACCATTCAAATTTTAAAGGATATGCTTCGAGCTTGTGTACTGGAGTTTCAGGGTTCCTGGAGCAGATATCTGCCTTTGATAGAGTTCTCGTACAACAACAGCTATCAGGATACGATTGGTATGGCTCCGTACGAGGCTCTATATGGGAGGAAATGCAGATCACCGCTTTATTGGGATGAAGTCGGGGAAGTCAGTTTGATTGGACCCGAGATTGTGCAACAGAAAACCGACAAGATCAAATTTATTCGGCAGCGTATTTTGACAACTCAGAGTTGACAGAAGAGCTATGCTGATGGAAGAAGGTGGGAGTTGGAGTTTGAGGTGGGAGATTAAGTCTTTTTGAAGATTTTTCCGTTTAAAAGTGTAATGAGGTTAGAGAAAAGAGGTAAATTGAACCCGAGGTATGTTGGGCCGTTCCCGATCACTTAGAGAGTTGGAAAGACGACGTATCAGTTAGAGTTGCCAACTTCGATGGAGAGAGTGCACAATGTCTTCCATGTTTCTATGCTGAAGAAGTGCCTAAGGGATCCATCACACATCTTGGTGCAACAAGATATTGAGGTGCAGCCTACACTATCTTACGAGGAAGAACCGGTGGAGATTTTAGATTATGCAATGAAGACGTTACGCAACAAAGAAATCCTACTGGTGAAAGTGTTATGGTGTAACCATAATATTGAGGAGGCGACGTGGGAAAGACAGCAGGATATGATGGAGCGCTATCCTAAACTCTTCAGGTATGCAAATTTTGAGGACAATTTTTTTTTAAGAAGGGGGGATTGTAACCCCCGGGAATTTCCTATAACGTACGTAACTCTAGTTTAGGGTACGTTATGGGAGTTTACTGTTCATTCTAGGGTTATGCTAAGGATACGATTTAAAGTGTTAAGGATGGAGAGAAAACTTTATAGTTAAAGTTGGGGTGGGTTAGAGATTTGATGAATTAGGAGTTGAAAAGTCAGATGGAAGAGGTAATTTGGACTTACTTTTGACATGAAAGAAAATATTTAAAGAAAAGAGGGTTTTCACGTTAGAAGAAAGGAGAAGAAAAGTGAAATGTAGTGAGAGTTGAAAAGTCAAAGAACAAATGGAAATAGGAGTATGGAATTTCCAGAAATCAAACTTTAGAAAAAAAAATTGGTGGCTTTTGGCTTTCCTCCTCTACACGTTGCAACACCTTTAGGGTAGGTGTTTTGATCTTATCTTTTAAAGTCAAACTAAGTAAAAAAAAAGAGGGATAAAGCTTCATTGTAAAACTTAGCCACGCGATTTCTAAAACTTTTCCTTACAGAGTTCTTCTTCTCCTCCCTGTTTCCATATTTCTTCAAGGTTAACGAGTGAATAGTTTGACCAAACGAGTGAGCTATTACGAACACGTACGGAGTATCTAGGTAAATAGAGGAGTGTGTGTTTTGCCTTCGGGCCTACACCATGGAACGCTAGGGTTGTTTGATTGTTCAGTTTTTTTGTTTTGTGTTTGAGCATTTTATTAACATGCATCATGGTTTTGAACTACGAAAAATACGAGTTTTAGCATGGTTTTGAAATGTGAGCGTGAAATATAACAAGATAAAAAGAACTGAAAATTTGGTCTTGAGTATAGATGCCTCGTTGGGAATGAGTGCTGGGGTGTAGCACCCCGAGAGGACTTCTACGAGAGATGTACTGCTAAAATACGTAATGTATCGTGAGTATGAACTCCTAGACAATTATAGGGTTCTACGAACGATGTGGGAGTAGATCATGTGTGGCCGTCCTACACAGTTATAGGATGTGTGCCTACTTGATCCACACGGCTTATGGAAAGATTAATGCAATGAAAATGAAATGAGCACAACAGAGAGTTAGAAACTGCATGTGTTCGGAGATTAGTCTTCATTGTGTTTTTGTTCGCATTCATTAATCCTCACTTGCTAAGCATTAGGCTTACGTTTTGTGTTTTATGGTGTAGCTGACGATGAGATACCAGGTGAGCTAGTCGAGGGAGGCCAGGGTTAGGACGCAGTCGGCGACGTACGTGACATGCCGGTACGGATAATTTGTCAGGTCGTCTTGACCATAGATTGCTGGGAGGTGTGGTAGACTAGTATTTTGATTGGGATGTTGGTTTGTAAATAGATTAGGGAAATTGAATTATTTTTTGTGTATTTTGAACGTATTATATAAATGTTTAGTTTTTACAAACTTTTACATTTCTGTCTATGAGTGCAAGTCAGGTTTTAAGGATTTTAATGTGTCTTGAAATATAAAATATTGGAAGATGAGTTGTGAGGGTTTTCAGGCGAAATGTTGATAAAGAAAGGGGAAAATCGGTCAAAGTTGGTGTGGAGATATTGACTGATTTGTGCGAAATTGGTCTACGTTGGTGTGGTGATGTCGACAGATTAGTGCTGAAATCGGTCGAAGTTGGTGTTGAGATATCGACTGATTTGTGCGAAATCGGTCGAAGTTGGTGTGGTGATGTCGACCGATTAGTGCTGAAATCGGTCAAAGTTGGTGTGGAGATGTCATCCCCTGGCGATATCGACCCCTGGCGATATCGGCCCCTGGTGATATCGTCTCCTGGTGATATCAGCTGAGTAGTGCAAAATCGGTTGAAATTGGTTTGGAAATGTCGACCGAAACTCTCAGCTAACTTTGCTGATTTTCAGATTTTTAACCAATTGATTTAAGAACTTAATCGAGATTTCTTTTAACGTATTTTATTAGTTTTCCACTGGAAGGAAGTCTAGTTATTTTTAAATGATGAAGTTTTGAGTAAAGAATATAGTTTTAAATTTTCATGTATATCTAGTATTGTCTAAGGGTACGGGTATACCATAGAGTGTTTTAACGATCCGAGTTTGAGCTAAGTAACGCACTGAGCAGGAGTGGGTTCGGGGGCGTTGTAAAACTAGATGCTTCAAAGTGTTATCGTTGATACATGCACGTTGGCTTTGGCAACTTGCCCATGCCGACTCCACATGTGATGTTTGTGTTAAAATTAACAATTATAATCACAATTAGAATAATTAAATGTGATTTAAATTGATATAAAACACTATGAAGGTTAAAAGTGAAAATTGCTCATTGGAGCACGTATGAGTCTAAGTTCAATAAAGATAGTTGTGATCATCGGATAATTATAAAATTTTACAGTGTTATAGTATACCCATAAAGGAAGAGAAGGGTCTTAAAATAAAAGTATTTAGATATACGCAGCAAAAGATATGCAAGTTTGAAGTTGATTAATCTATATTTTATTTTAAACTGTGTTTGTTTGGTAAATCACTCTAAATTGGATTTTAGAGTGGAAATTTGAAAAAGTAATTAGGGATAAAATATTCCTAACTTCTTGTAGTATGCAGCCATGTAATAAATTGGATGAACAATGAGGTCGTGCCGCACGTCACATAAGGAAAAGTGACTAATATGTGATTAAGGGATAATTAGTATTTAATTAAAGTTAACTAATCATGATTAATTAATTTAATCTTGATAATTAGTTTAAGAATAATAAAATTAATTAGTTTTAGCTAAGTATGGTAAAGAGATAATAATCATGGCTTTTTTAAAATATTCATGTAAGGAATGATAAATTGTACATTTTGAAGGACAAAATAGGCAAAAAAAGGTAATTTTACCCTAAGAATCCTCTAGAAAATGAAAGGAAGGCTTAAGAATTTAGCCATTTTGTGTCCTCATGCTGATCGGAAGAAGATATGAGAAAAATGGAGAGAGTAGAGAAAGAAAGTGAAAATTGAAGCGGAAGATGTGAGATATGACCTTCAATCCTTTAAGATATCAAGAGGATTTTTTGGTACAAAATCAAGTTTGGAAGTGAGAAAAATCAAAGATATCAAGAGGTAATAGTCTCTAATCTTTTTATTTTCTAAACTATGTTGAAATTGCATAGTTTAGTAGGAGAAAATTGTGATTTAGAGCATATATATGAAATATATAGATTTACATGTGGATAATCTTTGATGATATAAGGTAGAATGGGATTATATTGATATAAATTGGATGAACAATCGGTGAAATCACAGAGAAAGGAATTAACAGTTTAAATCTATTATGATTTTTTTATGGGTTGAAATTTGATTATGGTGGGGGAATGTAAGCATGAAATTGATATGCTTGATTGTTGATATTTATAGATTGATTGAAAATGATTGATTTTGGTTAAAGTTTGGAAAGGTTGAAAGTATGAAAATAAATAGGTTTAATCATTTAAAATGTTTAGTGAAAAGTTAGAATAATTTGATAAAAAATTCTATCAAATTATATTTTGGGTTATTTATATTTGAATTAAGATATTGATGTATTTGGCAAGAAAGTATATTAAAAGTTTTGCGAAAATGGAAGATCCGGCTCGAGAGCAGACTTCTATGATCTGGAGCGCCTGGGGTGGAAAGTGAGTGAAAAAACTCTTGAGATCGGAATTTCGATGTTCTAGAGCGGAATTCCGCAAAGGAACAAAAATGAAAAAAATTTCTGGTGCGCTCGCAGTAGGGGACAGTACGCCCACACAGACTTAAAAATATGATAAAAACGAATAAGTGTTGAGGTTTTTGTGAGATTTGGTACACCATTAGAGGGTGTCTAGACAAAATTAAGAACATCATTCATACATCATATTGCTTGTCATTTAACAATATTTGCATGCTCATACTTAATGTGTTATTAGTATTTATTATGTATTCAATGTATGCATAGTGATGATGTTTAAATCATGTATCATTGAATTATTTATATATACGAACAATATTGTAGGGGATATTATTGGTAACATTCGAACCCAATAAATATCTCGTCGGCTATATATTGTGTGACGTGTATAATATTAGAAAGTAGAAGGCGAGGGATTGTGAATTCCTTTTGGATTGCGAATATCTCTAGCACTCCAAGTATTTATTTTGGATGTTGTATTTTTTTTTTCATTTTAATGTTTGATAGTTGGATTTAGATTTTTAGTTTCTATATTACATACTTGTATTTATTTTGTTATATTTATCATTTTTTTTAAAATTTTATCGTTTTTCATAATTTTTTTTGTTAAAAAAAATATAAATAAATAACTAGGGCGGAACCGGTTTCGGTTTCGAGATTAAAATCCCGAAACCATTCTGGCCGATTTCGGTCCGGGCTTGGGATCGGACCGAACAGAACTGGCCAGTGCCCATCCCTAGTAAAAACACAATGCATGAGTTTATATTCAAAAATATTTTAATTTCTTTTTGAAATAGGCTTTATGAGTTGATGATTTCAAATCGTTAAATTCTTATTACCATTTTAAAATCAGGCTCAACAAGGTGATCTAAATATCCAACTACGTCACCCAGACTACCAGCGATACGATTAACAGATCCTAGGCATCAATTTCGAACCTTAAAAGATTGAAAACTGGTAAAGAGAATCAAATTTTCATCATTCAAAATCCCATAAATCAAACCTTAAAAACAGTATTTATATCGTCTCTGATAATAAAATTAAGAAAAATATAAATTATGAACAAAACGACGATAAAACTTCCGAGCTCGCGCAGCTGGTCTAAGTGACATTTTTTGGGCTTGATAATGGGTTTCAACAAGACAACCTTGTTAAACTCATTGTAGATCTTTTGACTGCCGTTCGATTTGATATATTATGGGTCCCGTAACTCTATCACAATCAGAAGTTATAAGCCCTGGAAACAGGTTTTTGCGAAACCCAATCTTGTTGTTCCAAAAAGTACAACGCGACTTGGTCCACATCATTCTTCCCAGGGAAGGAAAAATTCGACCTCGAATTGTCAGCAACATCGTCATCAGAAGAAACACCATGGAGAGGAATCAAGTGTTTGACGTTGAATACGTCAGCAGTGCGAATATGACTCGGCAATCTTTTTGGAAGATAGTTTGTTGTAATCTCCAATAGAAAAACGTTCTTTAGTTAAGACTGCCCATACGAAATCACCAATCTAAAAATCAACATGTCTCCGCTTTCAATCCGTCGCTTGTTTGTATTTCAGATTTGTCTTTTGTAAGTTCTCGTGAACGGATTTGTGAACATTCTGCAAGCTATTGAAAAAATCTTCTGCTTTTCCCTGTATCTTTGAATTGCTGGGCAAAATCATTAAATCAAGGGGACCCCTGGGTATGGCCGAGTATACTACATGAAAAGGGCTGAAACCAGTGTTGCGATTAACAGCATGGTTGTGGGCGAACTCAGCTTGGCACAATTTTTGATCCCAGCTTTTCACATGTTCTCCAACCAAACATCGCAACAAATTGCCCAGTGATCTATTAACAACTTCGGTTTGCCCATCTGTTTGGGGATGATATGCACTACTGAAGTTGAGCTGTGTATTCACCATTTTTCATAAACTGCACCAAAAAATGACTCAGGAATCTAGTGTCTCTATCGGAGACAATAAAGGTAGGTAGACCATGTAACCGATAAACATCCCGAAAAAATAATTGGGCAACATTAACAGTATTAGTAGTATTCTTGTAGGGAATAAAATGTACTATATTTCAAAAACGATCGACAACTATAAAGATGGAGTCATTACCTCTCTAAGTTCTGGGTAGCCCCAATACAAAATCCATACTGATATCGATCCAGGGTTGAGAAGGTACTGACAAAGGCATATATAATCCGGCATTAGTCGCTGCACCCTTCGAAACCTGACAAATTCGACACACTTGTACATATCGCTCCATTTTTTTTTGCATGCTAGGCCAATAGTAGAATGTTTGAATCAATTGGAGCGTCCTGTCTCTACCAGCATGCCCCTCACCATGCAGTTGTCGGATTATTTTGTCCCGCAAACTACAAGCTGGAATGTATAGTTGATTCCCCTTAAATAGAAAGCCATTATGCAGAAGAAAATCTGATTTTTGACTTGTTTGTATAACATTCCAAATCCTAAGAAAAAAAAGTGTCATCAACGAATAAATTAGAAAAAGAATCCATTCCAGCTACCTCAACTCGCAAATTAACCAGTAGGATACTGCGACGACTCAGGGTGTCTACAACTCTGTTTTTCAGGTCCGCTTTGTGCTTGACCACAAATGTGACCTTTTCCAAGTATGTCATCCACCTGCATGCTTAGGGGAAACTTTATTTTGACTGTGCAAATGTCGCAACGAATCGTGATCAAAATAAAAAACGAACTCCTTGTGAAACAAGTAGTGTAGCCAATGCTTAACTGCCTGCACAACTGTGTAAAATTTCATATCGTAAGTACTATAATTGATCTTACAACCCGACAACTTCTCGCTAAAATCAGCCACTGGTCTGCTGTTTTGACTCAAAACAGCACCAATTCCAGCCTTTGAGGCATCAATGTGTAGTTTAAATGGTTGTTGAAGTCCGGTAATACCAGAATTGGCGCGGCAATCAACCGCGTTTTAATCAGGTGAAATGTTGTGTCTGCCTCCGTAGTCCATATAAATTTGTTTCCCTTCATACAATCAGTCACAGGAGCCATGATGCTGCTAAAGTAGGAAATGAAACGCCTATAGAATAACGCCAATCCGTGAAAAATACGTACTGCAGTGATCGAGTCTGGCGTTGGCCAAGACTTAATTGCTTCAATTTTACTCTCATCCACGTGCAGATCGTCAACCGAGATAACATACCCCAAAAATAATACCTCATGAGCCATAAACACCCACTTCTTGATAGTAGCATAAAACTTTTCTTTGCGAAGTACACAAAGAACCTCTCGTACGTGTTGTAGATATTCTTCAGGGCTCGCACTGTAGATCAGAATATCGTCAAAATATACTACTACGAATTTCCCAATAAAGGGTCTCAATAGCTTGTTCATCACCCGCATAAAAGTTCTAAGGGCGTTAGACAGTCCGAAAGGCATTACTAGCCACTCATATAATCCTTCTCGAGTTTTAAATGCTGTCTTCCACTCATCCCCAAGCCTGACTCAGATCTGGTAATACCCACTCTTCAAATCAAGTTTGCTAAAAATCGTAGCTCCATTAATCTGATCTAATAAATCATCCAAGCGAGGAATGGGAAACCGATACTTGACTATTATCTTGTTGATGGCTCTACTGTCTACACACATACGCCACGAGCCATCTCTCTTGGGTGTAAGCAAAGCTGGTACAGCACACGGACTCATGCTCTCCCTGATGTGCCTATTTGCTAATAGCTCCTTGACTTGTCCGCGCAATTCTTCATGTTCTCTAGGAATCATTCTATAACGCGCCCTGTTAGGCAATGTTGCGCCTGGCTCTAGGTCGATGTGGTGTTGTATATCCTGCAGAGGGGGTAAGTGGTCGGGAAGATCGTTAGGGAAAACATTAGAAAACTCCGTCAGTAACGGATCCACTTCCACAGGAATTGTTGCCGAGCCAGAGATTTCTTTCCCAATCAGCACAAAGACAGTATCTGTAGTCTGCAATTCATTTTCAAATTGAGCTAAGGACAACATATTGGTGTTGTTTATTACGTTTACCGGCTTGTTTGGCACCAAAACCACCTTAACCCCAGTAACAGTGAAACTGTAGGTGTTCGCTCTTCCATCATGCAATACTTTGCGATCGTACTGCCAAGGTCTTCCTAACAATAGATGACACGCATCCATGGCAATTACGTCACACCATATTTCATCTCTATATTTGGCATCAATAGAAATAATGACTAGTGCACGTTTAGAGGCTGTCACCTAACCTCCTTTTTTTAGCCAGGCGAGCTTGTAGGGTTTAGGATGTTTCTCTGTTTTGATCTGTAGTTTCTGCATAGCTTCCTAAGAGACTAAATTTTTGCAGCTTCCCGTATCGATCACAAACTGACACATTTTACCCAGTATGGTACAGGTGGACTGGAATATATTACTTCGCAACCAATCATCTTCGCCCTATACTTAGGCGTCAAACAAGATCTTCGTACCACTAAGGCCACTCCGACATCGCCTGTAAAAAATTCTTTCTCATCTGGTTGCTCTTCATCAAACATCGGTTGCTCAGCCACAACTACATCTTCATCCCTACCCTTATCAGTATCTGCGAATAGTGCTCGTTTTCCAACCCTTTTATAGTCGGATTGTAGGTGTCCAACTTCCCCACAAGAAAAACACTTAATGTTGGAGGTACCTCTCTGAAACTGATTACCAACGGTTCCATTAGATGTAACCCCTGTGTTGGTGGTGCTAGTCACTGTAGTGGAATTGCCACTCACATATGTACGATGAGTTTGCTTTTCCACCAATAAGGCGCACTGGTGTGCCTCGGAAACCAACATAGGGTCAAACATATTCAGGGTATCTTGAATCTGCAGCTTCAATCCGCCAATGTATCTCGCCACTAGCTGATCAACAGTTTCTTGAACTTCATTCCTGGCGACTAATTGTGTAACACCCGAGTTAACGGCCAGGTGATTTTCCTAACTGTATTAACGATCATGAATATTTAATCTTTACAGTTTGGGACTTATACCAAGAATAATTAATTTCATGTGGATTTAAACTAGGTTGGGTGGCAAAGTTGTAATAATGGAGGGTGATGACCGATATATAAAGAAAAAGGAAATGTTTTAATTTCACTCAACCCACTGTAGCCGACATTCCCCTACTTTCCGGCGATTTCTTCTCTCGCAAGTCCTCACTCTCTGCTATCAGCAAACTCTCCTAGACGGCCGATTTTCTCCGCCACCACATGCATTCCTCTGCGAATCCGCACCCGAGGTATGAAATGGACAATGTAGTTATCTGTTTGTGTTTGGAGCTCTGTTTTCAGCTCGGCATTTGAACTCGGATTTTATCAATGGCCGAGTAGTATTAGAACATTTTAGAATCCGAGTGTAGTAATGTCAACCCGAATCGATTCTGGACATTTTAAGTAATCAACTCAGATTTAATCGATAGTGGATCCTGTTTGTTTTATTTTGGATTTCAAATTTTGCACAGTATATCAAACCAAGGATTCGGGAATGACTTTAGCTAATAGATCCTAGGATGATCTATGAGTAGAGTATTAAGATTTTGTTTTAACTACTGCAATGTAAATGTTTAGGTGAAAAAGTTGAAGAGAAAGGAGCTCAAGTGCTAAGGAGACCAGGTAAGTGAATGTACTAAGATTTCCGGCTAATAGAGCCCTACATCGTGGGGGTACTAGGTTGTGATGTCTAAAAGTTTACCTTATGATTATGAGCTTGTCTGCACTTGAAGGATTTATGTATGTTGCAAGTTACACCATGTGATGACCTGTTAGTGAATGTGAAGTTGTCTGCTCTGGTATGATCCTTGTCATAGTTTGATGAGTTAAAAGCTCTCATGTTCATGCATTATGAATGTTTCTCAAGCATAAGAAAATGTTTTAACGCATGTTTTCCATGAAAAAGATAAGTATGTATATATGTATATGTATAAGATTTATGCAACGTGGACTAAGTGAGGGTTGGGGGCGGTTCGGCGTATGTCACAGTCCAAAGAAGGACATATGAATACGACCCGCAGTAGGGAACAAGATCAAACTCACTGTCGAACTCCCTTTACCGGCACAAATCCTCTCTTGATCCACACAACCTATACAAAGAATATGAACAATGACAATGAATGATGAATATGATCAATGACTATGAATGATGAATATGATCAATGATTATGAATGATGAATATGATCCATGAATATGAATGATGATTATGAGCAAGGACATGAACAAGAAAAGACTTATGAGCATGTGAATTTCCCAAATCATGCATTCATGCATCCATGTTAGTGTTGCATTCCTTACTAAGCATTAGACTTATAGTTTAAACTTTATGATGTAGGTGACGAGTTTTCAGGTGAGGAACTCAAAGTCAATGAAGATGTTTAAGCTTGGTTGCTGGAGGATGCTCAGTGTGACAGTGAAGGCTAGATAGACGATCAAGTTCCCTGGTTATATCCATTGTAAGTCAGAGAAGTTTATGATAAACAGATGACTAAGTAGAATAGAGTTTTCTTATAACAATGAGATTCGGATTTTTGAATGGTTTGGCTACAGAGTCTGTTAACGATTTTAAGGATTATTGGGTGGTCTATTTAGCTTAACCCTTCCGCTGTGTGTATCTTATATGAGATATGGTTTTCACTCATTAGAGTTTATAATTCCCAGATTAAGGTTTGAGTGAGTTGTAGTGTTCTCTGTTGGATGAGGATGCTTGATGATTATAGTGTTTTACTGCCGTAAGATAGAAGTTGGATGAGGCATTCATCCGGCTGACGTTATCGGCAGATGTCAAATGATAGAAATCGAACGATTGAGTCTTCCAGATGACGTCACCAGAAGATGTAGTATGTCCTTCATCGGCAGATGTAGAGTGTTAGCCATCGGATGATGAAAGGGTTATTCTGTCGTCTAGCGATCGGCAGATGTAGAGTGTTTAGCCATCGGACGATGTGAGGGTTTTCTTGTCGTTTAGTGATAGGATCATGTTTTAATTATGCACGTGGGGAGCACATGTCCACCGGATGATGTTTCCCTATTTCACCGGAAGAAGAAGTATGTTTCTTCACCAGATGATGTAAGTACTATCTTGTCGTTTAGCGATCGGCAGATGTAGTGTAATAAAGTCACCGGATGATCTAAGGAGTCTTTTTACCGGACGATATAAACATGGTTTTGTCGTCTAGTGATCGGATGAGGTAAGTGATAATTTGTCGTTTAGCGATCGGATGATATAGAGCTTGTAAGTCATCGATAGATGTTTTTAAATTGGTCACACGAGATGCACGTGATCGTCGGTCGATGCGGGTATTCGCATCTGCCGATAGGTGTTTAAATGAGTCATGTGGGGTGCTCGTGCCATCCGGAAGACGCGGTGTCTATCGGTTAATGCATGTAGACCCATGCAACTTGTACGTCAATTGGAAGCATGTACGAGGGACTAATTTTCCACCCTTTAAGTTGAAGTCTTTAAGCCTGTTAGGCATACTGTTATTAAAGAAAAAAAAAATAATCGAAGGAGAAAAGAGTTCAAATATGAGTTAAAGTTTTATGTAAAGTCATGAATTTCGTGGCGATCCTCCCCGGGTCGTTACAATTATGGTATCAAAGCAAAAACCGGGTTCTAAAACCAATTCTGCAGACTGCCTTCCAGCACTGACTGTCACATGAGCACACTCCAACAATTGTAAGTATTTATGATTTCAGTATATGTCATTAAGTTAAGATATATACGTAATGATTTGTCTAGGAATCCCAAAATGGTTAGAGGTCAGCAGAGATAGACCAATGAGGATAGCAATGCTATTGCTCAGTTGACCGAGTTAGTCATGCGCCAATCTCACCAGATAGAACGACTGATGACAGCTAGAGAGGAACAAGGCAACTTCAGTACTAATGCAGCTCATGATCATGGGGGTGAGCGTTTCCACCGGCTTCGACCCCCGGTGTTTAATGGACATGTTTCAGATCCTATCTATGCTGAGGAGTGGATTCGAAAGATAGAAGACATGTTTAAGTATGCAAAGGTTGATGAGGGAGATAAGGTCACCTATGCTGTCTTTCATTTGGAGTTAAGTGCGAGGCATTGGTGGGACTCGATCCAGAACATCGCTAATGCCGAAGCTATGACCTGGGAGATGATCAAAGCTGCTTTCTTTGACAAGTACTTCAATAGAACTGTTCGGGCCAACAAGAAGAAGGAGTTCATGAATCTGTGACAAACTGGCTCTGTGACGGATTACATATGCAAGTTTGATGTTTTGTCACGATTTGCTCCCCGAATGATTGAGGATGACGAGGACAAGATTTACCAATTTGTTCAAGGACTGAAGCCAAGTCTGTACATGAAAGTGAAGACTGCTGGGATACACAATGTACCTTACGGTGAAGTGATGGCTAAGGCCTTGGAGCTGGAAGAGGCAGAAATAACAGCATATGCACAGCGTGAGCAGCCAAGGAAACTCACAAAGGACACTCAGCCGCCACCACGTCAGAATAAGGGTTGGCAACCGCAACAGAACAGGAGACCACAGCAACAACAACAAGGAATAAAGAGACCCCTCAACCAGAATGATGACCAAGGAAAGGGAAAGAGGCCTCTGGCACCCCTATGCCCCACCTGTCAGAAGAACCACCCCGGCGAATGCAAGTTGCGTTCTGGCCGCTGTTTCAGATGTGATAAGGTTGGACATATAGTCAGAGACTGCCCCATGCCGCCAGATCCGAACCGTGCAAGGGCAGCACCAAGAGTCTATGCGATGATGGAGGATGAGGAAGCCGTGCAGCATACAGTCATAGCAGGTACCATTATGATCTGTGGTTTTGCTGCTTACACACTTATAGATACGGGAGCCACACACTCGTTTATATCAACTATGTTAGGAACCTTTACCAGCTGAAAGGCCATATAATGTTATGTTACCATCAGGGAAGTCCCTACATTCTGAACAGATTGTTAAAGGTGATGTTGTGTCCTTAGAAAGTAAGAGACTATATGTAGAACTGATTGTAATCAACATGAAAGGATACGAGGTGATATTAGGAATGGATTGGTTATTTAGGCATTATGCCACAATAAGTTGTAGATCTGGGATGGTTGATTTTCGACCCCCAAATGGTGATCATTATTCCTTTCAAGCTATTCCTAAGATAAGCAAAATACCGATTATATCCTCACTAGAAATTTATCGGTTATTGAAAAATGGTTGTGAGAGTTACTTAGCTACCATAATGGATGTTCGGGTGAAGAATAAGATAGAGTTCCAAGATATCGCCATAGTCAGAGAATTCCCTGAGGCGTTCTTAGATGACTTGCCAGGATTACCACCTGATAGAGAAATAGAGTTTGTAATTGATACATATCCCGAGGCATTGCCTGTATCTAAGAACCCTTACCGTATGTCACCTGTTGAGTTAAAGGAGTTAAAAGTCCAACTACAGAAATTAGTAGACAAAAGATTCATACGCCCTAGTAGTTCCCCTTGGGGTGCACCTGTCTTATTTGTCAAGAAGAAGGATGGTTCCCTTAGAATGTGCATAGACTATAGGGAGCTAAATAAGTTGACAATCAAGAATAAGTACCCCTTACCCCGAATTGATGATTTGTTTGACCAACTGCAAGGAGCAAAAGTGTTTTCAAAAATAGACTTACGTTCAGGTTATTACCAACTGAAAGTTAAGGAAGGAGATATACCAAAGACAGCCTTCAGAACCCGTTATGGACACTACGAATTCTTGGTCATGTCATTTGGGCTGACCAATGCACCTGCAGCCTTTATGGACTTAATGAATCGTGTGTTTCGGGAGTATTTGAACAAATTTGTAATTGTGTTCATAGATGATATCCTGATATACTCACAGACAGAAGCTGACCATGCAGAGCATTTAAGAATAGTTTTGACAACATTGAAGGAGCACCAGCTTTATGCCAAATTGTCCAAGTGTGAATTTTGGTTGGACAAGGTTAATTTTCTTGGCCATGTAGTTTCTGCTAATGGCATATCAGTGGACCCGACCAAAATTCAGGCAGTAAAGGATTGGCCACAACCAAAGAATGCCAGTGAAGTCCGCAGTTTCCTTGGATTGACAGGCTATTACAGAAAGTTCATCAAAGGATTTTCTATGATAGCTAAGCCCCTGACGAATTTTACAAAGAAGGATAATAAATATTCTTGGACCGAAGCTTGTGAAGATAGCTTCAAGACATTGAAGGTGAAGTTAACAACAGCCCCAGTTTTGACCCTTCCAACCGAAGAAGAAAAGTTTAGCGTATTTTGTGATACATCAAAAGTTGGTTTGGGCTGTGTTTTGATGCAAGAAGGTAAAGTTGTCGCGTATGCCTCTAGGCAATTAAAGAGTTACGAACAGAACTACCCCACCCATGATTTAGAATTAGCCGCTGTCGTTTTTGTCTTGAAGATATGGAGACACTACTTATATGGACAGCAGTGTGAGGTGTTTTCTGACCATAAAAGTCTGAAGTACCTCTTTACACAAAAGGAATTGAACATGAGGCAGAGGCGTTGGTTGGAATTTGTCAAGGATTACGACTTTGAAATCAAGTATCACCCGGGTAAGGCTAACTCTGTAGCTGACGCATTGAGCAGGATGTCAACAACTATGCGATCCGTCATGCCAACTATGTCTATACCTTTGAGGACAGAAGTTCAGAAGTTTGAATTGGAGATAGTTCCAGAGTTATCAACCTTACTTGCCGATTTGACCATTCAACCAACGGTTTTAGAAAAGATCAAAGAGGCACAACAGAAGGACTCTGAGGAGAATAACAGCATGATGAACAAGGTGAAAGACACCATCTCTGTCACGACCCTAATACTGTACCCTTATTTTCCCTTATTTTACCGTACAAATTTTTCATTTTTCTTCATCCTTAGCATTTATGTGGAAAACAATTTGAAAACAATTTAAAATCAATTGAATAAAACATTTAAAAACAAATACAAAACAATTACTTAAACAAACACGTTTTCAAGAAAATAAACTGCGTGGTTCCGTTTAAAAGTTTAACATATCCTCCTGTTTCAAAATCACCAAAATAGTTTATAACAACAGGTTTCCAAAACGTTCAGAACATTAAAATATCAAATGTAAACCTATCCACTAACCAGATTCCAAACATCCTATAATTTCTATACAACCATCATTTAAATGTAAACCTATCCACTAACCAGATTCCAAACATCCTATAATTCCTATACAACCATCATTTAAATGTAAATCTATCCACTAACCAGATTCCAAACATCCTATAAATTTCTATACAGTTTACTATTAGCTCAAAACATCCCAAACCCTCAAAACATACTTCCCCACGGGTCAGGTAAGCATCGACTGCGCCAGCACACCACCGCAGCCATCCTCCGTCAACTGTATCATGCCTCAGGAGGAGGAATCCCATCCTCACCTGGTTCCTCGATATCTAGGTCACCTACACCATACAATACACTATGAGATGAAAATCTCAGTAAGCTCTAGTAAATGCTATGCATGCTGTGCTATGAGTTCATTAAACCATGCTTTATTTCTTTTATCTTACTATGCAATGCACTATAGGTGTCACCGAGATCCTATACCTTCTAACCGGAGAGAGCTCATCCAGCGGGCGGACTACTCTTTCCAGCTAGAAGAGGGGGGTACACGCTTACAACACGTACAGCCGTGCCTGAGCCCCACCTCGCGTGACCTGTAAACTATATGCCCGAAGGCCTGTATGCCCGAAGGCCTGTATGCCCGAAGGCCTATATGCCCGAAGGCCAATGCTATGCTTTACGTTCTCTTTAAATCTCTGTGCGGAAATTCATTTTCATGCTTTTCTTTAAAACAAGTGATGCGTGGACAGTTCTCTATCACAAAGTAAACAAGCAATAACATGGACCATCAAGACTGTAAAAGCATAAACTATAAACTCCTAAGACCTAGCTACCCAAACTGAGCAAAACTAACTAAAGGCATCTCCAAAACTCCTCGAGACCACGACGTACGGTGTAGGCCAATCGGCCAGAGAAGAATCACGAGAACTTACCTGTCGTCCGTAGCTTGCTGGTTTTTGGCACATCACGTCACATATGGTTCGACCTATGACAAATATTCAAGCTTTATTAAAATCAAGCCTACATTCACCAATTACTCTCAAATTACTATTTCTAGCCTAATCCAATTAAAACCTAACTAAACGGGCCACTAATTCGGGTTCGGTAAAAACCGACTCTAAACTTCGAACGCGCGTAACTTTTGCGTCGGTTATCGGAATCGAACGATTCCAGCGGCCACGTACTCCTCTAATAACCTATTTTAATCTGCCAAAAGGAATTTTAAAACAAAAGAGCGGAGCTAGGTCAATTTTGCAGAAACCCGAAACTGCCCTTTCTCCCAAAATTTCACTTTTTCGATCTTTCATCGAAACTCATCAATTTCTTCACCAGTCTATCCTCCTAACATCCAATTAGAATAATCTAACCTAAAATCGAAGTTCCAAACCACAAATCCAAATTGCCCTAATCGGGCATTCACTGAATTTCGCTCAAATTGAGCGCTCCACCGCCAATCGACAATAGCCGGCCCTAGGGTAGACAAACCCAAGCCGGAAGTGACCTAAAACGGCCGGCGATCGGAGCCAAAACCGGCTCGTCACAGTCGGCCATGAACAAACCCGAAAACCGAACCAAATCAAGGGAAACCGAGCCTTACCGGTCGGGTTGCGCGCGGAATCGGCCGGAAACACCACGTCGCCGGCGTCTGGTCGGAAATCGTCGAGGCTGGACGTCGGAGGAGGGGCCGCGCTTCTCTTCTCCCCTGCGCGCTCTCGGCGTCGGCGTTCGGGGTTCGACAAACAACAGAATCGTTTCTGTTGTTTGTTTTGTTTTTATTATAATTATAATAATAATAATAATAATAACAATAATAATAATTATAATTATAATAAACTACAACTATTTCTTTAATTAGTCTATCGATTCGGTTTCTCTGCAATTTCCTTATTTCTCCAAATATTCCAATTTAATCTTAGAGTTCTAACAAAATTCACCGTTTCCAAAACGGACTTATTCTGCCATTTTTACGAATTAATATGCTAAAAGGGTAAAACGGGAACTTTAGCATTACTCTTTTCGATTTGGGTTTCTAAAATTCCACTTATTCCTCTAAAATTTCCCATAAATTTCTAGGGTTCTAAGGAAACATCCTTCTCAAGAAAATACTTTAATTTGCTATTTACGAAAATAACCTAAGAAATTAGAAAATCATAAGATCCAAAAATCCGGGCGTTACAATCTCCGAGTTTAGTCTTTCCAAGGATGAGATTCTGAGGTTTAGAAATAGATGGTATGTCCCTAATGATGAAGGATTACGTAAGTTAATCTTGACTGAGGCGCATTCGTCTTCCTTTTCTGTGCATCCTGGAAGCACCAAGATGTATCGAGACTTGAAGTTACTCTATTGGTGGCCAAACTTAAAGAGAGATGTTGCTAAGCACGTAGAGTCATGTTTGGTTTGCCAACAAGTTAAAGTTGAGCACCAACGTCCTGGAGGTACCCTTCAGCCTTTACTTATTCCCGAGTGGAAGTGGGAACACATAGCTATGGATTTCGTTGTAGGATTACCTAAGACAATTAAAGGACATGATAGTATTTGGGTTGTGATTGATAGATTGACAAAATCAGCCCATTTCTTACCAGTAAGGACAACCTACTCGATGGACCAGCTTGCTGATCTTTATGTACAAGAAGTTATTAGGTTGCATGGAATCCCTGCATCTATTGTATCCGATCGTGACCCCAGGTTTACCTCCCAGTTTTGGAAAAGTTTACAAGACACATTAGGTACAAAGTTAACCTTCAGTACTGCCTTCCACCCACAGACAGATGGTCAATCTGAAAGGACTATCCAGATACTTGAGGACATGCTGAGGGCGTGTGTGCTAGATTTCCAGTCATCCTGGAGTAGATATTTACCCTTGGTCGAGTTCTCCTACAACAACAGCTACCAGTCCACCATAGGTATGGCACCTTATAAGGCGTTGTATGGTAGGAAATGTAGATCACCTCTGTATTGGGACGAAGTTGGTGAAGCAAAACTCATAGGTCCCGAGATGTTGCAGCAGATGTCAGACAAGATTGCCATTATTAAGAGGAGGATGATTACTGCACAAAGCCGACAGAAAAGTTTTGCAGACAAAAGGAGGAGAGATCTTGAATTTGCTGTTGGAGATGAAGTTTTCCTGAAGGTTTCACCATTTAAAGGAGTATTAAAATTTGGCAGAAGGGGGAAGCTTAATCCACGATTTATTGGACCATTCCCTGTTATAGCTAGAATCGGTAGCACAGCTTACAGACTGCAGTTGCCTCCATCATTGGATAAAGTTTATAATGTTTTCCATGTGTCAATGTTAAGAAAATGTATACGGGACCCTACACAAGTTGTTAAATCAGTGGATTTTGAGATTGAGCCGACACTAACATATGAAGAGAAGCCAGTGCAGATATTGGAATCCGTAGTTAAGGCTCTGAGGAATAAAGAAATTCCGTTGGTCAAAGTCTTATGGAAGAATCATGGCATTGAAGAAGCCACTTGGGAGCGACGACAGGACATGTTAGACAAGTACCCAGAGTTATTTGTTTGATCAATTTTCGAGGACGAAAATTTTGTTTAAGGAGGGGTGGATGTAACACCCGAGTTAACGGCCAGGTGATTTTCCTAACTGTATTAACGGTCATGAATATTTAATCTTTACAGTTTGGGACTTATACCAAGAATAATTAATTTCATGTGGATTTAAACTAGGTTGGGTGGCAAAGTTGTAATAATGGAGGGTGATGACCGATATATAAAGAAAAAGGAAATGTTTTAATTTCACTCAACCCACTGTAGCCGACATTCCCCTACTTTTCGGCGATTTCTTCTCTCGCAAGTCCTCACTCTCTGCTATCAGCAAACTCTCCTCGACGGCCGGTTTACTCCGCCACCACCCGCATTCCTCTGCGAATCCGCACCCGAGGTATGAAATGGACAATGTAGTTATCTGTTTGTGTTTGGAGCTCTGTTTTCAGCTCGGCATTTGAACTCGGATTTTATCAATGGCCGAGTAGTATTAGAACATTTTAGAATCCGAGTGTAGTAATGTCAACCCGAATCGATTCTGGACATTTTAAGTAATCAACTCAGATTTAATCGATAGTGGAACCTGTTTGTTTTATTTTGGATTTCAGATTTTGCACAGTATATCAAACCAAGGATTCGGGAATGACTTTAGCTAATAGATACTAGGATGATCTATGAGTAGAGTATTAAGATTTTGTTTTAACTACTGCAATGTAAATGTTTAGGTGAAGAAGTTGAAGAGAAAGGAGCTCAAGTGCTAAGGAGACCAGGTAAGTCAATGTATTAAGATTTCCGGCTAATAGAGCCCTACATCGTGGGGGTACTAGGTTGTGATGTCTAAAAGTTTACCTTATGATTATGAGCTTGTCTGCACTTGAAGGATTTATGTATGTTGCAAGTTACACCATGTGATAACCTGTTAGTGAATGTGAAGTTGTCTGCTCTGGTATGATCCTTGTCATAGTTTGATGAGTTAAAAGCTCTCATGTTCATGCATCATGAATGTTTCTCAAGCATAAGAAAATGTTTTAACGCATGTTTTCCATGAACAAGATAAGTATGTATATATGTATATGTATAAGATTTATGCAACGTGGACTAAGTGAGGGTTGGGGGCGGTTCGGCGTATGTCGCAGTCCAAAGAAGGACATATGAATACGACTCGCAGTAGGGAACAAGATCAAACTCACTGTCGAACCCCCTTTACCGGCACAAATCCTCTCTTGATCCACACAACCTATACAAAGAATATGAACAATGACTATGAATGATGAATATGATCAATGACTATGAATGATGAATATGATCAATGATTATGAATGATGAATATGATCCATGAATATGAATGATGATTATGAGCAAGGACATGAACAAGAAAAGTCTTATGAGCATGTGATTTTCCCAAATCATGCATTCATGCATCCATGTTAGTGTTGCATTCCTTACTAAGCATTAGGCTTATAGTTTAAACCTTATGATGTAGGTGACGAGTTTTCAGGTGAGGAACTCAAAGTCAATGAAGATGTTTAAGTTTGGTTGCTGGAGGATGCTCAGTGTGACAGTGAAGGCTGGATAGACGATCAAGTTCCCTGGTTATATCCATAGTAAGTCAGAGAAGTTTATGATAAACAGATGACTAAGTAGAATAGAGTTTTCTTATAACAATGAGATTCGGATTTTTGAATGGTTTAGCTACAGAGTCTGTTAACGATTTTAAGGATTATTGGGTGGTCTGTTTAGCTTAACCCTTCCGCTGTGTGTATCTCATATGGGATATGGTTTTCACTCATTAGAGTTTATAATTCCCAGATTAAGGTTTGAGTGAGTTGTAGTGTTCTCTGTTGGATGAGGATGTTTGATGATTATAGTGTTTTACTGCCGTAAGATAGAAGTTGGATGAGGCATTCATCCGGCTGACGTCATCGGCAGATGTCAAATGATAGAAATCGAACGATTGAGTCTTCCAGATGATGTCATCAGAAGATGTAGTATGTCCTTCATCGGCAGATGTAGAGTGTTAGCCATCGGATGATGAAAGGGTTATTCTGTCGTCTAGCGATCGGCAGATGTAAAGTGTTTAGCCATCGGACGATGTGAGGGTTTTCTTGTCGTTTAGTGACAGGATCATGTTTTAATTATGCACGTGGGGAGCACATGTCCACTGGATGATGTTTCCCTATTTCACCGGAAGATGAAGTATGTTTCTTCACCGGATGATGTAAGTACTATCTTGTCGTTTAGCGATCGGCAGATGTAGTGTAATAAAGTCACCGGATGATCTAAGGAGTCTTTTTACCGGACGATATAAACATGGTTTTGTCGTCTAGTGACCGGATGAGGTAAGTGATAATTTGTCGTTTAGCGATCGGATGATATAGAGCTTGTAAGCCATCGATAGATGTTTTTAAATTGGTCACACGAGATGCACGTGATCGTCGGTCGATGCGGGTATTCGCATCTGCCGATAGGTGTTTAAATGAGTCATGTGGGGTGCTCGTGCCATCCGGAAGATGCGGTGTCTTTCGGTTAATGCATGTAGACCCATGCAACTTGTACGTCGATTGGAAGCATGTACGAGGGACTAATTTTCCACCCATTAAGTTGAAGTCTTTAAGCCTGTTAGGCATACTGTTATTAAAGAAAAAAAAATAATCGAAGGAGAAAAGAGTTCAAATATGAGTTAAAGTTTTATGTAAAGTCATGAATTTCGTGGCGATCCTCCTCGGGTCGTTACAAATTGATAAAATTCTGTGGTGTAGTCATCCACTGTCCGAGTACCTTGTTTTAAATTTTGTAGCTACTGGTATAAAATTCGTTGATAATTAAACGGAAGGAACGCCGACCGTAGGTGCTTCTTCATCTTTTCCCATGAGGCAATTTTTGATTTTCCCAATCTATTATTACGAGAATGTTTCAATTGATGCCACCACGCTGTAGCTCTTCCTCGGAATCTAGTCGCTACTAGAAGCACTCGCTTGTCGTCTGGCACCCCCTTGAAATCCAAAATCTCGTCGACTATTGCAAGCCAATCAATAAATTCTTCAGCTTGAAGACTCCCATGGAATTCAAGAATTTCAGTACGCATCCCTGACTCCCAACGCCTCCTATCATCATCGATTAGAATCCTCTGTCTCCTTTGACGGACTTGGGAAATATCCTCGTCAGGCTCGGAATCTGCAAAATCGGGCTCCTCACGCCTCCCCTCTTGGCGCACTCCTCTGTTTCAATGGTTCTGGTTTTCGAATAGCGCAATCATCCTCGCTGTTAATTGATCCATAACCTGATCCAATCGCTGATCGACAATCTGAGCGATTCGTTCATCCAACGCCACCTCGTTAGTGCAATCGTAAATTTCCTCAACCCGTTGTTGTCTCTGATTCTGATTCCTTCTGCCCGCCATGGATGCAAGAATCGGTTCGGCTCTGATACCAACTGACGCAGCGGTTATTTCAAGAAAACTCTAGAACTAACAAGAGCTGTTGAATCGCGCACGATTTTCAGCAAGTGTCTTCTAAAAATCTATTTAATCGCGCACGATTAACAGATCCTAGGCATCAATCTCAAACCTTAGAGAGATTAGAAACTAGAAAAGAGAGTCAAATCTTTATCAAAATAAATTATCTCAAATCCAACCCTAAAAACAGTATTTATATCGTCTCATATAATAAAATTAAAAACAATAGAAATTACTAATAAAACGATAAAACTTCCGGGCTTGCGCAGTTGGTCGAAAAGTTATGAGCCCCGAAAGTAGGCCTTCACGAAACCCGATCTTTTTGTTCCAAAAAGTCCAACGCGACTTGGCCCACATCAACCATGAAATGAGTGTGAAATGGAATTAGACATTAAATAGAATATTTAAATAATTTTAGTAAATATAAACCTTGGTTAAATGTAAACCATGGAATGAGAGGGTAACTTGTAAATGATATTCATAAAACTAACAAATACATGATTATGTTTTGAAGTGAGATTAGGCGCAAAGTAAAGGTTACATATAGAGTAAGGTGTGCATAAGAAATAATTGCACAAGAGAATAGAAAATAGTTTAGTTAGGCTATGATTATCTAAATCACATGACTAAACATTCAAACAAATACATCATACACTTCTTAGGGTGACACCTAGATAAACATTAATAAGAAAATGTTTAGAGTTTTAATTATAAAATATAAAACTTGGTATGTGCATCATAAGTGTTGATAAATTCTGGATAATGAAAGCGACGTTTGTGAGAACTAATCATGTAGAGTTTTTAATACATTATCATATATGATTTGAGTTTAGTTTGGTTAATCCTCATATTATGATTCTTACTAAGGTTTATATAGCTCATTTCATTTTTACTCCATTTTTTTTAAGAAACAAGTGGTGGCAGCCCTGGTAACAAAGATAACGACATTAAGAATTTATCGGTTCAGCACAACTTAAGTCAAGTAAAGTTATTTGGATTTTATCTTTTCATGTATTTTCGTTTACTATGACTCATGTATGTAAATAAAATTAAGATAAATTTTATATCTAATGAGACTTTTATATAACTTGTGGGTTAGATTTTATATATTTTGCTTGACCCATTGCATATGAATGATTAGTAATTGCAAGTTTTAAGTTAATTAAGTTGATTTGGACAGTAATCCGGGCGTGCCCTGACACCACACACTCACAAGTCACACTAAAATTTTCATTCTTTATCGTCTTCGATATAATTGACAAATTTCAATCTTCACTCAACAACGTCTTCACTCATCTTGATCTCGACAACGTCTCTGTTTGGTTTGAGGTGGATAATTTCTTTCTTTTTCAACTCTATAGTTTTCCATTTTAAGGCCAATCTCTCTGTCTGTCACTGTGAAAGCTTAGAGTAACAAATTGTTGCCTCTCATTAGTGCTTTTTTTTTTTTGTGTTTGGCTGCATAAAATATTCCTGTTAGTGGACTAATGGGCTAAACAAAGAAAGCTTTCTCTTTTATTTGAGATGGGGAGTTGGAGTAGAAGAAAAGGGGGAGGACATGACTTCAAATTGTAAAAATCGATCCAAAAACCTAGCCTTAAACCCAGCCCAAAATTGAATCCAAACTAAAAATTAAAACCAAATCAAACCTAACTTAACCAAATAAAATTAAAAGTGAATGTTCAGTTTTTGTTCGGTTTTGGTCTGGATCGGTTCAATTTTGGTCCTCAAAATTCAAAATCAAACCAATCGATTGAGTTCAGATTTGAGGTGAAATCGAACCAAACCGAATTGATTCCACCCTAGTTTGAGTTTTGACAATCTAAGCACCGAACAAAAATGACAGAAGAAGTGAAAATTTGGGGATGCGAAGCTTTCAACAAGTTTCACTAGTTAAGTTGGAAACTTAATGAAAATCATTCTTTACTCAAAGAAAACTCTTCTTATAAATATAACCCTCGAACCAGATATCATCATTCCACGAGCGTGGAAGATATTGAAAGGCTCAACGAACGGCCGAATTCAGAACAACTACACTACAACCTAACAGATGAGATCAGAGAAAGAAGGAAAGCGACTGTTCATGGAGATGATAATAACTTTAAGCTGAATGAAAAGATGAGAAGAGAGAAACAAACAAAGCAGCCAAATGATGGCTCCGTACTGGAAGTGAGCCATAATCAAGCTGACAGTTCATCAACCTTCTGTCTGCCTTCATTTAATACGTCCTTTCTTGAATAAATAAAGTTGTTAATAGGTTTTCTATTTTCTTCTTTTTCTCACCCAGTTGCGTGATCTCATGGCAGTGTTAGGTGATTCATCTCTGTAACAAGTACGGACGAACTTTATATCCTTACCCAACAAATCCATAGATGGATGGACAGAGAAAAAGAGAGCTGGGGAAGAGAGAGAGAATGAGGCTGGAATGTTAATCATGTGGTTTACAGAGTTTTTGTGGGCGACAACACATCACATCTAGTTCTTATCAATTTAATTAAGCTTTTGACAGTGCTTGACCTTTCATCAGTTGGAATAAAAGAAAATGCAAAGTATTTGAAAAAGTTGTTTACCATCATTTGATCTATGAAATTTAGTGATCTAGGATCTTCTCTACCACACATCGACCTAAATGTTTACATGTATGGCTAGAGAGAGAGAGATCATGGACTATGGAGGAACAAGTAGATCTAACTGTACTGTGTAAATATTATTTTGTCTGCTTACACCTCCCGAGTAGAGCTAGCATGTGCGGAAATTCAGCTGAAGCTTAATGTTTTAAAAGACTTTAGCTTTTGTTCTCTCTCTGTTATCAACCAATCATATTGATTTTCTAAAAAAAAAACAGGTTTACTTTTTTTCAGCCGAAAAGATCATCTGCAATAAATTCTCAGGCTAATTATTATGTCAAGATTTGTTTTTAAAATAATAAAAATAATCTGGGCTTCTTTCACTGGGCTATCACATTCTCAAGCTCCTTGGGGTATGTATAGAGGATGTAAGCCTATACTTTTTCTAGAATTTACTCGAACGTGTTGGTATCTATTATTGGGTTTTTTTGCACAACCTCTTATGGTGAATGCTTGTCAAAAGACATTTTTTGTACATTTTTGCACAACCTCTTATGGTGAAGTCTTTTATGGAGAAGGAGGACATTTGAATTAAATTGTGGAAGGGAGTTTTTGTATTATAGTGATGAGAAAAGAAAATTACAAGGGAAAGAAAACAATAAAAATATTCGAATACACTATCGTACCCTTAGCATATAAACTATCTCCTCTTCCAACTCTATGTCAGTAGATTTAACAAAAGAGTAATGGTAAGTTTATCTTTTAATTTTACATTTTATGTTTTATCTTCTACTGTGCAGCTTATTAATTCATGTAATTAATGTCTTATTTTAATTATTTATAATTTTTTAATTATTATCTTTGCTAGAAGACAAAAGTTAGAGTGTAATTTAAATAATAAATCTAACATTAATCTTAACAAGATGGTGTAGTATTAGCAATTCCTCAAAGCGATGTCGCTTTGAGGAATTTTATTCTTCTTCAAATTGCAATGGCTAGTTGGAGGTCGTAATCCTGTCGCTTTGAGGAATTTTATTCTTCTTCAAATTGCAATGGCTAGTTGGAGGTCGTAATCCTCCTTGAGCTACGTTTTTGTCTTCCCCTCCACTGAGTGAGGTGAGGGTTATGACAACCATATTCTCTTAAACAACCTTGACCTCAAGGTTAGAAATCTAGGCATTGATTCGTGATCTCCAAAGACCCAAATTGCCTATGATGGTGGAAAATCATCTCAAAAGATGAGCAACTGAGTGCTCGAAAATTTGCTCTTTTCACAACCGTGTATAAAGTATCGATCAGGCATCGCATGGATGAATTGCATTTGAGTATTTAGAAGGTATTTCAACATGGCTAACCTGTCACGCCCCAAAGGAAATTTGAGACAGAAAGAAAAACGACCTGAAATTCAAACTGAATAGTTAGACCCTTAATTTTAATATTGAAGAGTAGCGAAATACTTAAATTTTAATAAAAGTCAATGCCCGAAACAGGTGAGGTAACAAGTTCAACAAGCAACATACGAATAAAGTGATAATATAAGCCCAAATTTAAATGTTGCACAAAAAAAATAAATAAATTTAAAGGTTTTAAATTTTCAATAAATTTTAGGGTTTTTTTTTTTAAAAAACACCCTGAACTAATGGTCAACAGTTAAAAAACCCCTAAAAATTACTGTTCATCGAAAAACACCTCAAACTATTGAAAACACTCGGCTTAAACCTGGCAAGGGGGGGTGAGGAGTACGTACTCGACTCGATTTGCAAATTTTTGCAAATATTTGAGACCGAGTACGGCCGGTCCAGCTGGACCAGCCGTACTCGGAGGGCGAGTACGGCCCATAGGAGGACT
The DNA here is from genome assembly GCA_022432975.1 of Begonia masoniana. Classification (NCBI taxonomy): domain Eukaryota; kingdom Viridiplantae; phylum Streptophyta; class Magnoliopsida; order Cucurbitales; family Begoniaceae; genus Begonia; species Begonia masoniana. The sequence goes on from CM039507.1 coordinate 39,910,453, forward strand.
AGCAGTCCTCCTATGGGCAAAACCCGTGACTTTTGTCACGGGTTTTGTCCTGTAGTGCCGAGTACGGCCGGTCCAAATGGACCGGCCGTACTGTCACCGTCAAAACCCGTGACAAAAGTCACGGGTTTTTTTGTCCGCTAGTTCCGAGTACGGCCGGTCCATTTGGACCGGCCGTACTCGGCGGGCAAATACCCGTGACTTTTGTCACGGGTTTTTTGTCCTCTAGTGCAAAGTACGGCTGGTCCAAATGGACCGGCCGTACTCGCACCGTAAAAACCCGTGACTTCAGTCACGGGTTTTTGTTTTTTTGTGGGTGAGTACGGCTGGTCCATTTGCACCAGCCGTACTCACCTCACAAAAAAACAAAACCCGTGTCTGATCGAGTACGGCCGGTCCAGTTGGACCGGCCGTACTCGACCCCCCTATAAAAACCCCAATTCGGGGTTTGAAAATAACACACACCCCCCTCCCTTACTCCTCTCAATTCTCTACACACCCTCCCTCCCTTACCCCTCTCAATTCTCTCAAAGCTCTCTCACTCTCTCAAATCTCTCACTCATTTCTAATTTCAATTTCTTATTTCGACCATATTCTTCTGGCTTTATTTATAAGTATTTAGATTTTGTTTAAGTATTTTAATTTGTATTTGAGTTTTTTTATTTAAATATTTATAATGTTATTTTCTTGATTATTGATGAATATTTCTAATACTATTTTTTTTCAATTTTATCATTTACCATATATTTTTTTAATGAATATTTCTAGTACTGTAAATAATTGACTTGTATATATTTTTTTTAACGAAGGTTTTATTAGCGACGAAAATGGATTCCGACTCAAGTAGATCGATTGATTTAGATGAGCGATCAAGTGGTGATGCCGAAATGGATTGGGATTTGGACAACACGCCGGAATATGGTGATGTACGAGCATTCGATAACCCACTGGCAAAGGAAGAAATATATGTCTATTCGACCTCCAAATCGCTAGACGATGAGCTTCGAACACCGGTCGGCTCAGATGACGACGAGGTGGAAAGCATACCGGTAAGAGAACAAATCTCAATGGGATTTCATAAGGGTAAAAAATATGGTTCTTTGCAGGAACTGAAAAACGAGATAGACCAATATTCCATAGAAAATGGTTATGGTATTACATACAAGAAATGTGAAAGAAGTCGACTGACGGCTGAATGTGGAGATGGATGTGGGTGGCGATTGCATGCTTCATTGATGCAAAATGAACGAACGTTCCAAATAAAGAGCTTGATCGACTCTCACTGCTGTTCGAGGCAAGTTAAAAATCGACGCGCTTCAGCAAAATGGCTGGCGAACCATTGCCTGGATAGGTTCAAAAGTCACGCTACCTGGGACATCCCATCTATTATGGAGACAGTGAGGAATGACTTCACCGTCGACATTTCATCAGTCTTGCCACAAGAGCAAGAAGCATAGCTCGAACCCTCAATGAAGGGAAGTGCGACGAACAGTACGGGCAGCTGTGGTCGTACGCGGCCGAAATATTCAGATCAAATCCGGGCAGCACAGTGAAAATTGATGGAAACCCAGTGGGCCGTAATCAATTGGGATTCCAAAAATTCTATATGTGCATGGCTGCTTGCAAGACTGGGTTGCTGGAGTACGGGAGACCCGTTATCTGCTTAGATGGCTGTCATCTAAAGGGGTCGTGTGCTGGCCAACTACTCACAGCTGTCAGCATCGATGGAGATGATGGAATCTACCCAGTAGCTGTTGCCAACGTCGAGTCTGAGTGTGCAGACTTATGGACATGGTTTTTGCATATATTAAAGCAAGACCTCAACACTCAGCATGGCTATGGTTGGACACTTATTTCAGATCGACAAAAGGTATGATGTATTTATATAAGTTTATTTAAAATTTTGTGACTTTGGCGGATTAATATTGTTGTATTAACGTCATTGTTTGTGCAAATATCAGGGGTTACAGAGAGCTATTCGAGATCAATTCCCATATGCTGAACACCGCTTCTGCCTCCGGCATATGTATGCGAATTTCAAAAATCGCTTTCGGGGCAAAGCATACAGAGATGCGATGTGGAATGCGGCCAGAGCACCCATTGAGGCCCATTTCGAGCAAGAAATGCGGAAACTACACCAGCTATGTCCGGAAGCCCACGAATGGCTTAGAGCAGAAGAGCCGAAATTTTGGGCTAGTCATGCCTTCTCTGCGAATCCCAAGTGCGATCTGGGATTGAATAACTTGAGCGAGTCATTCAATGCACTTCTTTTGCCAGCCAGGGACAAACCGATCCTGACCATGTTCGAGATGATCCGAACACGCTTGATGACTTGCATCGTCAAGAAATATGAGAAGCTGTTTGATTCAAATGAGATCCTGTGTCCCAAGATCCAAGCAAAGCTTGACAAGCTTAAGAGTGCATCTGGAAACTGGCATGCAACGTTGTCGGGAGCTACACGATTTCAAGTCAGCAATGGATACGACCAATTCGAGGTGGACATGACTTTGGGTGTGTGCAACTGCACTCGGTGGGAGCGTACAGGAATCCCGTGTGTCCATTCCATTTCTTGCATGTACTGGATGAGAGTCGCGCCAGAAGACTACGTGCATGCATGCTATTACAGGGGAAGATACTTGCAGATGTACTCGCACTATATTCATCCGATCAGTGGCCCAATAATGTGGCCGATCGTACGAGATATGAACGAAATCCTCCCGCCAAAAAGACGACGTCAACCTGGTAGGCCGAAGAAGACAAAAGTGCGAGATGCTGAAGAGCCGTCAAGCTCGAGAGTCAGTAATAGGAACTCAACCATGCGTTGCGGTATATGTCGACAGCAGGGGCATAATACTCGCACTTGTCCTAACCGGGGATCAACTTCAGGCACTGCTTCGCATGACACATTCATGGGCTTTAACACATTTGATGGGACGCAAGAATCTTCGATACGCGGCCGTGGCAGGAATTTGTAAATATTTTTAATATACCATGTATTAATTTTTTTAATCGTATTGTTTATTCAGTGTATATCATTTGATGGGTTTTTGGCATTTACTAAATCAAAAATCTGGTGTGTAAAACCGAGCAATTAGAACAAATCTGGAGCCTGTTTATGCAGCACTACAACCTAAAAAAACTTCAAAATTTCTTCTTTCTTGAATGAAGAAATCAATCCATACGTAACCAGAAATCGCAAGAAACTCACTAATGAATCCTCATGTCTTGTAATCTTCACCTTCCACTCAATTGCCAGTTCCATCGCATCCTTTTTTACCTGAGGGTCAATATTAGGTGATATTTTGGCCAATTGCTCCAGCATGTAACTCCTCGCGACACATTCTTCAATATCACTTTCTTCCTTCTTCCACTGTTGAGAAAAATACCCTTGAAACACATCCAAAACAAGCTTTGCTGGATCCAATGACATTTGAAGAGTAGCTGAAATTTCATGGGACGTCAAATCATGCCTAGACTTGGTACTCAAATCTTTTTTTACAAGTACAGAGTTAAAGGCAGTGTTTGCCTGCAAAGCTTCAAGTTGCTCCATTTTAACCGAGTGAAAAGTGACACTTATTGGTGATATAGCAGTAATACCAAGAACCTGCTGTAAGTATGCAGCTTGTTTATAATCAGAAAGAGAATTCAAAAGACTTCCATAGTTCGCTAATAGGTGCAGGAATCCCAACGCCTCTAAAGAATTTTCGTATGTCCATTTCATTTTAGCTTTCCATTCATTGGCCATCTTTAATGCCTCTGCTTTAACTGGAGCCTGTGATCTGTGCCGGGATCCTCATTAATTCTGCTAACAAAATAAAACAACTCCTCTTAGTAAGATTCCCATCATATTCCATATTTCCAATCCCCATAGTTGAAGGGTAAAACCATCTTATTGCATCTAGAACCATTTTGGTAGGGAATGACGATGTTTGAAGAGCATTTGCAATAGAGAAGATGATGTTTCGAGCTCTGTCATCGGTGGAGCTCTTTTCACTCGGTTAAAATGGAGCAACTTGAAGCTTTGCAGGCAATGAATGGAAAGCTAAGAGAAGTTGTTTTATTTTGTTAGCAGAATTAATGAGGATCCCGGCACAGATCACGGCTCCAGTTAAAGCAGAGGCATTAAAGATGGCAAATGAATGGAAAGCTAAAATGAAATGGACATACAAAAATTCTTTAGAGGCGTTGGGATTCCTGCACCTATTAGCGAACTATGGAAGTCTTTTGAATTCTCTTTCTGATTATAAACAAGCTGCATACTTACAGCAGGTTCTTGGTATTACTGCTATATCACCAATAAGTGCCACTTTTCACTCACTCGGTTAAAATGGAGCAACTTGAAGCTTTGCAGGCAAACACTGCCTTTAACTCTGTACTTGTAAAAAAAGAGTTGAGTACCAAGTCTAGGCATGATTTGACGTCCCATGAAATTTCAGCTACTCTTCAAATGTCATTGGATCCAGCAAAGCTTGTTTTGGATGTGTTTCAAGGGTATTTTTCTCAACAGTGGAAGCAGGAAGAAAGTGATATTGACAACAATCTCAGTTAGATGTATTAAATATCAAGAGAAATTCGCCCCTAAAATGACAAAACCCGTGACAAAAGTCACGGGTTTTACCATTGAGGATGGTTGGCCCAAGGACCAGCTTGTCCTCCAAAGTTGAACTCATTGCGATGCTCGAAACCTCAGCGCGACCAAACAGCCTGAAAGGGGAGCCCAATGAATGACTTCCTGACCATGCCGAAGAGAGGAGAAAGAAAGACACAGAAGAAAGGAGAAAGAAAATGAAAGAAGAAATGCAAAAACTTACCGATCATCATTGCCACCTGAAGCGATCCTGCAACGAAGAAAAAATAATGGGTGGATGCAGACTGAATAGATATTCTTTATCTTTTTTAAAGAATAATTGATGCATAGTACTAAATTAAAAATGCATTCATCATAACCTCAAGAAGATGAAATCGTATTAGGGCTCTGATCAATACCCACTCTGGTTAAAAAAAAATCTCCATTCAGATCTACCCAGCCTGGAAAATTACATGCTGTTAAAAATTCAAATTTTATGTATTTGACAGAGAAAGATTAGCTAAACCCACACGAAGGAACAATAACAAAGTAAAACATTTACTTTTTCCTACACAGCATATCACACTGAGCGAGAGAACAACCTGAAAGAATGAAAGCTCAAGAATTGACTTCCTCACGACATCGAGAAGAAAGGAGAAAGAAGCCACCCAACGCCACAACACACTGAGAAATGAAGCTAGAAGCACAGGGAGAAGAAACACCACACCACAACAAGAAAGAGAAAAAAGGAGGAGAAGAAAATGCCAAAACCCATCGAGAAAGAGAAAGAAGAATAAGACGATGCAATAATACTCTCTGAAATTATCAGTCCATGAATGCATAAAAAGAAATCATAATATATGCCAGACTGAAATATTTGGTAGAAGGTGAAGAATCACATATAATTCACTGAATGACAAACGTAAGGAAACAAAGAGTCACCTCATGGCACATGAAAAATTAAATGAGACGATGGAGACAGAGAAAAGTTAGTTTGGCTTAGAGATGGCGCCCGCCCGCTAAAGCAGTGAGCCGAGGGAACTAGAGAAGATGATGTTTCGAGCTCTGTCATCGGTGGAGCTCTTATCCAAGCAAGAGAACCTTTATGAAATAATGAAAGTGAGAGATGACAAAACTCTTGGTAAAATAGAGGAGAATTAAAAGCACACGTCATCAGTTTAATTATTTTCAATTTATTTAAATGGCAGGAGAAATTAATAACAATCTCAGTTTTAAAGAATGTTAAGATAGAATATCTTAAGATAGAATGTTAAGATAGAATGTCAAAACCTTTCAAATTCTGATCCGACGATTGGCCACTGTACTTTCTTCTTTGCTCTTCCTTCAAGCCATTTTAGCGAGCCTCTTGAGATAGGGTTTCTGTGGCGACGAGAACAGACGATCCCATTCATTGAAGCCGGAATTTGAACGTATCAGTTTATTCCGTTTTCGATGCGGAAACGATTAAGGTCAGTTTCTTCGTTTACGAATGTGCATTTTTTGGTTCTTTTAAATGATGAAAGGCATTGACGAAGTGTGAAGAAAATATAAACCAGAGATGTAAAAAATTGTATGAGATCTGTTATTGAATATCTCCACTAATCTCTCAAGCTTTATCGTAGAAATGACAGTGGGATCTGTTCTTGAATATCTCCTCCAACTTTATTTTTGCAAAAAATTGCAAAGGAAGTCCAGTACGGCCGGTCCAGCTGGACCGGCCGTACTCGATCTTTGAGGACGGCCTCCCCACCTCCCCTACTTTAAGGGTTTTTTTAAAACCAACCCATACTTTAGGGTTTTTTTTAAAAAAAAACCCTAAAATTTATTATAATTTTAATTAATTATTTTAGAGTTAAATTATAATAAATCGTGCAAGTGTTAGAAAATCACGAAAATTTTTGGATTACCTTTCCATGATTTGTTCTACATATGGTAAAAATTTAGTTTATTATAAAGTACAGCAAATTTACCTACAACAAATAAGCAGACTACATAGGAGGGGCATCATCGTCAGAGTCTGTGTCGTTTTTCGCCATCCAAGTCACCCACCTCTCGCTTATCTCTTTATAAGACTCGTTGAGATAATGCTGAGCAGAGACCAGTTGCTGCATCTCTCGTTGCTGGCTTTGCTGTGATTCCAGCAATTGCTGCAGCTGCTGCTGGTGTGTTTGCTGCATCTCATATATTTGCCGCTGTTGCTGGTACTGTTGGTGGTGGTGCATTCGATGCATCTCATTTATCTGCTGCTGTTGCTGGTACTGTTGCTGGTGCATATCATTCAACTGCTGTTGATGCGTCTCTTGCATCTGATATAGCTGTTGTAGATACTGCCTTGTATCCCAGCCGCTTCTCTCATCCTCTTGGGGGGCGTTTGGTGGCGATGTAGTCTCATCCATCGGCACTGCCTGAGAGGTGGATGCCCGAGAGGTGGATGCTCCCTGATTTCTTCTCAGCACCCACTCGCCATCGACTTCGACGATCCCCATCCGTATCAACTGGGTCGTGTCAAATACGTCGGTCGATCTACGAGGGATTATCTTCTCTCCAACCGGTATGCGAATACCAGCTCGCATGACGAGCTTCATAATCAATGCCCCGTATGAGAGATTAGTGGTGGGTGCCCTCCCGATCTCACGCATGTGATTTAAAATCAAGAAACCGGGGTCAAAAAGCTTCCCGTTGCATAGCTTTTCCATGACATAGAGGTCCATGCAAGTGACGTGATTTCGATGACCCTCTCGCGGCAGAAGAGTGTGGGCGAGCATGTTTCAGAGAACCCGACCTTTAACATTCAGCTCGTGCGCTCTTGGCTTCACGAACACCCCAATATTGGGGTTGCAGTGAATTTGGCGAAGGAACTCTACTCCCTCGGGCAATGTAAAAAATGGGCAGTCTCGGGAAGTATGGTAATATCGCTCCGCCCCTTCTATGTTAAATCCCAGGACGTCATTCACCTGCTCTGCCCGTATCATAAAATCAAACCCAAGAATGTACGCCCTAAAACCTGTTAAAACTCCATCGGTCCCGATCGTTCTCAGGTTGGCGTAGAATAAGCGAACTATTCTCTCGCATGTCTCGCCTGTCAATGCATTAATCCCGTTTAGGCCGATGTTCTCCAACATCTGTTTAATGCCCAACGACTCCCAACCGCTAAAGTCTACATGCATGCAATAGTTTAGTGAGCGTTTTCGCAGACCTTGCTCAAATTTTCTTTGGCAATCTTGAGACAAAAATTCCATGGTAAGATCCTGTCAAAAAAAGTATTACTAAAAAATTATCGATAATTGAAAAAAAGTATTACAAATATTTAATATTTAAATAAATAAACATTAGAAATATTTAAAAGTATTAAAAAAGTATTAGAATTATTCGAAATTATTTAAATAAATAATCCTAAATTAAAATAATTATACTTTAATGACATAAACAATAAATATATATATATATAAATAATAAAAACATAATGCATACCGTTTGACATATGTGATATAAATAATAAAAATATTCATATTAATAATTAAAAAAATATTACCTGGAAGTGAAGAAAAATAAAATTAGAAGGGAAGGGAAATATTAGTGGGATTGAGACAAAAATTCCACGGTAAGATCCTGTCAAAAAAAGTATTAGTAAAAAATTATCGATAATTGAAAAAAAGTATTACAAATATTTAATATTTAAATAAATAAACATTAGAAATATATAAAAGTATTAGAATTATTCGAAATTATTTAAATAAATAATCCTAAATTAAAATAATTATACTTTAATGATATAAACAATAAATATATATATAAATAATAAAAACATACTGCATACCGTTTAACATATGTGATATAAATAATAAAAATATTCATATTAATAATTAAAAAAATAATACCTGGACGTGGAGAAAAATAAAATTGGAAGGGAAGGGAAATATTAGTGGGATTAAGAGAGGGAGAGGATTGTGAGTAATAAGATAGAAAATGGGAGAGGGAGGGGAGTGAGTTTTCAAATGCGAGGGGTGGATTTATATAGGGAGGCCGAGTACGGCCGGTCCAGTCACGGGTATTTGCCTGCCGAGTACGGCCGGTCCAAATGGACCAGCCGTACTCGGCACTAGAGGACAAAAAACCTGTGACTGAAGTCACGGGTTTTAAAGGTGAGAGTACGGCCGGTCCAAATGGACCGGCCGTACTCGAAACTAGCGGACAAAAAACCCGTGACTTTTGTCACGGGTTTTGACGGTGAGAGTACGGCCAGTCCATTTGGACCGGCCGTACTCGGCACTACAGGACAAAACCCGTGACAAAAGTCACGGGTTTTGCCCATAGGAGGACGACTGGTCCTCCTATGGGCCGTACTTGCCCTCCGAGTACGGCTGGTCCAGCTGGACCGGCCGTACTCGGTCTCAAATATTTGCAAAAATTTGCAAATCGAGTCGAGTACGGCCGGTCCATCTGGACCGGCCGTACTCGGAGAGGGAGTACGTACTCCTCACCCCCCTGCCAGGTTTAAGCCGAGTGTTTTCAATAGTTGGAGGTGTTTTTCGATGAACAGTAATTTTTAGGGGTTTTTTTACTGTTGACCGTTAGTTCAGGGTTTTTTTTAAAAAAAACCCTAAATTTTAATCTCTCGAATAAAATAATTTTTTAAATTTTTTAAGAAAATAATAAACTAGAGGTATCTACACACCGAGTTGACTCCTAAGTCGGCAACTAAAAGTCCATAAAAATAAAGTCATTCACAATCTCTGAGCACATCATGTCTTTGTATTTAAAATAAAAACGACAATACTCGACAAGCCACAAAAAATATCTTGATCAAGTTTAGAGTTTCCATGTCCAAACATGACAACGTGCATAAAAGAATGAATGCATTAAAATAAAACAATAGCGAAGAATTTTAACAAATGTTTTTTAAAATAAAATAATTAAATTAAAACATGTAAAAATTGAACATAAAAAAATAAATCTCTATCTTAAAAAAGTGAGCCTATTACTGACCAACCAAGCCCAATAATTCTAATAGTAAGAATTTCAAGAGTCCAAATTTTTATTTAATAAGCAGGTAACTATCCAAAATAAAATTGTAAAAATTTTGGATTAAATTATTATACCTTAAATTCACAATTTTATTTCCAGAAAATAATTCTGACTTAGTTGGGTTATTAACCCTCAAATTGGGCCAAAAAAGTCCAAATTCTTGGCCCAAACATGGCTGGACGGCGGCCCAAAATAAGCGATACCGCAACCCAAACATTATGGCCCATAAAAATGAACCGCGGTCAAAATAGTATCTGGACAAGGAGATAGTGCCTCGCTGCCTCGCAATTGAAACGGTGAGATAGCGTCTTGTTGTCTCTCGATTTCGTCTGCGATAGCGCTCAGAGTCGCCAGTCTCCGTCCACGAGTCGGCCATTCGAAGGTCTGAAATCGATTATGAAATCCATACAGAAAAATCCAGCTTTTATCTAACAAATCCAATGCAAAACAGAGAGGTAAAAGTCATCTAACGAATTATCGACCTTCTCGAAGCTCCGATCAACCCCGCAAAGCTCGACTCTTTCCTCTGCCAAACTCACGTCGAATACAGCTCGATTTGATTCCTTCAAATTGAGAAGAGATTTCCATTAATTTTTTGACAGTGAAGTTAACAAGATAGAGGAGGAAGGAGTGCAACTTACCAACGCTACACTGACTCTCCTGAACCAAATCGAAGCCCTCCTCGTCCAAATGCCAAAATTTAAAGCTCCGATTTTCTTCTGTAAAACGTTCAAGAGGGAGAGGTTGTCGAGGAGGAATTTCTCGCTGAATGAGAAAGAGATTTAGGAGATGAAGAGGGAGAGAACTTAATGGGGAAAGAAGTTCCTTTCTTTCTCTATAACTTCTTTTCCAAATAATTACATAACCACTTAGTCCATTTTTTTTCTTCAGCAGTAGACGTTGAAGGGAAACGATCCAACCCAAAAGTCAGATTGATTAGTCAAACTCTTAATTTTTAACATTTAATAAATCAAGGAAAGACTTAATTATTTAAATAAAAATTTAGGCTCAAAATTATAGGCTAACAAGTCCAACGAAATTCAAATAAGATGATAATATAAGGCCAAATAAAATGTGTCAACTAAAATTTAAATAATTCAACGTTTACAAGTTTCATAAAAACATAACCACTCAAATGAAATATAAAATTGTAGGAGATGATAATTTAGAATAATATGTGCGTCGAGTCTACTCATGAATCGACAATATATGTCTATCAGATTATATCCTGAATAAGGTGTCGTTGGAGTGAGTCGACTAAACTCAATAGAGACATATTTTGGTTTCAATATTTAGATTAAATTTTAATGAATTTACAACGAGGTAAATATGAATAAAAATAGAATCGTTCAGCATATCATGCCTTAGGCAAATAACCAGCATATTGGGCCAAAGAAAAGCCCAAAATCCGACCCAAAGGGTTAGACCTTAGCCCAACCAAATAGCCCACTAAAAGTGAACCGCAGCCCAATCCATGGTTCGTAAAGATCTGAACCGCGGTCCAAATATTATTAGGACCGCGGCTCGCTGTCTCGCAAATAAATCAGGGAGACAGCGCCTCGCTGCCTCGCAAACGGAACAGCTAGACAGTGTCTCGGTGTTCGATTTTGTCTGCGTTAGCGCAGACTCGCGGACTCCGTCCCCGATTCCGGCGTTTCCATGGTTAGAAATCAAGTACTAATAATCCATTCAAAAGTCCACATCCGAATGAAAAGTTTCAAGGCAAAACAGAGGTAAGTAAAAATCGAATTTTACCTACGGCCGACGTTTCCTCTGACCACTGTGAATCGATTTCAGCGCGGAAGTTGGTCGATTTTATTACATAACTGCTTAAAAGGTAATCCTATCCAAACTCAACACACTATTCAATAGAGTGGAAAAATCAGATTTTTACACATACCTTGCAGAACTCCGACAACACTGCCACTTCGGCGTTATCCCTCTTTCGAAACAAGAAATCAGCTGTTCAGAAATCCTTCAGGACGCAACGTAGAAATGTTGCTAAGTTTACAATTTGTTGAAAAAACAAAATCACAGAGAAGGAAGAGATTTGCTTACCCAATCGGCAATTTCCTTCCTTTGTCAAAAGTTGGAATCGAACGAGCAAATTGTTGGCCTCAACGCTAGCGCGAGGTAAGCACGCGCACAAGGAAATTAAATCCTTTCAACAGAAAGTAGGATGGACCCTGGAACCTCGCTGAAGAACAAGTTTGCATGCGACAACGCTGATTTTCTCCAATATTTTCAAGAAAATCACCCGCTTCAAAAGATCTCTCAAAACCTATTTTTATGAGTATGCTAAAGATGTTTACTTTGTAAATAGATGTACATTCATACATTTACGTTCAAACACGCAAACTAATGTCGATGAAACTTGGGTTAAAATATAGGGTATCAAAGAGCATTTCGAACTCAATCATGAATAAGATTTATACTCGTGCAAACTTAACCGACGATGAGTAGAAGGGATGATAGTTATTCGTCTTCCTTTGATTGTAAGCAAGTCTCAATAAAATTAAAGTGTCTACCTTCATTTTCTCCTATACAACCTAGCAAAAAAGGCAAACGCAAATGTCTCACAACAGAAGTTTTTATTCAACCTTCAAAAATAATATTATTATTTTTAATGATTCTATATAGTCGTCTTCTTGAACCTTCTTTGAGTTGTTTTTACTACTCCATGCTTCCCCTTGTTCCCTTCTTCTTCTCCTCCTCGCACTCGTACGGCCACCATGGCCTTGAGATTTTCTCCCATAATTTATACAATCCTTTGGATCTCACTTTTGTTGTTTGTATTCCATAAAATTCACAGCTTGAAGATCGTGGTAGGCCGAACAAGCTCAATGGGCACCTCGTCTCACTCTCTCCACTCTTCAATAGGCCTAGTAAGAAAGGTGGATTTCTCAACGTTTATACTGCACCAGCAAGACAAAAACCGCCGGAAAAGTTCTCCGGCTATGGCCATGCAGCCGGAGCCGGTGAAGACAGAGATCGACCCACGATATGGTGTTGAAAAGCGTCGTGTCCCCAGCGGCCCGAACCCATTGCACCATTGATGATTTTCATTTGGTAGATGAGGAAAAAGATGATGGTTAGTGGAAGCTCTCATTACTTCTAAAAAAGTTCTTCCTCTTCGTTATTATTTCAGTCACCAAGAATTTAAAAACCCTATGCATATTTGTGAATATCATAATTGGCTTTGAGTTTGTAAATTTCTCAATCGGGATATGTTCATCTCATAATAGAAAAAATACTTAATTTTACATCGTCGTTTTGATGGATGATTAACCCTAATTACTATGTTTATAAATCACTAAACAATGATTCTATTTTATTGGGTATGTTTATTATCAAAAAGACATGAGTAGCTGTGAAGGCACGACCACGATATAAAACCACACCACAAAGGGATTTATTATTAATGAGGTTGATTAGGGTAAAAGCTTAAGATTTCTCCCAAGATTAACAAAAGCAATATCAACTTCAAGGGATACTTAATTACAATTAGCACTCTAATAGATTTTGGATTATTCTATTCTCATTTAATTATGTCGGTTAGGATTAGAGCACAATTACCATAATTTTCTACCTATAAAAATTGATGTCTTAATATAAACAACTTATATTGTATTTTTTTGTCTTAGTTAATTGCTAAAATGGCAAATTTACGTATATAGTTTTAATATTACCTACAGTGACCCAAACTTTGTTCTAGTGCAGGCTCTTATTATCTCTAATTGTGGCTTAAGATCGTTTAATTACAAATTAAATCTAGAGCGGTGATTAATTGTAGTTAAGTATTAATCACATGAATAATTTACTTAAGTATGTTAATTAAAAGATAAGCGTAATTAACACAGAGATATATGTTGATACTGTTGGGGATTATTCTTTGGATATTATTTGGGTGTTTATTTTATTAATTATATAAAATTTAGTACATAATATAATATTAATGAAAAATAAAATATTTATGTCTTCAAAGGAATGACCGATTGAGACAAAGAAGCACAAAGAGAGAAATTTCATCATGAGACTAATTTCATTTGTCGTGCAAATTTCGAAGACTAGCTTCAAGAAATTCTCTTTTCCTAGGGATGGGGCAACCGATCGATCGACTGTTTGACGAACCATCAGTTCGAATGTCTACAAACGAAGGTTAGGACGCCCTCATGTCGGTGCAAGCGTACAAACAACAACGATGACAATTTTTTTGTCTACCAATTCAAACGACTAGATAATTTTCGAGTCGATTGGGAGGTGTTTTTTAGTCGATTTTTCGTAGGATTGTTTCATAATATCTCTGAATTGGTTCCTATTTTAGTTATGCGTTCCAAAAAAATTTTGAAGGTCTAGAAAGCATACTGATGTTTGTATATAATGATAGGTTTCAAGGTTTGACACAAGATTTGAACTTCCTTGAATTTTGGTTACTTGAGATTTGGCTTTGATATGCTCGTTTGAGATAGAGATTTATTTTATGCCAACATTGCAAAAGATAATTATTTTGAGACATGTTCTCATATAAAATGATGCTCTTGTTTGACTCATCTGTTTTCAAACTACATATATAGTTTTTTCAATAGATAATTTATTTATGTTTATAATAATGTATGCTCAAAGTCCGTGAGTAGATTCATTTTCATTGAAATTTTATGTTATTAAGGATCTGAAATTACTAATTTGAAAGGTATGTGTGTTTTACCCAGTAAAAGAGGGATATTTAACTCACTTGATACAGATACTTGCGTATATTTTCATCCACAAAAGGAAAAATCCACCTCCGTGATAAATTCAATAAAATATGTCGTTTTTTTAATCTAGGTTATTGAAAAAAGATAGGAAATAATTTATAACATGGCATACAACAAGTGTATAAAATGAAGAAATTGACCTCTAAATCATCCATGATTCAAAATTGTTTGATCTAATCCTTTTTAGACATCTATGAATCAATTTTCTAGTATAGCTTGAGAATCCAACCAAAAAAATTATATTTGATGAGGGAAGGTAGGGGTGTGCATGGTCCGGTTATTTAAGAGACTAGGACCGGAACACTAAAATTTGGTTTTCAATTTTTTGCACTAATAAACCAAAAGAAATTTATAGGACCGGACCAGAACCAAACCAGAAATGTGGTCTCGGTTCTGGTCTGGCCAAGGAAGAATTTTTTTTTTAAATAATACCTAATTTTTTCATCCAACAAGACCTAATTTTTTCATTGGTTTGACAAAAAAACCAATAGCCATAAATGTGATATTTGCAAAATTAAAATTGGAACCGAGTATGGTTTGAAAATGGGGGTTCCATTTTTTTGACAATTTAAACCAGAAATGTGATATTTTTCATCGAAATCCTTCAGATTCAAAACTGAAAGGGTTCCAATTTTTCCTGCTTTTGAAACCTAAGAATCACCATTTCTCTTTCTTTACTGGACGGGGAAGGACAAGATTTATTAATGAAAATTAAAGCGGAATCAACTGATGAACTGATACCAAAATTAGCGATAGAAAAAATATTTCGTTCCAGTACAGGCCAATCAAATCATAGGCATATTTCCAAAAAAAAAAAAAAATTCACTGATTGCAAAAGTGAATCGGCTTATCTTGCCAAAACTGAAAGAGGAGAGAGCTTACCTTCGACTTCGTCCTTCACAGGCTAACAGGGGAAAGGGGTCGAAGAGAGAGTGCAACGAGAGAAGAGAAGAGAAGAGAAGAGAAGAGAAGAGAAGAGAAGAGAAGAGAAGAGAAGAGAAGAGAAGAGAAGAGAAGAGAAGAGAAGAGAAGAGAAGAGAAGAGAAGAGAAGAGAAGAGAAGAGAAGAGAAGAGAAGAGAAGAGAAGAGAAGAGAAGAGAAGAGAAGAGAAGAGAAGAGAAGAGAAGAGAAGAGAAGAGAAGAGAAGAGAAGAGAAGAGAAGAGAAGAGAAGAGAAGAGGCGTCTGTCGAAGTCGAGAGAGAAGAGAAGAGAAGAGAAGAGAAGAGAAGAGAAGAGAAGAGAAGAGAAGAGAAGAGAAGAGAAGAGAAGAGAAGAGAAGAGAAGAGAAGAGAAGAGAAGAGAAGAGAAGAGAAGAGAAGAGAAGAGAAGAGAAGAGAAGAGAAGAGAAGAGAAGAGAAGAGAAGAGAAGAGAAGAGAAGAGAAGAGAAGAGAAGAGAAGAGAAGAGAAGAGAAGAGAAGAGAAGAGAAGAGGCGTCTGTCGACGTCTGTCGAAGTCGAGAGAGAAGAGAAAGAGAAGAGAAGAGGCGTCGTCTCTGTCGAAGAGAAGAAAAGAGCCCTAATTTTAATTTCAATCTCGGTCCGGGTCCGTTCTACAGATACTGTCTTCTTATAACCGAGAACCAAACCTAGAATTTCGATTCTAAAAATGATAGAACAGAAATGTGATTTTTTTGGCCTCAAAATCGACTAGAACCGAACCAAAAGGCTCGGTTTTGGTCTGGTTCTAGATTCTGGTCGGTTCTTGCTCAACGCTAAGGGAAGGAAGATATTTATGTAAATTCAATTTTCTCTCACTAAAAAAATTCTATTAAAATGCACATTAAAGGTAACTATGTTTGGTTGACCTTGAGATCATGATTAGCATAAAAGAAACACTTAGAAAAGGGTTTATTGGGTCAGGATAATTCTGATTGGATTAGCATCTAAAGTAGATTTTCCTTTTCACTGCTTTTGACGATGATTTCTCATGTAGATAGTGCAACCCATTATAGACAATGGTAGAGCAAGCTTGGAAGACACTCATAAAAGTGTGTGTGTGTGTGTTTTTTTTTTATAAACTTTAATACATAACAAATTTATTCTTAAACTAAACATAGTATCAAGAGTTTTTAATAATTAGAAGCTTAATCGTCCGCTCATTAATTAAGTTTTAAGCTTAGTGGCTAAAGTGTAATTTATTCCCTAAACTTAAGCATAAAAGACAACTGATACCTTAAACTAGTTGCCACAACATTCATCTCGAGTATTTGTAGCACTCATGTGCAAATTTGGAAATCTGAGACTCAACGATATTGCAACCATCATGAGCATTGTAGTACTCATGCATGAAATCATAAAATCCTAAGGACTGCTAGCAAGTGAGCACTTACCATTGGTTTTGAAAAATTAGGCCGACTAGCCAGTTTTATGACCATAAATAAATATAGTTTGGAAGTTCACCTAGTGAATGCAAGGAAGATTTTAAATTCGGTTAATTGTGAGGGTCCAACTCATATAAGAAAAGTTGTACAATCTCACATTACTTGAGAAAAAAAATAGTTTATAAGTTGAGTTTTCTTTACTACCTAGTGAAAAATATTTTTGGGTAAAACTCAAAAACTAAACTGTGCAGGCTTTGGCCCAGATCCCTTAAACTCCACAAATGATATCAAAGTCAGATCTCAACTGGAAGTGTGGCCGACATGGACGTTGTACGCCCAAAGGGGAAGATTGTAGTAGCTCATCATGTAAAATCTCAATGATGACCTAAGATTCTATTAATTGTAAAGACATAGCTCATACCAAGAAAGGTGCATGATTTCACATCGCTTGGGACAAAAAAAAGTAAATTGTTTATAAGTAAATATATTCTCTCTATTTAATACAATGTGTTATGTAGTAAAACATAAAAATAAAATTGTGAGAATTTTAGCTCAAAGCGAACAATAGTGTACTAGCGAGATCACAAACTCTATATAGAGAACATTGAGACGAAGAAAGAATGTTGGAAATTGAATAGCACGACTAGAAATACATTCTACCTTCGAAGAAAAACAATAGAAACTATAGGAGACGCGCAATGGACACAAGACGGAGAGCGTTTAACCTAGTTTTATTCTTTGGATCTCTACTCTTGATTTTTATTTTTATATGACTCGTGGTTAATCTATTTTCATTTGTTTCTCTTGAATGTATGATGAACTAATTTTCTTTTCTATTATTGCAATTTGAACTATACATGCAATCTATTTAAATTTTCCTCTTTTTCAGCTTTACTGATCAGTAATGAGTTTGTTTATTCTCTTTGAGATTTATTGCAATATGATTAAAACGGCATTAGTAAGCTTAATCTTATTGCATGCAAAGAATTTGGAAAAGAACTTGTATGATTAGATACAGATAGCATAATGAGCGATCATTGTATGCAAACCTTAAGTTTATGTTCGATAAATATTATATTTGTAAAAATTATTTTCTAGGATACAGTAGCTCATCATGTGCTGCTTTCTAGATCTTTAAGGATAATGAGTAGATTGGTTTGTTTTGTACACTTAAATGGCTACAGCCACAAGAAGAAGAAAGAAAAGTTTTCTCAATCTTCTCATATGGTATCATAGGTAGGTTTCCTCTGGTTGGATCCTTCATCTCCGTCGCACTCACGAGATCGTAGCCAAGTTTCCTTTGGTCGGATCCTTCGTCTCCGTCCAACCCGATGATGTGAGAGACATGTGGGAAGACATTAGACAACGGTTCTCCATAGGAAACGACCCGAGAATTCATGAGTTGAAGACAATGTTAAGTGCTTGTAAGCAACGACGCAACTCTGTAGTATAGTACTACAATGAACTACAAAAGATATGGGATGAACTTACGACATATTCCACTGTTTTGATGTGTACTTGTGTCGCCAATGTTGACTTAAATTAAGTTTAAAGTGACTTAAATTAAGTTTAAAGTCTAACTATATTTTTGATGATTATGATTAATACGAAATATATAAACTGAATATAAATTGATTTATTATGGTTATTGTTGTTATCTGGAAATACCCTTTAAAAAAGGGTATTATGTTTCTGACGATTTTAGTTAAGTGTTAGTCGTCCAAAGTTACAAGTAGACGCAGTCGTCCAAACTTCAAAGACAGATGCAGTCGTCCAAACTTCGAAAACAGACGCAGTCGTCCAAAGTCAAGATGATGTAGTCGTTCAAAGTTACAAGTAGACGCAGTCGTCTAAAGTCAAGATAGACGCAATCGTCCAAAATTACAAGTAGATGCAGCTGTCCAAAGTACTCGTCCAAACTGTACAAGCACGTGGTCAACAACAGATCAATTAATTCATGTGAAGCATTAATCCGACAGGTACTCCTCCAAATTCACTCGTCCAAAGGGAGAATGTCCAAAGTCTTAACTGCGCCGAATTAAAGAATGCGAGCGATAGCGACTCCAACTCTCAACGTCTATTTCTCTGCGTACGGATGCTCTTCAACGGTCATATTTTAAATGAGACGTGGATTACGAACCAGAGTATAAAAAGAAGAATGAAGCTCGGGAGAATAACTTTTTACCAATTTTTTGAACAATCACTCTGATCTTCTACGAGCTGAAGCGATAACTTTTGTTTACACTTCTCCATATCACAACTTGAGATTTAGTATTTGAGAGAGTGTAACTCAGTGCTCAAAATCACTTTTCATCTTGTAAAACCTATAAGGCAATGGATTGTCGCTCGTGAAGAACAATCCAGATTTGTAAAAGGCAGTAGATCGACGCCCGAAAAGTTCGATCTAGTTTTTCTCATGAGGAAAAGGGAAGAATCTTTAAGGGGGAGCCTTGGAGCGTGGAAGTAGGCAGGATTGGCTGAACCACGTTAAAAACTCTGGTGTCATTTTTCTCTTTCTCTCTTTTACTTTGGCTTGTTTGCTTGTTGCGATTATTTGAGTAATTTCATATAAAGAGAGAAGATCAAATAAACCTAATTTACATTGCATAAAACTAATTAGGGCAAGTAATTTCTAATTCATCCCCTCTCTTAGACAATCACGATTCTACAATTGGTATCAGAGCGAGGTTAGTATTGTCTATATTATAATAGAATTAGAAATGACATTCAACACCAACACTACACACGTAGAGGGTCAATCTATTACTAGACCTCCATTCTTTGATGGAAATGATTATGTTTATTGGAAGTCTATGATGAAAATTTTTGTTCAGGCTATGGATTATGAACTATGGAATATTATAGAGAATGGTCCATGCATAGCTGTAAAAACTGAGAATGGTATTAGTACTCCTAAAGCATCACATGAACTAACTGATTTAGATAAAAAGAATTTGAGCCTGAATGCTAAAGCAATAAACACCTTGTACTGTGCTCTAAACAGAGATGAATTTAATAGAGTACAAGGATGTGATAGTGCTCAAGAAATATGGCACTTATTAGAGGTTACATATGAGGGAACGAATCAGGTTAAAAAGAGTAATTTGAGTATGCTGGTACATGAATACGAACTTTTTTTTATGGAGAAAGATGAGACTATTTCCTTCATATTTACTCGATTTACTAACGTTACTAATGGCTTAAAAGTTCTTGGAAAGATCTATTCAGGTGAAGAACTTTTGAAAAAGATCCTTCGGTGCCTACTGAGAGCCTGACAACCGAAAGTGACTGTCATACAAGAAGCTCAGGATCTCAAGATTCTCAAGCTAGAAGAACTCATTGGCTCTCTAATGACTCATGAGATAACCAGAGAGCCAATGACAAGGAAGATCTTAAGGAGAAAGAGATCAACAGGAAGAAGGATATTGCACTCAAAGCTTCCTCAAGTAAACAAGAAGATTCTGAGGAAGAAGAAGATAAGGAGGACATAGCCCTCATCACTAGAAGATTCAGCAAATTTCTCCAATGGAAAAGATTGAATGGGAGGAAATTCTCAAAGGGAGAAAAGCCTCAAAAGGATAAGGAGATTACCTGCTACGAATGTGGGAAGCCTGGACACATCAAGGCCGAGTGTCCACAAGCAAAGAAGAATCCCAAGAAATTCAAGAAAAGAGCTATGAAGGTCACTTGGGATGACAGTGAGAGCGACACCTCTTTATAAGATGAGGAAGTTGCCAACATGTACTTCATGGCACACGAGAATGAGGTTAGTGTTTCCTTGAGTGATAGTGAAAGTGATGAGGGTGATTTAATTGATGCTTTCATTGATCTTGTTAAGCAATATAGCATGCTTAAGTCTAAGTACAGCTCCTTAAAGAAGGAAAATGCAAACTTGGTAGAAAAGCATGCTAAAGAGTGTAATCTGCATGTAAAGGAGATAGATGATCTTAAGAGTAGAAATGAGAACTTGAATCATACTGTTCTGAAATTTACTAACGGTAGCAAGAACTTAAACATGCTGTTAGGTAGCCAGAGAGTCACTTTTGACAAAGCAGGACTAGGTTATGAAAAATCTAATAAAAAGAAAGTTTACAAGAATTTCTTTGTTAGATCATCTACCTGTCATGCATGTAATGAAGTAGGACATATATCCTATGAATGTCCATTAAAACTAGGAAAGATTAAATCTGGAAGTAAATTGCAATGGGTTCCTAAAGGAACGAAAACTAATACTATGACCCAAAAGATTTGGGTACCTAAGAAGAACACATGATATCTATTTTGCAGGTTGATTGCTCTCCCGGGAAGAATCAATGGTACCTCGATAGTGGATGCTCGAGGCATATGATGGGAGACTCAACCAAATTTGCTGTTGTCAACAAGAAGAAAGGAAACGTCACTTTTGGTGGAAACCAGAAGGGTAAAACTGTTGGCATCGGCAATATAGGTAATCCTGTCAATCCTATTATCGAAAATGTGTTATTAGTAGAAGGATTAAAGCACAACTTGTTAAGTATTAGCCAATTGTGTGACAAAAGATATAAAGTAACATTTAAATCAAATGCATGTGTGATTAAAGATGTTTCAAACAGCAAGATTCAGTTCAAAGGATATAGAAAAGAGAATGTTTATATTATTGATTTAAATAATTTTGAACATATTAATGAAAAATGCTTTGCTGTGAATCTGTTGGTTGATAGTTGGACTTGGCATAGAAGACTAGGCCACGTAGGCATGAATACCTTAGCTAAGATTATTAAGGATAATTTAGTTAGAGGGCTTCCAAAAATATCCTTTGAAAAGGATAAAGTCTGTGAAGCTTGCCAAATGGGCAAGCAGATCAAAAGTTCCTTTGCATCAAAGAATGCAATCTCTACCTCCAAGCCTCTTCAACTTCTTCACATGGACCTCTTCGGTCCTTCAAATATTACTAGCCTAGGAGGCAAACATTATGCCATTGTCATTGTAGATGATTTCTCTAGATTTACTTGGGTGTTCTTTCTAAAGTCAAAGGATGAAACTTTTGACACATTCTCTAACTTTAGGAAGAGAGTTCAAAATGAAAAGGAGCTCACTATTGTTGCTATTCGTAGTGATCATGGTGGAGAATTTGAAAATGAGAAATTTGAACTCTTGTGTATCAAATAAGGAATTGAGCACAATTTCTCCTCCTCTAGAACCCCTCAACAAAATGGTGTTGTTGAGAGGAAAAATAGGTCTCTTCAAGAGCTGGCTCGAACCATGCTCAATGAGAATTCGCTTTCAAAATACTTTTGGGCAGAAACTGTGTCCACAGCTTGTTATGTGCTAAATCGGGTCTCTATAAGACCTATTCTTGAGAAAACTCCTTATGAGATTTGGAATGGAAAAATTCATACTGTCAAATACATTAGAGCTTTTGGTTGTAAATGTTACATTCTAAACACCAAGAAAAACTTAGGAAAATTCAATTCCAAATCTGATCTTGAAATTTTTCTTGGTTATTCTCTTTCCAGTAAAACATATAGGATGTTCAACAAAAGAACACTAGTTGTAGAAGAATCCGTGCATGTGAATTTTGATGAGACCTCTCATTCTACAATCATTGTGGATGAGGATGATATGTTAGAAAAGCAACTGGATTCCCTCTCCTTAGACAAACCTGCAGAAATCATTCAATGAGAAAATTCTCTATGAACTTCCTCTAAATCTCTAGAAATTGTTCCTGTCAAGAATGACAATGATGCACTTCCCAGAGATTTGAAATATTAGTACCAGGAGTTTCTTTGAAGCAGCAAAGACTCCTTCATTTCTTGAAAGGCCCGCAGGCAAAGACTTAGTGACTCTGATTGCCAAAGATCCGCCTAATGCTCCCTTAAAGTTGAAGAGCAAGGATTTGAACATCCGCGCTCGAGTCTTCCACCAGATGATCCACTACAACATCTTGCCTGTAGATGGTCATCGCGATCATGTAAGTGGCATGGACGTTTTCTTGCTGAGACAACTTTTCAAAGGGGAACCATTCAGTATTGCGTTCATTGTCTTAAACCGGATGCTCCAAGTTGTCTGCAATGCATCCAAGTCTCTGCCTTACAATCTTCTACTTATGAAGATTTTTGACCGATTTGGAGTTAGATTTCTGGAGTCTGACAAGCTATTATCCCTGACAAAAACCGACTTCCTTTCATCCTCCACCTTGTCTAGAATGGGAATAATAAGAAATGATCAAGGTGTGTTAGTTGAAAAACCTGGTCGAGGAGGTGTTTCACGGCGCTTAATCATTGCCGAAGAAGCAGAGGAAGACAGTGCTCCTGATGACACTATCCTTTCTGACCTTGCACCTCTGCTACCTCCAGTTCTTCTTCTTCAAGCTCCTCAGGAGGTCAGCCATGTGCAACCTCACACTCAAGAACCTCACACAGTCCAATCTCCTCCACGTTCATCCAGTCCAATTCCTCCTCAGCTTCCAACATTATCTGCACGTGTTCCTGCTCGCTCCAAAGGTCCTTCCACTTCTCCTGTGAGAACTTCTATTTCTGAGGACCTGCAGGATGAGCTTAGAGCAAGCATTGCCAGCCTCGGGACAGGTCTTGAATCCTTTCAATCCCTGTATCTCTCTCACTATGCTCAATTTGAGGCTCTTGTCCTTTTACAACTTGAACATCTCGCGGTTGCAAATCAAGGACTGCTCAAATGCCTTGATCTGATGGAAACAAATCAAAGTTCAGCTATTGCTAATGTCCACAATCGCATTGATCAAGCTGAACTTGAGCATGGTAAAGTCATTGGTGATGTTATCTCTTCGGTTAGATTCCATTCCAATCTAGTATCAACTCAATTGCAGCGTGAATCTGCCTGAGTCATCACTCAATTTAGTGATCTCCATAACATTCTGATTAAGAGTGATAATGCCAAAGTCAAGATAGACGCAGTCGTCCAAAGTCAAGATAGACGCAGTCGTCCAAAGTCAAGATAGACGCAGTCGTCCAAAGTCAAGATAGACGCAGTCGTCCAAAGTCAAGATAGACGCAGTCGTCCAAAGTCAAGATAGACGCAGTCGTCCAAAGTCAAGATAGACGCAGTCGTCCAAAGTCAAGATAGACGCAGTCGTCCAAAGTCAAGATAGACGCAGTCGTCCAAAGTCAAGATAGACGCAGTCGTCCAAAGTCAAGATAGACGCAGTCGTCCAAAGTCAAGATAGACGCAGTCGTCCAAAGTCAAGATAGACGCAGTCGTCCAAAGTCAAGATAGACGCAGTCGTCCAAAGTCAAGATAGACGCAGTCGTCCAAAGTCAAGATAGACGCAGTCGTCCAAAGTCAAGATAGACGCAGTCGTCCAAAGTCAAGATAGACGCAGTCGTCCAAAGTCAAGATAGACGCAGTCGTCCAAAGTCAAGATAGACGCAGTCGTCCAAAGTCAAGATAGACGCAGTCGTCCAAAGTCAAGATAGACGCAGTCGTCCAAAGTCAAGATAGACGCAGTCGTCCAAAGTCAAGATAGACGCAGTCGTCCAAAGTCAAGATAGACGCAGTCGTCCAAAGTCAAGATAGACGCAGTCGTCCAAAGTCAAGATAGACGCAGTCGTCCAAAGTCAAGATAGACGCAGTCGTCCAAAGTCAAGATAGACGCAGTCGTCCAAAGTCAAGATAGACGCAGTCGTCCAAAGTCAAGATAGACGCAGTCGTCCAAAGTCAAGATAGACGCAGTCGTCCAAAGTCAAGATAGACGCAGTCGTCCAAAGTCAAGATAGACGCAGTCGTCCAAAGTCAAGATAGACGCAGTCGTCCAAAGTCAAGATAGACGCAGTCGTCCAAAGTCAAGATAGACGCAGTCGTCCAAAGTCAAGATAGACGCAGTCGTCCAAAGTCAAGATAGACGCAGTCGTCCAAAGTCAAGATAGACGCAGTCGTCCAAAGTCAAGATAGACGCAGTCGTCCAAAGTCAAGATAGACGCAGTCGTCCAAAGTCAAGATAGACGCAGTCGTCCAAAGTCAAGATAGACGCAGTCGTCCAAAGTCAAGATAGACGCAGTCGTCCAAAGTCAAGATAGACGCAGTCGTCCAAAGTCAAGATAGACGCAGTCGTCCAAAGTCAAGATAGACGCAGTCGTCCAAAGTCAAGATAGACGCAGTCGTCCAAAGTCAAGATAGACGCAGTCGTCCAAAGTCAAGATAGACGCAGTCGTCCAAAGTCAAGATAGACGCAGTCGTCCAAAGTCAAGATAGACGCAGTCGTCCAAAGTCAAGATAGACGCAGTCGTCCAAAGTCAAGATAGACGCAGTCGTCCAAAGTCAAGATAGACGCAGTCGTCCAAAGTCAAGATAGACGCAGTCGTCCAAAGTCAAGATAGACGCAGTCGTCCAAAGTCAAGATAGACGCAGTCGTCCAAAGTCAAGATAGACGCAGTCGTCCAAAGTCAAGATAGACGCAGTCGTCCAAAGTCAAGATAGACGCAGTCGTCCAAAGTCAAGATAGACGCAGTCGTCCAAAGTCAAGATAGACGCAGTCGTCCAAAGTCAAGATAGACGCAGTCGTCCAAAGTCAAGATAGACGCAGTCGTCCAAAGTCAAGATAGACGCAGTCGTCCAAAGTCAAGATAGACGCAGTCGTCCAAAGTCAAGATAGACGCAGTCGTCCAAAGTCAAGATAGACGCAGTCGTCCAAAGTCAAGATAGACGCAGTCGTCCAAAGTCAAGATAGACGCAGTCGTCCAAAGTCAAGATAGACGCAGTCGTCCAAAGTCAAGATAGACGCAGTCGTCCAAAGTCAAGATAGACGCAGTCGTCCAAAGTCAAGATAGACGCAGTCGTCCAAAGTCAAGATAGACGCAGTCGTCCAAAGTCAAGATAGACGCAGTCGTCCAAAGTCAAGATAGACGCAGTCGTCCAAAGTCAAGATAGACGCAGTCGTCGCCCCCTAATGGGGATGAGGCTCTGGAAAGCGGTGGCGAGCCACCTGAACTAGCTCATCCAGCTACTTCAGTTGTTCCTTCACGTCCTGAGCATTTGGATGTTGCTCAAGATGTTGGGACTAGTGTTGTTGAAGTGGTTGCTCTGTATGAGGACGAGCCAATGCCTGCACCTTTTATTGATCAGCCAACTACTTCTATTCCAGATTTTGCTGCTCCTGCTCCTCTTGCCCTTGTTGACCCTGTTGATATCCCTATGGCCAATGCAGGGGATGTGATTCTTGATGCCAATGTTCCTCTTCCTTCTCCGTTTGAGGCAATTATTCCTCATGAGGATTCCCCCCTATTCAGGACGATTTTCTTAGTCAACTAGGGGCTCTTATGGGATGGAATACTCATTCTTCTCCTGAGAACTAGGATTAATATTTTTTTTACTGATTCTCTATGAATGATATTTTTTTTACAATGTTGTCCAACTGTTACAGTTTTGTTACTGTTATCTCTCATGTGCTGTGCTGAATGTCATTCCTCCTAAGTGCTTATTTTTGATAATGTCAAAGGGGAAAAATGGTATAAAATTCACTAAATGTATAAATGATAAGCAATACGGCATAGAGTATGGGGGAGTATGTAAAATTTAACTAAAATACGGATAAGTATGTTTGAAACAGTTTATATGTTTGTCATCATAAAAAAGGGGGAGATTGTTGACTTAAATTAAGTTTAAAGTTACTTAAATTAAGTTTAAAGTCTGACTATATTTTTGATGATTATGATTAATACGAAATATATAAACTGAATATAAATTAGTTTATTATGGTTATTGTTGTTATCTGGAAATACTCTTTAAATAAGGGTATTATGTTTCTGACGATTTTAGTTAAGTGTTAGTCGTCCAAAGTTACAAGTAGACGTAGTCGTCCAAATTTCAACGACAGACGCAGTCGTCCAAACTTCAAAGACAGAAGCAGTAGTCCAAACTTCAAAGACAAACGTAGTCGTCCAAACTTCAAAGACAGACGCAGTCGTCCAAAGTCAAGATGACGCAGTCGTCCAAAGTCAAGATAGACGCAGTCGTCTAAAGTAATCGTCCAAACTGTACAAGCACGTGGTCAACAACAGATCAATTAATTCATGCGAAGTATTAATCCGACAGGCACTCGTCCAAATTCACTCGTCCAAAGGGAGAACGTCCAAAGTCTTAACTGTGCCGAATTAAAGACTGTGAGCGATAGCGACTCCAGCTCTCAACGTCTATTTCTCTACGTACGGATGCTCTCTAATGGTCATATTTTAAATGAGATGCGGATTACGAACCAGAGTATAAAAAGAAGAATGAAGCTCGGGAGAACAACTTTTTGCCAATTTTTTGAACAATCACTCTAATCTTCTACGAGCTGAAGCGATAATTTTTGTTTACACTTCTCCATATCACAACTTGAGATTTAGTATTTGAGAGAATGTAACTCAGTCCTCAAAATCACTTTTCATCTTGTAAAACCTATAAGGCAGTAGATTGTCTCCCGTGAAGAGCAATCCAGATTTGTAAAAGGCAGTAGATCGACTCCCAGAAAGTTCGATCTAATTTTTCTCGTGAGGAGAAGAGAAGAATCTTCAAGGGAGAGCCTTGGAGCGTGGAAATAGGCAGGATTGGCCGAATCGCGTTAAAAACTCTGGTGTCATTTTTCTCTCTCTCTTTTACTTTGGCTTGTTTGCTTGTGTGCGATTATTTGAGTAATTTCATATAAAGAGAGAAGATCAAATAAACCTAATTTACATTGTATAAAACTAATTAGGGCAAGTAATTTCTAATTCATCCCCCCTCTTAGACAATCACGATCTTACAGCCATTGCTGCATTTGCTCAAGAGAAAGAGAATGAAAAGGTACATGATTTGTAGTGCTACAATGAACTATGGATGATATGGGATGAACTTACGGGATATTTCACTGTTTTGATGTGTACTTGTGTCGCCACTGCTGCATTTGCACAAGAGAAAGAGAATGAAAAGGTACATGATTTTCTTGTTGGTTTATATTCAACTCTTTATGGCACTGTTGTCTCACATATTCTGATGATGGATCTTTTGTCGAGCTTAAACACGAATTTTGCTAAAATTGTGATTGAAGAGTATCACCAAACTATTGCTCGAGACCGCAAAACCAATTCATGTCATTGATTTCGCAGCACACAGGATTGCTAAAGGGCATAATGAACGGTCTTGAACTAATGTGGTATGCTCTCATTGTGGCAAACCTGGACATGAATAAGAAAGTTGCTTTCAAAGAATTGATTTCCCAGATTGGTGGTATTTCGAGAACAGCACTAATGGAGGACGGGGCAAAGGCACAGCCCGATCTACATGAGGGGGAGGAAAGAGCACAGGTCACGGTGGCCGTAGGCAGGTAGCTCATACTGCAACCACCCCGAATTATGTGTTCCTGGCACTTGTACGAGAGTCAGATCGTTGTGGTATTCCTAGTCTCTTGGACAATCAGTGGCCTATGCTGGTAAATATTCTAAACACTTTGAAAACACAATTTTCGTTAACAGAAAAATTGAGTGGTAAGTTTGATTCTTCCGCTCAATGGATCATCGATATTGGATGCTCGAATCACATGACCAGTAATGCTAAACTATTTAGCAAATTGTTTGATGTTTTTCCTATTTTGGTTGGGCTGTCTAATGGAAAACAAACAATTGCCACTAAAGCATGGTTCTTTTGAGCAAAACTATGGTGCTCCATAATGTTTTATATGTTCCAGATTTTATTTGTAATTTGCTATCTATGTCTCACCTACTTGCCGATCTATCTTATTCTGTCACTTTTACTAAAGTTTTGTATCATATAGGATTGTGCATTGAGGACTATGATTGGAGAGAGTGAACAATGTGACGGGGTTTATTGGTTTCGTCCTTTGCAACAACTCCATGCTTATCAAACAACTATGGGAGATAAAAGAAAATTTTGGCACCAAAAGTTGGGACACCCTTCTCAGAAAATTGATTTATTTTTGCTAGATAGTATTAACATTACTGGAAATCAAGATGTTAACGTTACTCATGAAACTTGTCATATTTGCTTAAGAACCAAACAAACTAGATGTGCGTTTCCTTTGAGTAATAGTAGAGCAAATGATGTTTTTGATTGAATCTACTGTGATATATGAGGTGCTTATATTGTGTCTGCTAGTTCTGTGATGACCCGAATGTGCACGTATGAGTACGACTGCGGGGCAAACCTTGGGTTGCGGGGCAAACCTCGGGACCTAAGCCGAGTGTAGGTGAATCCCAGACTCGAGTATAGGCGAATCCCGGGTCGTAAAGAGGGGGTCGTCACAATCCCACATCGCTTGGGGAAGTATGTGGAAATGAAACATATGTAAAGAGACCCTTCCAACATAGTAAGACGCGTTTTGGAGCACGATTGGCAACGGATCCCATAAGAACTCCGAAGTTAAAAGTGCTTCGGCGAGAGCAATCCTAGGTTGGGTGACCTTCCGGAAAGTTCTCGCCAAACAAAGCCGTGAGGAGAGGATATTGTGCTACGGCCCAATCCCCAGAGAGGACAATATCTTGTTGGGAAACGGGGTCGTTACAAATGGTATCAGAGCCTGTACCCAACCGGAAATGTGGCCAACGAGGACGTTGGGCCCCCGAGGGGGGGTGATTGTGATGGCCCGAATGTGCACGTATGAGTACGACTGCGGGGTAAACCTTGGGTTGTGGGGCAAACCTCGGGACCTAAGCCGAGTGTAGGCGAATCTCAGACTCGAGTATAGGCGAATCCCGGGTCGTAAAGAGGGGGTCGTCACAATCCCACATCGCTTGGGGAAGTATGTGGAAATGAAACATATGTAAAGAGACCCTCCTAACATAGTAAGACACGTTTTGGAGCACGATTGGCAACGGATCCCATAAGAACTCCAAAGTTAAAAGTGCTTCGGCGAGAGCAATCCCAGGTTGGGTGACCTTCCGGGAAGTTCTCGCCAACCAAAGCCGTGAGGGGAGGATATTGTGCTACGGCCCAATCCCCAGAGCGGACAATATCTTGCTAGGAAACGGGGTCGTTACAAGTTCTGGTGCTCGTTATTTTTTAACTATCATTTTTTTTAATTGAGTGCCTCAACTTATTCAGAATTTTTGCAAAATAGTTAAAACTCAATTTGATAAGCATGTTAAAACTCTACGGAGTGATAATGGAAAAGGATTTACATGTATCCATCGGTTTTATGCTGACAATGATATCATTCATCAAACTTCTTGTGTTGATACTCCACAAAAAAATGAGCGAGTAGAATGAAAATATAGACATATTTTTAATGTGGCTCATGCATTTCTTTTTCAAGCTAATCTTCCCATTAATTTTTGGAGTGAGAGTATACTAACGACTGTCTATGTCATCAACCAAACTCTTACTCCATTGCTTGATAATAAAACGCCACATGAAATTCTCTTGGATTCTGTAACGGTTTGAAAATTTGTAGAACTTAATTTTAATAATATTTTGAGGATATTTTGTGGAAATGAGTGTAAAAATGTACGTTTTAATTTATGAATTGATGAAATGATAAATTAAGAGGCGAAATTGGACGAATTGAAATATATTAAAAATAATTAGATTAAAACCAACTTAATTGGGTTAGATTAAAATTAAGAAGGATTAAAGGTTAATTAATTAAGGTATTTAGGTAATTAACAAATATGGAAGGGCAAAATTGTATGTTATTAGATTGTAAATTAACCTAAAAATACTATTTAAAAAGGAGTTATGTGGCTTTTGTTTTGTGACTCTTCGTGGAAAGAAAGAAGAAAAGCTGACAAGGGAGAGAGAGAAAGTTACAGAGGAGAGAGGAGAGAGGAAAGGAGAGAAATTCCAGAGAGAAAAAATGACGAGTAACTGTGACGGAAGAGAGAGAAAAGAAGGGGTAGATGTGCGAATCGTCAATCCGCGCTTTAGAGTAAAGTGATCAGCGCATCGAGAGGAGCATTTTAGAGTAGAAATCGTTGAGATTGGTGGAGATTTCAGAAAAGAGGTGAAACCGACATATGACAAATATCTCTAATGATTAAAATAGTTAGATTAGACTTTATTCCCTTGATAGATGGAGATAGTTTTAATTACTGTCTTGGATCTGGATATGATAGATTTGATTGAGATTTGGTTGAGATAGATATGTTGAAGTGTCTAAATTGATATCGTTTTTAAAGATTAACTGAATCGGATGTTGTTTTTACAAAATTTGAACAGTGAATGGTATATTGTTGATTTTTAAAGAAATATTGAAATGAAAGAATTTTGAAAACGTTTATTTACGTTGACTTGAGCGTATTGAATTTTAAATATCAAATTCATGGGTGAGTGCGTGTTTTGTACATGCATAGCATTAACTGTTTTAAAGTATGCATTTAGGAATGAGGAAGTTTGAAGCCGTGGTAACAAAAGAACCCATCGGGTTGGACATGCCTCTTGAGGAAGTTGAAAGTCGTGGTAACATAACAACCTGTAACGACCTAGCCCCTAAAATGCTCCCGAACCCACCTCGACTTGGTGCGTTACTTTGCTCACACTGACCACAATTAAAATAGAATTTAAAATGAAATCTGATAAAATTTTGACTCGATTTTTAGGGTTTTTGAACCCTCGAAAATGGTTGAAAAATGTACATAAAATACGTGCCAAATGTATCAAAAAAGGTCGGGTTAAAATAGATTTGAAATAGGCAAAATTTTAAGAAAAAATCAGATTGGCCACCTGCGCGCACTCACTAGGTGCGCGTGTCGCCCAGGCAGCGCGCACATCGCGCTCGCAACGCGCGCGACCTCGCGCGCGAGGGCTGATCGATCGGCACCCTCTCGAGTGCGCGATCGAGGAACAGTAAGTTGGCCGATCGATCGGCACTGGGCACTGCGTGCGCCCCAGCAGAGCACACCGCACGCCTGCTGCGCGCACCCAGCCTGCGCCTCGCGCTCGCCTACCCTGGCCTACGCGCCACCACCCCGACCACCAGCGCCCCTTCTTTCCTTTTTCTCCATTTTCTTCAAACCACACACAACCAAAACACCTAAAACTTACCCAAAACTTTTCCTGACATTTCTCACTTCCCGACATGTGAAAATCCCAGAAAGCACGACTCACAAATTGTAGCGAAAACGTGAAAATGGGTTAAAACGAACACCGTTTCGTTGATGAAAAACCGAGCAGCATAACGACTAAGTTTTCTAAAACCAAAATCCTGAAAATCCAAATCTTTATAAAATATATTCAAAACAACGTCCATAAAGTTTATCAAACACCAATATTTACATACAAACAAGTCCAACAAAAGTATCAAAATACCAATCCCACACATCTCCCAGAAAACCATGGTCGAGACGTCCTGACAAATACCCGAACTGGCATGGCCGTGCATCGCCGATTGCTCCCTAATCCTGGTCTCCCTCATCAAGCTCACCTGTATACACGTCGTCACCTACACCACAGAACACAAAACGTAAGCCTAATGCTTAACAAGTAGGGAATAATGCAATTCAAAACGATGCATGCTCAACTCAACCCCTAAATGCAGGTTCTACTCACTCAGTTGTTTTTGTTTCATGTTCATTGCATTAATCTTTTACTTTTACACGTGAATCAAGTAGGCACAAATCCGAGTCTCGCTCATTGGACGGCCACACCTTGACCCATCAGAGCAAGATCGGACAGCTCACATCCGGGTCCCCTCTATTGGACGGCCGAACACGATCTCCTCCCACATCGATCATAGAACCCTCTAGTACTTCCACTTGCACGTTAACGACAAGGCGTTCATACTCACGACAAGGCGTTCATACTCACGACACTTACGTATTTTCATCGACACGTCTCTTGTAGAGCCCCTCGTAAATGCCCCACTAGCACCCTACGCAACCTGGCGACTCCACTCGAGACCACATTTCATTTATTATTCTCTTATTATGTTTCATGCTCACCTTTCAAATCATGCACAAAAACTCGTTTTCGTAGCTTAAAACATGATGCATGACACTCACACAATACTCAAGCACAAACCAAAACGACAACCAAACAATAAACCCTACCATTCCATGGTGTAGGCCCGAAGGCAAAACAAATGCACTCCACTACTTACCTGTTGCTCCGCACGTATTCGTTCACTTCGTCAAGCTCAATTACTCACTCGTCAAACTAAGAAATAGGAAAAACTAACTTAGTCACAATTATAAATTTTAAGGAATACCTAAAACAAAACTAACAACAATTTAAACCACTTTAAAGTTTAAAACTCTCAAACCCGATTTTTCCACAATTTCTATCACCCAACTTTAATCGACCATAACTTACTCATTTTTCAATGAATTTAGACATTCTACCCTATTCCGTAAACCTCTACACGTCTACAATCCATTGAAACAATCAAATTTAACAACCAAACAACTTGGCCAATCGGAAATTACCATAACAGAACCGGCTACAAAGTTCCCAAAATTGGTTTTTCATCAACACTCCCAATTCTCTAATCTAACTACTTAAACACCCTAAACCAACCTATCCTAAGTTTAAACCATCAAAAATAGAAAGAAAAACCAGCAAGGGAACAAAATTTTTGGAGCTCTGCAATTAGGGTTTTCAAACCCCATCAAAACTCACCCAAAACTCAACAAAACACTCAACAAACTTCACCTAGATGCATTACCAACAAAATCCAACCAAAACATACCTTGATTCCTTGCAAAAGCTTAGAGAAATGGAGGTGGAGAAACCCTCAAGGATGCTGCAAATTTTCATTGAAGCAATGGAGAAGAAGAAGAAGACTTTTACTTTTTAACCTTCACTTTCCATCTCTTTTAAAAACCAACTTTTCCACCTTTTAACTATTTCCACCAAAATCTCACCATTTCATAAATTAACCCCACCCTCATTTGTATCATATATTCCAACGTGAAAGCCCCTCAATTCTTCCCCTTTTGTTCACTTAAATTTTTTCTTTATATCGATTTAACTCAATACAAAATTTCTACCCACTCAATTCTAGAGTTTTTTTCTAAATTCTCTCCCAAGTTTACTTTCCAACTCAATTTGCTTAGGAAAACTCTAGGACTAACGTTAAACTCTCACGACATACCCTAACTAGGGCTACGCACGATTTAGAAAATTTACCGGGTGTTACAGCCCCTTCACTGGCTTTTTTCCTACACAGACAGTGTAGGATCGTAATTGTCTAAGAAGGGATGAATTAGACTTTTTAAACTTAATTTTTTAATCTAATCGTTTTCTCTCTTGTGTTCAACTTATAAGTTAACAGTAAACAGTCAAACAAAATAAAGTGAGAGAGAGAGAAATTGACATCGTAGTTTTTAACGTGGTTCGGCTAAAATTCACCTACGTCCACGCTCCAAGGCTCCCCCTTGAAGATTCTTTCCTTCTCCTCACGAGAAAAACCAGATCGAACTTCTTGGGCGTCGATCTACTGCCTTTTATAGAATAGGATTGTTCTTCACGGGCGATAATCCACTGCCTTTACACTTTAATAGTAAGAGTATACTTTTCAGCACACACTACAGTCTCTCACACTGATGAATATCAAGTTCTGAAAAATAGAGAGATGTAGGAGAAAGATACAGAGTAATTCGAAATGTTCTGCTTGTTAGGGATCAAAGATTATTTTGGCAAAAAGTTATTCTTCTGAGCTTCTTTCTCCCCTTTTATACTCTGTCTATTATCGGCTCTAATTCTTGAATGCTCCTTATCTGAATATGGAAATTTATGACCGTTGGAGAAGCATCCATACATAGATAGCTAGCCGTTACATTCTGGAGTCGCTATCGTTTGTCGCCATTAATGATCTGCAATTAAGATTCTGGACGAGTATCGTTATCGCTTCGCGGTCTTTTAAAATCTGGCGCTAAGTCTTTGAACGAGTAAGCATGGACGACAGCGTCAGTCATTGGCGTGGACGACTGCGTCTTCTCTTTGAGCGTGGACGACAGTCTTTCCTTTGAGCGTGGACAACTGTGTCTTTCCTTTGAACGTGGACGACAGTCTTTCCTTCCAGCGTGGAAGACTGTGTCTTTTCTTTGAACGTGGACGACAGTCTTTCCTTCGAGCGTGGACGACTGTGTCTTTCCTTTGAACGTGGACGACAGTCTTTCCTTCGAGCATGGACGACTGGATTTATCTTGACGGTGGACGTTTGAATCTGACTTAAAACCACCTGACTTTCACGTGACATTTTAACTCTCGTGTGGACGAGGACGTTTGATTTCTTTCTCTGATAGTATTTCGTGGACAAACGATTTCGCCTTAACTATGGACTATAAATTTCAGACTAAAAACACTTAACCACAAAATCTTCAAAAACACTTAATGTCCCTTTTCAAAGGGCATTTCCAAATAAATGCAATAGACATAATACTTCAGTTATTCAGAACATATATTTCATAATCATTTATGTTAATCATAATCATCCAGATTAAAAACATAATCATAAAAAATATAGTGCTTAAACGCATTTAAACTAACAATATCCCCCTTTTGATGATGACAAATATATATTATGATTAACCAGTTTCTCCCCCGTAAAACTATCAGAATGATAACAAATTTTCCAACTCCCCCATTCTCTATGCATGCAACTAAAAGACCAACCTTATTTTCCACATCATTCACTACCATCCTTATTTATCTCCCCCTTTGACATTATCAAAAATAAACAGAGAAAAACAATCAACTACACAACATTTGTATATGGAGGAAATTATAACTATTTAATCTGTAAAATTGTTCAAAAAAAATCCTTCTATTTAATCTAAGTCTAAAAAGTGCTTCCACAACTCCTTCCTAATTGAAGGAGGCACTGCATAGTTCATATTGGCATTAGGAACTATCAGTGGTTCAAGACCGAGAGTAGAAGCAGAAGGTTGAAATGGTCCTCGATACACCACCAAGTCCAGACACGGTGGAGGCTCTATTGGAGGAGCAGCCAGTGAACGTGATAGCTTAGATGGGGACTCGGTGACAGAGGAACCAAAAGGATCAACGAACCGTAGCTCAGCATCCTGAATATCCAAAGCCATTGAGTTTACTGCCTCATCAACCTCAGGTCTGATGATTGGAGGGAGAAAGTCTGCAGAACAAGCCTCTGAGAAACAAAGAGAGCTAAACTGCTCAGGTTGAAGAGCTTGGATGTCAGACTTTATAGACCAAAGGGCCCTTGAGAGAGAGTCTTCAAGTCTATCCATCTTGGAAGCCAACCGATCGAAAACTAAGTCAAGGTCCTTGCTGAAGTCCACTTTGGTCTGAGTGAGCAGATCTTTATTTGTACTCGCAAGATGTTCAAGTTTGGATAGGACAAG
Source organism: Begonia masoniana (assembly GCA_022432975.1). Lineage (NCBI taxonomy): Eukaryota > Viridiplantae > Streptophyta > Magnoliopsida > Cucurbitales > Begoniaceae > Begonia > Begonia masoniana. The sequence continues at coordinate 39,946,358 of CM039507.1, forward strand.
GGCCTCAAATTGAGTACGGTGGGAGTTATATTATGTTTGGAAAGATTCAAGACCGGTCTCTAGGCTGGCAATGCTAGCCCTTAGCTCATCCTGTATATCTTCAGAAAAAGTATTCCTCACTTGAGAGGTAGAAGGATGGTTGGAGTGAGGAGGAATACGAGCAGGCAGAGGAAGGAGCTGAGCAGGATAGGGAGCTTGAGTTGGATTGACTGGATGAGGTGTCCAGGGTGCAGCAACATGGACTGTAGGAGGTTCAGGTTCACTGAATGGTTCGAGAATGGGAGTTTGCTCATGAGTGACCTCTTCTTGAGCTTGAAGGAGAAGGACTGGAGGAGGTGCAAGCTCAGGAATAAGGGTGACATCTTGCACACTTGTAACTTCATCTTCATCTTGAAGAATTATCCTCCTGGATGGACCCCTTCGATCAGTTTGTTCAACCAACCCACTTTGTGGACCTCTGCGGCCATCTCTTGCAACGAATGCTCCTTGATCATTCCTTGTTATGCCCATTCACGATAAGGTGGAGGCAGAGAAGAAGTCTGACTTTTTCAAGGATAGAGGCTGGTCAGACGCAGGATATTGAACCCCAAACCGATTAAAAATCTTCATGAGCAGAAGATTGTAAGGTAAGATTTTTGAGCCACTGGTAACCACTTGCAGAATTCGGTTCAATACGATGAAACCGGAATGATTCACCCTTAAAGAATTGATTTAGTAGAAAGAGATCCATGCCACTTACATAGTCTCTATGTCCTTCTACAGGAAGAATGTTGTAATGTATCATCTGGTGAACAACTCTGGCCCTAGGGATCAAGTCTTTGCTTTTCAGCTTGAGAAGAGCATTAGCGGGATCCTTGGCAATCAATTGAAGTAATTCCTTGCCAGCAGGTTTTGTAAGAAAAGACGGAGTTGTTGTGTCCTCATAAACCCTTCGGTTACCGTTTAAGAACTCACAGCATAGGATTTGATGCATTAAGTCCTATGTGAGCTCAATGTGGCGACCATAGACGTAACTCCTAAGAACTAGAGGTTTGGTAGAATGTTCCAGGTTTGCATAGACCATCCGAATGGGGGTTTCATAATAAACGGCTTTAGAAACAAATAGTCCTATCAGCCCCAACCATGTTAAGGGTTCTTCTGAATCGAGACCAGATAGACCCTCAAAAATAATTCCTCTAGAACGAATAATTGGTTTGTATTCAAAATCTTCGTAATACCATATAAAAGCAGCATGGTCGAGGAACTCGTGACTCGGTCAAACGAGAGATGGAGGGTCTGAGGTCGATTGAGCATTCTCACCATGAGAAAACTTTTACTTCTTCCTCGAGAAGACTTGAGGTGCGTGGGAAGAAGATGCCATTAGGTTTTCTGAGTAGAGATTTCAGAGCTCGAGAGGAGTTGAGAGAAATGAAGAGTCGGAGTCAGAAAGCATAGAGGAATAGGAAGCGTTAGACAAGTCGATTGAGCACGGGAAGTTCAAAAGTAGGGCTTCTGAAATAGTGAGAAGGGTTTTATAAAAACAGATGATGACGGTCCATTGACAGAGACTATTGTCAACATCCATGGACAAAGTCCATTGACAACGTTCATCATCAAAGTCCATTTCCAACGTCCAATGTTGAAGTCTGGAATCAATCGTCCATTTGCAAGCGTCCATTGTAAAAGTTCATTGACAACATTCATTGCCATACAGAAGGAAGGAAAACGGATAAAAGGACTAACCTCACTTTTTCTCAATCCTAATTAGACCTAACCTTACTCTAATATTGTTGAAGATCTTTTCATCTAAAGGTTTGGTAAAGATATCTGCCAACTGATCAGTATAATTGACAAATTCTAATGAAATATCACCTTTTTGAACGTGATCTCTAATAAAGTGGTACCTAACTTCTATGTGTTTGGTTCTAGAATGTTGGATAGGGTTCTTGGAGATATTAATGGCACTAGTATTGTCACACCGAATGGGAATCCTATCATAGAAAAGATTATAGTCCTCCAAGGTCAGCTTCATCCATAACATTTGCACAACAACTGCCAGTAGCAATATATTCACTTTCAGCTGTTGAAAGTGCAACAGAATTTTGCTTCTTGGAGTACCAAGAAACTAGAGATTTACCAAGGAATTGACATGTTCCACTGGCGCTTTTCCTATCAACTAGACTTCCAACTTAATCAGAATCTGAATATCCTATTAGATCAAAAGAAGTACCCTTTGGATACCATAAACCTAAGTCAGATGTCTCACTTAAATATTTGAAAATCCTTTTGACAGCAGTTAAGTGAGATTTCCTAGGAGAAGATTGAAACCTAGCACACAAGCACATACTAAATAGAATATCTGGCCTGCTAGCCGTTAGGTATAACAGAGAACCAATCATACCTCTATATTTCTTAATGTCCACACATATTCCAGTTTCATCTTTGTCCAGTTTAGTAGTGGTGCTCATGGGAGTTCTAGAGGAATTAACAGATTCTAAACAAAAATTCTTTAGGAGCTCCTTAATGTATTTTTCTTGACAGAAGAAAATGCCATCAGAAGTTCGACTGATCTGAAATCCTAAAAACAATTTTAGCTCCCCCATCATACTCATTTAAAATTCATTTTGCATTAGGGAAGAAAATTCATCACACAGAGAGACATTAGTTGACCCAAAAATAATGTCATTGACATAGATTTGAACTAAGAGAATATCTTTGTCCTTTTGCATGGTAAATAGAGTTGAATCGGTGTTACCCTTTTTGAACTTCCTTTCCTCAAGAAAATTCTTCAACCTATCGTACCAAGCTCTAGGAGTCTGTTTAAATCCATAGAGAGAGCTTTCCTAAGTTTGTATACATGGTCAGGTTTCTCATAGTTTTCAAATCCTAAGGGCTGCTCTACATAAACTTCTTCCATGATATAACCATTTAAAAATGCACTCTTTACATCCATTTGAAAGAGTAAAGTTTTTGTAGCACGCATATGCTAAGAGCATCCTAATAGATTCTAATCTAGCTACGGGTGCATAGGTTTCCTCAAAATCAATTCCTTCTTCTTGGTTGTAACCTTTGGCAACTAACCTAGCTTAATTCCTGACCACAATTCCATTTTCATCCATTTTGTTCTTAAACACCAATTTTGTTCCAATAATGGGATGATTGACTGTTTTGGAACAAGTTTCCCAAACATTGTTCCTTTCGAATTGGTTTAATTCATCTTGCATAGCAACTATCCAGTGATCATCCAATTCGGTTTCCTCAAACTTCTTAGGCTCTATTTGAGATATGAAAGCAACATTAGCACAATAATTTCTAAGGGAGGCTCTAGTTTTGACTCCTAATGTTGGATCACCTAGAACTTCATCTAAGGGATGATCTCTCACGAATTTCCAATCTCGAGGCAGAGCATCAAAATCATCCTTGACAGGAACAATTTCTAAAGAATTCTCTCCGCAGATTTATCTAATGAAAGAGAATCCATATGCTTTCCTATGGCATCCTCCTCATCCACATTGATTGTGAGTTGAGGAGTTTCATCGAAATTGACATGCACAGATTCTTCTATAACTAGTGTTCTCTTATTGAATACTCTATAAGCCTTACTGGAGAGAGAATAACCAAGAAAGATTCCAAGAACAGATTTGGAATCGAATTTTTCTAATTTGTCCTTAGTGTTTAGAATGAAACATTTACAACCAAAGGCCCTAAAGTACTTAACAGAAGGGGTTTTTCCATTCCAAAGCTCATAAGGAGTTTTCGCAAGTATATGTCTTATAGAGACCCTGTTTAGCACATAACAAGTTGTGGAGACAGTTTCTGCCCAGAAATATTTTGGAAGAAAATTTTCATTGAGCATGGTCCGAGCCAGCTCTTGAAGGGACCTATTTTTCCTCTCAATAACACCATTTTGCTGAGGGTTCCAGGGGAGGAGAAATTGTGCTCAATTCCATATTTGAGACACAAGAGTTTAAATTTCTCATTTTCAAATTCTCCACCATGATCACTACGAATAGCAACTATGGTGAGTTCCTTTTCATCTTGATCTCCGGGTTCAGCCCCTCCATAAAATGATGCACCTTGTCTTCATTATCACTTACAAGACGCGGTGCAAAACGTGACAAAGCCTCAAATTTCTGAATATATTCAGCAACCGAACCTGTCTGCTTCAGCTGCGTAAACTCGTTTCTCTTTGCCACTCTCACAGTACAGCTGAAATACTTGTCGAAGAATACGGTCTTGAACCGTTCCCAAGTCATAACTGATACATCTGTCGTCGACTTGATCGAATCCCACCAGAAATGGGCATCCAACGCCAAATGGAAAGTGACGTAGGCCACCTTGCTCCCGTTCCCTACCTCTGCATATCCTAGCATGTCCTTCATCACCCTGATCCATTCTTCAGCAACCGTTGGATCCGATGATCGGCCGTCAAATACTGGAGGTCGGAGGCTTTAGAATTTCTGCATGCCCTGATTATTAGGAACCACCAATTCTTGGGCCCTCTGATTCTCTCGGTTCACTAGATTCTCGATTTGTTCTGCCTGTCGGTCCATGTGTTGAAACTGACGGTGCAACAATTTCGTAAGTCTGTCTAAGGCGTCATCTCTAGGATCTTTTCCTCGAACCATTTTGTATAAAGCCTATAAAAGTTAAACAGATAATCCTAAGAAACAAAAAAAAAAAGAAATAAAATAGAACGTACTTACAGTTGAAGAAGGACGTTCGCGTAGTGGCATGCGCAGTCGAGCAGTCTACAGAACCGTTTTTAAAACCAGGGGGCTCTGATACCATAATTTCTAACGACCCTTACACTATTCCTAATTTTACCGTACAAATATTTTTCTTTTATACTCCTAAGTTTAAGCAGAATTTAAATTGAAATTGAAATCGTCGACGTTGTTCAGAAAATCGTTTAAAACAAATCTTAAATCTATTAAATAAAACAATTATTTAAAACCATTAAACCTTTAAAACAATCAGCCAGCGAAACAAGACAAAACAGGGGCAAAAAGGGACTTTCGTCCCTAAAATGAAGGGGCGAACGATTGCCAGTCAGAAAAGGGAGGGGCGATCATGATCACCCCTCGCTATGGTGGACGATCGCCTAGCGATCGTTCACCAGGCGATCGATCGCCACACGCTCTGGAAAACATCAAGAGCGTGGCGATCCACTTTGGTGACTGATCGCCTCACTTGGCGATTGGTCGCCAAGTGTTCTGCCTCCCATTTTCTTTCTACTTCTTCTTTCTTTCTTTTTCCTGTAAACACATCCACTAACTCACTTAACCATTTATTCATTTCCAATACATTTCATAACAACTTCAACATAACAACTCTTCCCCCCCCCCCCTACGTACAATTCACACTTCACTAATCCCTCGTTTAACGACTCAAAACACATTTTAAAATGTGGTAAAACTTTATGAAAACAAACCGCGTGGATATGTTTAAAACCCGAACATATCCCTAATACCAAACATTTATAAAGCAAGTTTTCCAAAACGTTTAAAAAACTCAAAACATAAACCTATCCACTATCCAGAACCAAACATGCTAAAATGTTTCTAACTATACAATAATCCACAATCGACCCAATTCGCCCAAAATCCTTAAAATACCTAACCGTTACCCCCACGGGTCAAAATACGCGTCGACTGCCCATACACACCACTGCAGCCGTTCTTCTTCAACCATCTTGTATATCGGGTGGAGGAACGTCGTCCTCACCTGCTTCGATATCACCTACACAATACAGACACACTATGAGCTAAAGGCTCAGCAAATTTCGTAAATGCAATCCATGCTGTGCGTATGAGTTTCAGAAATCATTCAATATTTTCATTTCATTACGTAGCAGACAGAATGTCACCGAGGTCTCAACCTATTAGATGGAGAGAACACATCCTGCGGTCGGACTGCCCTCTTCACCTAACGGGAGGGGGGGTACGCTCACATCCGTAAACAGCCGTGCCTGAATCCCACCTCGAGTAACCAGATAACAGATTACATAATTTCATTTTGTTCATTAGTTTCATTTTCTTAAACACGTGCAGAAATCCGTTTTCATGCTATTTTGAAATTCGTGATGCATGAACAGTTACAGACATAAAGTAAACAAACATATTAAGTACCATCAAGACAATAAAAGCAATTAAAAGCATATCCTATAAAAGAACTAATCCTAACTACCCAACCTAAACATTTAACAAACGATTCTCCAAAGATCCTCGACGCGACATCGACGTACGATGTAGGCCTCTCGGCCAAGTAAGTCACGAGAACTTACCTTGTTCGCGCTGAACTTCGAGCTCCGTCCACAAGCGTTGTTCGTCTGAGGCAAAACACAACAGTTGTCGTTAAAACAAGATTTAAACCGTTAAACATCCAAATTTAACAAAACCTTAACTAAGGAAATTTTCTTAAAATTCTAACTTAACTCTTTGAGACATTTTATCAAGCAATTCATGCTCGTGAACTTCTAAACTCCGTTGACGAAAATTTCCCAAACCTCAAATATCCGATTTTCAACCTAAACGCCGTATACACTCTAGATTTCGTCCAATAACGCTCGATACTTCCGTTATATTCATAAACACAATAAACCTAACGATTTCTAACTCTAACTCACATTTTTAACGAAACCCTAATCGTTAAACGCTCTGAAAACTACGAATAATCTTTCTAAAACCATCAAATCTTACCTAGAGTCGAGTTTGGGAAAGGAAACGTGAAGAACGGAGGACGAACGGAGGATGGAGAGGAGAATGCCGTGAGTCGCCGGAGGAGAAATGGAAAATCACAGGGAAGAAGGAAATTGCGTGGAGAAGAAGAAGAAGCCAAGTGTTTTTAATTAAATTTTGGCTTTGCAAATTACCATTTTGCCCTTCCTTTGATTTTCTATTTGTTTCGTCCTTCGTTTCGTTAATTAACCGACGATTCGGTTTCTCCAAATTTCCTTATTTCACCAATGACTCCAACTTATTATCAGGGTTCTTTTAAAACTGTCCGTTCGTAATCCGAACCTCGTTTACTATTTTTACCAAAGTATCCTTTATATTACGATAAGCGTAATTTTCGTTAAATTTGCGTTAAACTCCTAAAATTCCCGAAATTTTCTCAAAATCCTTATAATTCATTAGGATCATAATAACGCTTTCTTTTCGCAAAATAGACTTGATTTGACATAATTACAAAAATATCATTATATTATTAATTTACAAAATCCCGTAAATCCGGGTGTTTCATTCTATCCACCTTATTTAAAATTTTGTCCTCAAAATTTGATTACACAAACAACTCGGGATACCTAGCCATCATATCTTGCTGTCGCTCCCAAGTCGCTTCTTCAACCTGGTGGTTCCGCCATAGGACTTTAACTAGCAGAATCTCTTTGTTGCGCAAAACTTTGATGGAAGACTCCAAAATACGTACCGGCTTCTCCTCGTAAGTCAAGGTAGGCTGTACCTCGATCTCTCTTGCCTCCACGACATACGATGGATCGTGCAAACACTTCCGGAGCATAGAGACATGAAATACATTATGGATACCTTCCATTGAAGCCGGAAGCTGTAGTCGATAAGCCATCTTCCCGATCTTCTTCAAAATAGGGAAGGGCCCCACATACCTAGGGTTCAGCTTGCCCTTCCTTCCGAATCGCATCACACCTTTAAACGGAGAAACTTTCAAGTAAACCTCATCACCTTCTTCGAATTCCAGTTCCCTCCGTCTCGTGTTAGCGTAGCTCTTCTGTCGACTCTGAGCTATCTCGATACGCTGTCTAATAATGGCAATCTTCTCTGCCGTTTGCTGTAGGATCTCGGGACCAACAATACTGGCTTCACCAACCTCGTCCCAATACAATGGAGATCTACACTTTCGCCCATACAAAGCCTCGTACGGAGCCATACCGATGGTAGCCTGGAAGCTGTTGTTGTAAGAGAACTCGATCAATGACAAATACTTGCTCCACGATCCCTGAAATTCCAACACACAAGCTCTGAGCATATCCTCCAGAATCTGATTTGTTCTCTCTGTCTGACCATCAGTCTGAGGATGAAATGCCGTGCTGAAATTCAGTTGAGTCCTCATAGCTTTGTGCAGACTCTTCCAGAACTTCGATGTAAATCTCGGATCCCGATCTGAGACAATAGAAACTGGCACTCCATGCAGTCTCACAACCTCCTGTACATAAAGCTCGGCGAGCTGGTCCATAGAAGATTTCATCTTCACAGATAAGAAGTGAGCCGACTTTGTCAATCGGTCCACAATCACCCAGATGCCATCATGACCCTTCGTCGTCCTTGGGAGCCCCACAATAAAATCCATGGAGATCTGCTCCCATTTCCACTCCGGAATAGACAGTGGCTGTAGTGTTCCGGCCGGCCTCTGGTGTTCTGCTTTCACCTGTTGACAAACTAAACAGGTTTCGACATATTTGGCGACCTCTCTCTTCATGTTTGGCGACCAAAAATATTGTTTTAAATCCCGGTACATCTTGGTACTTCCCGGGTGTACAGAATAAGCTGAAGAATGCGCCTCAGCCAATATCTCCTTCTTTAGCTCCTCATCGTTAGGCACGTACCACCTATGCCTGAATTTTAGAATAACATCCTCTGATAAATGGAAATCCGACGAATCATCGGATGTCAAGCCCAACCGAAACTCCTCGCACTTCATATCTTTCTGCTGAGCTTCACGTATTTTATCCAGAATAGTCGGCCTGAGAGAAATGTTGGTGAGCATACTGTACAACTCTGTCACTATCTCCACATCGAACCTCTCAATCTCAAACCGCAATGTAACCGACATCGCTGCAAGTGAAGGCTCACTCGCAGAAGGCATTCGGCTTAAAGCATCAGCGACCTTGTTCGCCTTTCCTGGATGGTACTTGATATCGAAATCATAGTCTTTCACGAACTCCAGCCACCTTCTTTGTCGCATATTAAGTTCCTTCTGTGTAAATAAGTACTTCAAACTTTTGTGGTCAGAAAAAATCTCGCACTGCTGCCCATATAAATAATGTCTCCAAATCTTCAGTGCGAAAAACACAGCTGCTAACTCCAGATCATGCGTAGGATAATTCTTCTCATACGGCTTCAACTATCTAGAAGCATAAGCAATCACCCTACCCTCCTCCATAAGCACGCATCCGAGCCCAACTCCGGACGCATCGCAATATGTACTGAATTTATCACCTTCTACAGGCAACGTCAACACTGGAGCTATGGTCAATCTTTGCTTTAACTCCATAAAACTGTTGTCACAAGCAGCCGACCATACAAACTTTTCGTTCTTCCGAGTCAAGCGTGAAAGAGGAACTGCAATCTTCGAAAAGCCCTCTATAAACTTCCGATAATAACCAGCCAACCCGAGAAATCCACGTACTTCACGCACGTTTTTAGGCTGCGGCCAATCTCTGACCACCTGAATCTTGCTCAGATCTACAGAAACTCCTTCCTGCAATATGATATGACCAAGAAAACTGACCCGATCACGCCAAAATTCACATTTAGAGAACTTCGGATAAAGTTGGTGTCGTTGCAAAATTGCTAGAACAATCCGCAATTGTTCTTCATGCTCTTCCTTTGTCTTAGAATAAATCAGAATATCGTCGATGAAAACTACAACGAACTTGTCTAGATACTCCTTGAAGACTCGGTTCATCAAATCCATAAACGCTGCAGGGGCATTAGTAAGTCCAAAAGACATAACTAAGAACTCATAATGCCCGTACCTTGTTCGGAATGCCGTTTTCTGAATATCCTTCTTCCGGACCTTCAACTGATAGTAACCCGAGCGTAGGTCAATCCTGGAAAATACTCGGGCACCCTGTAGTTGATCGAACAAATCATCGATCTGTGGCAGTGGATACTTATTCTTCACTGTAAGCTTATTCAGCTCTCTGTAATCCACACACATTCTGAGAGTCCCGTCTTTCTTCTTGACGAATAGAACGGGTGCACCCCAGGGTGAAACACTGGGTCGGATGAACCCCTTGTCTAGCAACTCGTCCAACTGAGATTTCAACTCTTTCAACTCAGCAGGCGCCAATCTACACGCATTCTTCGACACTGGCGCTGAACTAGGATAAACATCAATCACAAATTCAATCTCCCGGTCTGGTGGTAAACCAGGGAGATCATCAAGGAAGATCTCAGAGAATTCTCTGACTATAGGAATGTCACTCGGCTTTACTTCGCTGAGCAACTGAGTATCAAATACTACGGCCAGATAAATAGAGCACTCACCTTTAAATTGCTCATTGACCTTCATGGAATAGGAAACAAGCGATCCGCTCCATCTGTTCATCGCCTGATAAGAAAACTCGGCTTTACTCGGGGATCGAAAGGTCACAATCCTGGATCGACAATTGATGGTGGCAAAGTGCTGTGAAAGCCATTCCATCCCTAAGATAAGATCGTACCGCTCTATGCTCAGAACTATCAGACAAGCATAAAGGGTAGCATCCCCCACTGAGACGACATTGCCCTGGAGAATACGATCCAACTGCATATGCTCTCCCGAAAGCAGCATCACTCTATACTCGACCTCTGCTAACTCAAACGCTAACCCCAATCTAGCCATGCAAGCAGTTGAAATAAAGGAATGCGTAGCTCCAGTGTCTATCAACAAAAATACCGCTACACCTATAATCAAAATCGTACCTGCTATCACGGAAGGCTGAGCCTCATCATCGATATTGCCAGACTCGATAAATGCAAAGATCCTTGACATAACCCTCATCTGATCTCTGCCCAACTGATCTCGGCCCGGCTTTGGGAAATCTCTGACGAAATGGCCGACTTCAGCACATCTGTAACATTTGTTAATGCCCACCCGGCACTCACCACTGTGTTCTCACTGACATTTAGGGCACCAGGGTATCTGAGGAGTTCCCTGCACTTGCTTGCCCTTGCCTCGATCGCTGCCTCCCTCTAGAGGCCTATTTACACCCCTTTGCTGCTGTTGGGGCTGTGGCGCTCTGGGCTGCCAACCTCGGTTATGTGACTGAGGGCGGATCTCATGAAAGAAGCCCTTAGCTGGCTCCCTCGGCCTAACACAAGTAGCTCTGGCAGCCTCAAAGTCCAGAGCTCTAGCTGCAATATCAGAATAGGGCACGTCTATAATACCTGACACAATAATGTTCATCTTGATCTCTGGGTTCAGCCCCTCCATAAAATGATGCACCTTGTCTTCATTATCACTTACAAGACGCGCTGCAAAACGTGACAAAGCCTCAAATTTCTGAATATATTCAGCAACCAAACCTGTTTGCTTCAGCTGCGTAAACTCGTTTCTCTTTGCCACTCTCATAGTACGGCTGAAATACTTGTCGAAGAATACGGTCTTGAACCGTTCCCAAGTCATAACTGATACATCTGTCGTCGACTTGATCGAATCCCACCAGAAACGGGCATCCAACGCCAAATGGAAAGTGACGTAGGCCACCTTGCTCCCGTTCCCTACCTCTTCATATCCTAGCATGTCCTCCATCACCCTGATCCATTCTTCAGCAACCGTTGGATCTGATGATCGGCAGTCAAATACTGGAGGTCAGAGGCTTTGGAATTTCTGCATGCTTTGATTATTAGGAACCACCAATTCTTGGGCCCTCTAATTCTCTCGATTCACTAGATTCTCGATTTGTTATGCATGTCGGTCCATGTGTTGAGACTGACGGTCCAACAATTTCGTAAGTCTGTCTAAGGCGTCATCTCTAGGATCTTTTTCTCGAACCATTTTGTATAAAGCCTATAAAAGTTAAACAGATAATCCTAAGAAACAAAAACAAAGAAATAAAATAGAACGTACTTACAGTTGAAGAAGGACGTTCGCGTAGTGGCATGCACAGTCGAGCAGTCTACAGAACTATTTTTAAAACCCGGGGGCTCTGATACCATAATTTGTAACGACCCTTACACTATTCCTAATTTTACCGTACAAATTTTTTTCTTCTATACTCCTAAGTTTAAGCGGAATTTAAATTGAAATTGAAATCGTCGACGTTGTTCAGAAAATAGTTTAAAACAAATCTTAAATCTATTAAATAAAACAATTATTTAAAACCATTAAACCTTTAAAACAATCGGCCAGCGAAACAAGACAAAATAGGGGCAAAAAGGGACTTTCGTCCCTAAAATGAAGGGGAAATCGATCGCCCATTTCGGGCGAACGATTGCCAATCAGAAAAGGGAGGGGCGATCGCTGTGGTGGACGATCGCCTAGCGATCGTTCACCAGGCGATCGATCGCCCCACTTGGGGCGATCAATCGCCACACGCTCTGGAAAAATTCCAGAGCGTGGCAATCCACTCTGGTGATTGATCTCCTCACTTGGCGATTGGTCGCCAAGTGTTCTGCCTCCCATTTTCTTTCTACTTCTTCTTTCCTTCTTTTCCTATAAACACATCCACTAACTCACTTAACCATTTATTCATTTCCAATACATTTCATAACAACTTCAACATAACAACCCTTCCCCCCTATGTATAATTCACACTTCACTAATCTCTCGTTTAACGACTCAAAACGCATTTTAAAATGTGGTAAAACTTTATGAAAACAAACCGCGTGTATATGTTTAAAAACCGAACATATCCCTAATACTAAACATTTACAAAACAAGTTTTCCAAAACGTTTAAAAAACTCAAAACATAAACCTATCCACTATCCAAAACCAAACTTCCTAAAATGTTTCTAACTATACAATAATCCACAATCGACTCAATTCGCCCAAAATCCTTAAAATACCTAACCGTTACCCCCAAGGGTCAAAATACGCGTCGACTACCCATGCACACCACCGCAGCCGTTCTTCTTCAACCATCCTGTACATCGGGTGGAGGAACGTCGTCCTCACCTGCTTCGATATTACCTACACCATACAGACACACTATGAGCTAAAGGCTCAGCAAGTTTCATAAATGGAATGCATGCTGTGCGTATGAGTTTCAGAAATCATGCAACATTTTCATTTCATTACGTCGCAGATAGAATGTCACCGAGGTCTCAGCCTATTAGATGGAGAGGACACATCCCGCGATCGGACTGACCTCTTCACCTAACAGGGGGTACACGCTCACATCTGTAAACAGCCATGCCTGAGCCCCACCTCGCGTAACCAGATAACAGATTACATAATTTCATTTCGTTCATTAGTTTTATTTTCTTAAACACGTGCAGAAATCCATTTTCATGCTATTTTGAAATACGTGATGCATGAACAGTTACAGACGTAGAGTAAACAAACATATTAAGTACCATCAAGACAATAAAAGCAATTAAAAGCATATCCTATAAAAGAACTAATCCTAACTACCCAACCTAAACATTTAACAAACGATTCTGCAAAGATCCTTGACGCGACATCGACGTACAGTGTAGGCCTCTCGGCCAAGTAAGTCACGAGAACTTACCTTGTGCGCACTGAACTTCGAGCTCTGTCCACGAGCGTTGTTCGTCTGAGGCAAAACACAACAGTTGTGGTTAAAACGAGATTTAAACCGTTAAACGTCCAAATTTAACGAAACCTTAACTAAGAAAATTTTCCTAAAATTCTAACTTAACTCTTTGAGATATTTTATCGACCAATTCATGCTCGTGAACTTCTAAACTCCATTGACGGAAATTTCCCAAACCTCAAATATCCGATTTTCAACCTAAACACCGTATACACTCTAGATTTCGTCCAATAATGCTCGATACTTCCGTTATATTCATAAACACAATAAATCTAACGCGTTTTTAACGAAACCCTAATGGTTAAACGCTCCGAAAACTACGAATAATCTTTCTAAAACCATCAAATCTTACCTAGAGTCGAGTTTGGGGAAGGAAACGTGAAGAACGGAGGACGAACGGAGGACGGAGAGGAGAACGCCGTGAGTCACCGGAGGAGAAATGAAAAATCACAGGGAAGAAGGAAATTGCGTGGAGAAGAAAAAGAAGCCAAGTGTTTTTAATTAAATTTTGGCTTTTCAAATTACCATTTTGCCCTTCCTTTGATTTTCTATTTGTTTCGTCCTTCGTTTCTTTAATTAACCGACGATTCGGTTTCTCCAAATTTCCTTACTTCACCAATGACTCCAACTTAGTATCAGGGTTCTTTTAAAACTGTCCGTTCATAATTCGGAACTCGTTTACTATTTTTACCAAAGTATCCTTTATATTATGATAAGCGTAATTTTTGTTAAATTAGCGTTAAACTCCTAAAATTTCTGAAATTTTCTCAAAATCCTTATAATTCATTAGGATCATAATAATGCTTTCTTTTCGCAAAATGGACTTGATTTGACATAATTACAAAAATGTCATTATATTATTGATTTACAAAATCCCGTAAATCCGGGTTTTACACATTCATAGGATTTATGTCCTACTTCATTACATGCATGGCAAGTAGAGGATTTAACAAAGATATTCTTATATACTTTCTTTTTATTAAACATTTCATATCCTAAGCCAGCTTTATCAAAAGTAACTCTCTAGCTACCTAATAGCATATTCAGGTTCTTGCTACCCTTAGTAAACTTAAAAACCATGTTGCTTAAGGTCTCATTTCTAACTTTAAGTTCACTAATTTCCTTATTATGCAAATTACACTCATTGGCATGCTTTTCAACCAAGTTTATATTTTCTTTCTTCACAGAGTTATATTTAACTTTGAGCATACTATACTGTTTAACTAAGTCATTGAAGGCATCTATTAGATCACCCTCATCATTATCACTGTCACAGGAAGAATGACTTACTTCATCTTCTTGTGCCATAAAACACAGATTGGCAACTTCCTCGTCTTCTGAGGAAGTATCACTTTCACTATCGTCTCAAGTGGCCTTCATTGCTCTCTTTTTGAATTTCTTGGGGCCTTTCTTAGCCTGTGGACAATCAACCTTGATGTGTCCTAGCTTCCCGCACTCGAAGCAGGTAATTTCTTTGTTCTTTTGAAATTTATCTCTCTTGGAGAATTTCCTCTCATTTAGTCTTTTTCTCTGGAGGAACTTGCTAAATCTTCTAGTGATAAGAGCAAAGTCTTCATCTTCATCTTCTTCCTCAGAGTCATCTTGTTTGCTCGAGGAAGCTTTCAGCGCTATATACTTCTTTTTGCTGATCTCTTTCTCTTTGAGATCTTCCTTGTCATTGGCTCTCATGGTTATCTCATGAGTCATCAGAGAGTCAATGAGCTCTTCAAGCTTGAGAACCTTGAGATCCCGAGCTTCTTGTATAGCAGTCTTTTTCTGTTGTCAGGTTCTAGGTAGGCACCGAAGGATCTTTCTTACTAGTTCTTCACCTGAATAGATCTTACCAAGAGCTTTTAAGCCATTAGTAATGTTAGTGAATCGAGTAAACATAGATGAAATAGACTCATCCTTTTCCATTGAAAAAAGTTCATACTCATGGACAAGCATACTTAATTTACTCTCCTTACCTTGGTTTGTTCTCTCGTGTGTGACTTCTAATAAGTGCCATATTTTCTGTGCACTATCACAGCTTTGTACTCTATTAAATTCATCTCTATTCAGTGCACAATAGAGAGTATTAATTGCTTTAGCATTTAGGCTCAAATTTTTCTTGTCAAATTCGGTTAGTTCATTAGCCAATTTTGGAATACTAGCCCCATTTTCAGTTTTCATGGCTTTAAATGGACCATTCTCTATAATATTCTATATATCATAGTCCATAGCCTGAACAAAGATTCTCATCCTAGAATTCCAATAGACATAGTTATTTCCATCAAAGAATGGAGGTCTAGTAATAGACTGACCTTCTACGTGTGCTGTGTTAGTGTTGAATGCCATTCTAGATATATCATAAAATATTTCCAAAATGCAACTTAAACAATGTTAAACCTTGCTCTGATACCAATTGTAGGATCGTAATTGTCTAAGAGGGGGGTGAATTAGACTTTTTAAACTTAATTTTTTAATCTAATCATTTTCTCAACTTATAAGTTAACAGTAAACAGTCAAACAAAATAAAGTGAGAGAGAGAGAAATTGACACTGTAGTTTTTAACGTGGTTTGGCTAAAACTTGCCTACGTCCACGCTCCAAGGCTCCCCCTTGAAGATTCTTTCATTCTCCTCACGAGAAAAACCAGATCGAACTTCACGGGCGTCGATCTACTGCCTTTTACAGAATACGATTGTTCTTGACGGGCGACAATCCACTGCCTTTACACTTTAATAGTAAGAGTATACTTTTCAGCACACACTACAGTCTCTCACACTGATGAATATCAAGTTCTGAAAAATAGAGAGATGTAGGAGAAAGATACAGAATAATTTGAAGTGTTCTGCTTGTTAGGGATCAAAGATTATTTTTGCAAAAAGTTATTCTTCCGAGCTTCTTTCTCCCCTTTTATACTCTGTCTATTATCGGCTCTAATTCTTGAATGCTCCTTATCTGAATATGGAAATTTATGACCGTTGGAGAAGCATCCGTACATAGATAGCTAGCCGTTGTGTTCTGGAGTCGCTATCGTTCGTCGCCATTAATGATCTGCAATTAAGATTCTGGACGAATATCGCTATCGCTTCGCGGTCTTTTAAAATCTGGCGCTAAGTCTTTGAACGAGTAAGCATGGACGACAGCGTCAGTCATTGGCATGGACGACTGCGTCTTCTCTTTAAGCGTGGACGACAGTCTTTCCTTCGAGCGTGGATGACTGTGTCTTTCCTTTGAACGTGGATGACAGTCTTTCCTTCGAGCGTGGACGACTGTGTCTTTCCTTTGAACGTGGACGACAGTTTTTCCTTCGAGCGTGGACGAATGTGTCTTTCCTTTGAACGTGGACAACAGTCTTTCCTTCGAACATGGACGACTGGATTTGTCTTGATGGTGGATGTTTGAATCTGACTTAAAACCACCTGACTTTCACGTGACATTTTAACTCTCGCGTGGACGAGGACGTTTGATTTCTTTCTCTGATAGTATTTCGTGGACAAACGATTTAGCCTTAACTCTGGACTATAAATTTCAGACTAAAAATACTTAACCACAAAATCGTCAGAAACACTTAATGCCCCTTTTCAAAGGACATTTCCAAATAAATGCAATAGACATAATACGTTAATTATTCAGAACATATATTTCATAATCATTTATATTAATCATAATCATCCAGGTTAAAAACATAATCATCAAAAATATAGTGCTTAAACGCATTTAAGCTACCAGACGCACCGTCATCCAGGTCCGAATCCAGTATACGGGCCAGTCATCACTCATGATCTTCTCCTCCCTGAATAGCCCAAGTGGTACCACTGATGAGGAACTCTTGGTCATAACCTGGAGGCCAGGGTTCAAATCACTAGGGAGGCAAAAACTCTTCTTCCAGGGGAGAGAAGATCATGAGTGACAACTGACTCGTATACTAGATCCGGACCCGAATGGCGGTGCGTCCGTGCAGAAAAAAGGCCAGTGAAGGGGGTAGGTCGTTATAGAACCCATTGGGCTGGACTCACATTTTCGTATGTGATAGTCATATGAGTCAGTTTAGAGTGAATTGCATTTTGACATTTCAATTTGAATGTTAAAAATGACATTGGGTGCTTTGAGAAAAGATGATTTTGAACCGTATATTTAAATAATGTAGATTTTTTTGAAATTTCATTATATTAATTTAATCATTGGAATGGTTTTTTAAACTGTGCTTGGATGGTTTTGAATCATGCATGTTTATTTAAATGAATTGGATTTATTTATTTGCTGAAAATGATTTTAAAACGTGGTTGAATGGTTCGAATTATGAACATACATGAATTTTTATATAAATGACATGGATTTCAAATCAAAAATATATTTGATGTAAGATGATTTCAAAATAATCATGATTAGGTGAAGGATGACGTATGAGTCTGAATAGTATGGATAGGGTTTGAGTTAACGATTTTAGTCGTTAGATTTATTTGCTGGGCCAATGACTCATTTCGTAGATATTCATATTTTTCAGATAGCAAGAACGTTCACTCGTACGGAGAAACCAAAGCAAGTTACTGCATACAGAGAGGCATAGGACTTTTGAGTTGTAAAGTACCATGTCGTGACTGACTTATGTATTTATTTTGTTTAGCTACCACATGAATAATCTGATGATGAGATTGATGTGACTGGATGAGGTTGATGTGAGTATTGTGATGAAGTGGATATTTCAATTTATTGTGATGAGTAGGGAACGTCTGTTAGTTGACCAAGTCGTTGTTGGTTTGAATTTTCCACCTCGGGAATCCCTATTTCTTCGGGATCCAGTTCGGGTTTGAAATCGGGCCCTGATAGGTTCATCTCCTAAATATGACACCCTTCGTGTATTCAGTTATCTTTGTTTTATCAAAAATCAACCTCGTGTGAAGGACAAGTTTGACACTCACTCTCATAAATGTGTGTTTCTGGGATATCCATTTGGTAAAAAAGCGTGGCGTTTGTATGACTTAGAGAAACAGGTGTTCTTTATATCTCGAGATGTTGTTTTTTGTGAACAACAATTTCCTTTTACCAATAATGTCTCCTTGCCTAATACTAGCGAAGTATTCCGAAAAAAAAAAAAGAATATTATGACATTTCAATATGTTTTGAGGATACTCCTTTAGCAAGGGGAGTGAGGAACCGTTGACTATGATAGACGATATGGATAACGCAGTTGTACAGTAGGTTCTCCCAACTTTGAATGATGACTTAAAAGAAAATGTTCGGCATGAAACTGGTCGAGGTCATTGAATAAAGATATCCTCTAGTAAACTCAAAGATTTCATCACCAACACTGTTCTTGTTACAAACTCTGCCACATCATTGATCATTGCTTTGTCAAAGTCCTCAGGTACTCCTTATCTCATTGCTTATTATGTAAATTGTGATAAGTTTTCTATGAGACATATTTGTTTTTTGGCAACAATTACTGCATGCACTGAACCCACCTCCTTTAAAGAAGTGGTTAAGGATCCTTGTTGGCAGAAAGCAATGCAAGAAGAAATAGATGCACTTGAGAGAAATGAGACATGGACTTTAGAAGACCTTCCATCTGGGAAGAAAGCTATTAGATGTAAGTGGGTCTATAAAATCAAGTATCAATCTAATGATATAATTGAAAGATTAAAGGGGCGACTGGTAATGTTCGGGAATCGATAAATTCCCAGAATTGACTTAAATGAAACATTTTCTTGTCATGGTTCGTACATTTTTTGATATAGTAGTGGCAAGAAAGTGGGAACTACACCAGATGGATGTGCATAATGTTTTTCTTCATGGAGATCTTGAAGAGGAGGCATATATACAAATCTCTCCTGATTTTAAATCTACTGCTTCGGATAAAGTGTGTTGATTACATAAGTCATTTTATGGTCTTCGACAAGCGCCTAGGAATTGGTTTGCTAAACTCTCAACTGCCTTAAAGGATATTGGTTTTCAACAATCTTATGTTGATTACTCATTGTTTAGTTACACCAAGGATGATGTTGTTTTACATGTCTTTGTATATGTGGATGACATTATAATCACAGGTTCATCTTCTTTTGCAATCGGAAAATTCAAGCAACAACTCAGTGAAAGATTTCATATGAAAGACTTGGGTACTTTCAAGTACTTTCTCGGTATTGAAGTGGCACATAGAAATGATGGTTTGTTTTTTTCACAACGCAAGTATGTCCTTAACATTATAAGTGAGACCAGCTTGCTTGGAGCTCGTCCTACTACTACACCAATGGAACAGAACCACCATCTCTCCACCATCAATGACGTCATCTTTGAGTATCCAGAGAAGTATAGACGACTCGTAGGTTGCCTATTCTACTCAACGATTACCCGACCTGAGTTGTTCTACTTCGTTCATATATTAGCACAGTTTATGGGTGATCCTCGTGTTGAACATTAGGGCGTAGCTTTGAGAGTTTTGCGGTATTTAAAAGGTTGTCCTAGTTAGGGTATTCTACTGCGTAAGGAGAGTAACTTTCAACTCTATGCTTTTTGTGATAGTGATTGGGCAAGTTGTCATCTGACTCAACAATCATTAACTAGTTACTTTGTTCTTCTAGGCTCTTCTCCTGTCTCTTGGAAAACGGTAAAACAGCGAACTGTTTCTCGATCTTCTGCAGAAGCTGAGTATATATCTATGGCCACTACTACTTGTGAGTTTAAATGGTTGAAGTAACTTTTAGCCTGTTTTGGGATACAACATAAGCATCCTATGCAATTGTTTTGTGATAGTCAAACTGCTCTTTATATAATGGCTAATCTAATTTTCCATGACTGAACAAAACATATAAAAATGGTTTGTCATTTTGTTCGTGATGCATTTCAGGATGGCACAATTTTTTTGCTTTTTAGCAAGTTATGCATTTGTGATCTCCATGCTCTAACTTGAGGCAAAGTATTATATTTGTAAATATTATTTTCTAGAATACAGTAGCTTATCATGTGTTATTTTCTAGGTCTTTGGGGATAATGAGTAGATTTGTTTGTTTTGTACACTTAAGTGGCTACGGCCAAAAGAAGAAGAAGAAGAAAGAAAAGTGTAACACCTGAAAATTTTATTTACGTTAGCTAGGGCATGTTGGGATGATTTAACATTGAAGGAAAGGAGAAGAAAAGAGTTTTGACAAGTCAAAACTCAAAAGGGGTTTGGAAAGTCAAAAAGTGAGATGTTGAATATGCAAAGGAATTTATGAACCAATAAGAGATAAATATAAAGTTAAAAAGTGGTGAGAAAATGTGGTGAGAGAGAGTTATGTCACGTTGTAATCCATGAAGAGAAAGGGTGGATTGTTTTATAAAATTTACAAATTTTGTGGTAAAAATTAAAAGTAGAAAAAAGTTGGTTTTAATTAAAAGGTGAAAATCAAGGTGAAGAAATCAATTTTTCCTTCTTCTTCCCCACTTTCTCCCACGAAAATCTCAGCAACCCTAGAGCCTTCTCTCCACCATTTTCAGCAAGCTTTTCAAGAGTTTAAGGTGAGCTTTTGATTGGGCTTTGAGTTTTATACAACTAGGTGTTAGATTTTAGTGTTTTTAGGGGAGTTTGGTGGAATTTGTGTAGGGTTTGGAAACCCTAGTTTGAGAGCTCCAAAAATTTTGGTCCTTTGGCTTATTCTCTTCTTATTTTGATGGTTTAATTCTTAAATTGTGTTAGTTAAGTTATTTGTGGGGAGAGATTTGAGTTTTGGAAAAACTAGTTTTTGAACAATAGATACCCGATTCTGTTTTTGCATTTTCGGTTTGGCCATTGTGTTTGGTTGGTTAATTTGAGTGTTTCAATGGATAGTAGACGTGTAGAGGTTTACGGATTGGGGTGGCACGTCAAAATCCGTTGAAAAAAAAATAAGTTATGGCCGTTTGAAGTTGGACACTAAAACTTGGTGCAAAAAATCAGGTTTAGGGTTTGGAATTTTCTTTGGTTTGTATTATTGTTAGTTTTGATTAGTTTTGAATAGAAATTTTAAGCTATTTACTAATATTTGTTAGGTTGTCAAACGAATAATTGTACGTGCGAGTAATCTTACGAGACAAAGTGATTAAGCAAGTGCCGAGCCGTCAGGTAAGTAGAGGAATTCTTTTTGTTGCCTTAGGCCTACACCATGGAACGGTAGGGTAAACGGTCTTGTTTCACGTTGTGTTGTGTTACGTATTTTTCTGTCATGCATCACGTTTTAGTTTTGTGCACTGTGTTTTGCGAGTGTGACTTGTGCGAGTGTGAATTGTAATAAGATAATAAGAATTGTAAGAACTGGTCTCGAGTAAATCGGCCTTGTTGAGAATAAGTGCTGGAGTGTAGCACCCCGAGGGGATTTTTACGAGAGAGTGGTTTGGCTAAAAGATTAAGACATCGTGAATATGAACTCCTAGACAGTCATAGGGTTCTACAATCAATGTGGGTAAGGCAAATCGTGCTTGGCCGTCCTAGACAGTTATGAGATGTGTGCTAACCGGTTTTATTTGGTTGGATCAAGGCGTGGCCGTCTTAGACAGTTATGAGATGTGTGCCTGCTTGATCCACACAGCTTATGATAAGATTAATGCAACGAACATGTAACGAGCACAACTAAGAGTTAGAAACTGCATGTGTTAGGATTGGGTTGCATTGTGTGTTATGTACATTCGTTATTCCCTACTTACTAAGCATTAGGCTTACTGTCCATGTTCTATGGTGTAGGTGACGACCTTTATTCAGGTGAGCTAGATGACGGAGCCCAGGATTAGGCCGCGGTCAATGAAGCATGAAGCATACCGGTGCGGACATATGTCGGGGAGTCTCAGCCACGTTTCTCGGGTAGTTTGGTGGGGACGTTGGTATTTTGTATTGTAGATATTTTTATTTTGGACGTTTTGATGGATGGTTGGTATGTGAATAATAGTGTTTTGAGATTTGGATTTCAGGTTTTGGGTTATAGAAATTTCAGTCGTTATACTGCTCATTTTTTTTTCCGTTAATAAACAACGTCGGGTTCACTTTTCTTTATGTTTTAGTTAACCGTTTTAAATCGGTTTTCTGAGATTTTTATGTGGCACGGAGTCGGGGATGTCGAAAATGTGTGGGTAAATTTTCAGGTGATTTGGGGGTGTTTGGTTTGAAGTAAAATGAGAAAAAGTGGAAGAGGTGCGCTGGTGGTGGAGGCTGGCGCGCTAGGCTCGGGGATTGCGCTGCAAGGGTAGACCAGAACCAGTCAAGGGGTCGACACCTCAGGCAAGGTGTCGACCGCTTTCCTTCATTAATGTAACAAGAGGCAATTAAGGTGTCGACCCTTTTAGCAGGGGTCGACCAGTGCCAGACAAGGTGTCGACCCCTAATGCAAGGTGTCAACCGATCTCAGTACAAACTGAAACCAGAACCTTTTTGGGGTCGACCACTACTTTGAGGTGTCGACCGCAACCCGATTTTTACTGTTTTGACGCTTATTTCAAACAAGTTTCAACCTTATACTTTTCGATACCTTTTGTACATATTTTATAAATGTCTTTCTACGTATTTTTGAGGGTTCGAAAAACCCTAAAATCGAGTCAAAAAATCATCGAAAATTTATTTTAAATTTCGTTTTAAACGTGGTATGGGTTAGCAAAGTAGCGCACCGAGCCGGGGTGGGTTCGGGGGCGTTACAAAAAGTTTTCTCAATCTTCTCCAAATAAAAATATATCACATAATGTGTGTATTTTGTTTGAGAACATGAACTTAATGAGCTGTAGTTTTTATTCTCACAGGGAATAATGAATTGAACTATAATGATATTTTAAATTGATCATCGGAAGAGTATTTGGATAATTAAAGTTTTTCTTTTAACAAACTTGTGTGATTGAATTAATTGAAAATCTGGGTAGGTGAAACTTTTATTTCATTCTTATTTATGGTAAAATACATTGATTTGTCTAGTTAAAACAAATTAGATTTTCTCATGGGAATTCATTCTTTGTTCTTTGGGACTTAGGATTGAACTTACGTCGCAGCAAAATTGTGATGCGGCATCACGTAAGAACTTTGAATTTTCAGAGTTGAAGTACTTCTAAACTATCCTCTTGATTAAGTAGTGGCGATTCAAAATTGTTTTTCGTTAAAAATTTAAGCTTTAGGCATAAAGTTTCATTTTTATGGATGGGTATTTTCTCTGCATTGTATCTAGAATTTGTTGGGTGCTCAAAATTCTTACTCGCGACTTATATGGAGGAAACCGGTGAGCATAGTGGTGGGTGGGGTCTGGCAGAAGATGTTGGGCCACGGCTCAGATCAGGCAGAACTGAAGCCTAGCCCCGTGATCGAAGCTCAGGTTGAGCCAACCGGGGCCCAGACCATTGCCTTGGTGGTCGCGGCTCATTTGAGTCAGCCGAGGCTTAGACCAATTGGGTCAAGGACCGAGTTGGTCTGTGCCGCAACCCATGCCCTATTTATGGCTAAATTGGATTTTTCACCCAATCTTTCTTAGGTCATTTCATTGACTGTTTTGGACTCGAATTGTACTTCCGACTAAATCATTCTTGGGTCGTTTTTAAGCCTAAAAATTTAAAAATTTTAAAATATGGACACTCTTTTTATTATTTTTATAGTAGGTATCGAAATTTATATTCTTGGACTCGACATTTTGGACTTTCTCGTATTACTTGGGCATAGCATTTTGGTAGGCCAATTTTATGTCTAGCAAAATATCATTTTTTAAAATAATATTTTGATACACGGTCTCATATTAAATGACGTGTCCATTTATTGCTGGTTGGTTTTCTTATTATATATTTAGCTTCACCAAAAATATTTTAATTGTGCATCATTTGTATATTTATTATTTTTTTAATTATTAACTAGAGTAATCGGACACTTGAAGGTCATGTCCCTAGGCACAAATACCTTAATCTAATCAGGGTCATTTTGACTATTGCGATCACCTGAGTATCATTGTTATTTATTTATGTTATTATCTATTGTATGGTGTGCCCTTCCGTTCATGAGTTACTTCATTTTTACTGAAATTTTATACAGTAAGGAATTATTTTAAGTATGTACCACATCATAGCGGATTGATTTGACACTTGCCCTTTTGTATATTCTCCTAATTATTTCATAAAATGTTTTATTGTAGCATGTTCACTCCTACATTGTTTCCAATTAAAAGTTGAACAAATTTTACACTATTAAATTTAGTCGACTCATCACAAACAACTCTCACTTTCAAGTTTAAATCAAAGTAATTGTCAATTGTCACCGCCACAGTAAATTGGAGGCTTATTCCCTTAAAAAAAATTTCTTTGAGAGAATTTATTTTTAGTAAGGTTGGAATATTGTTATATTTATGAGAGTTTTTTTTATTTTATTTTCTCATAGTCATTAGACTTGTATAATTATACTATCTCATGGCACCGTTGGATTTAGTTTTAGCCTAGTTGTTTCGGCCCTGGCTTGTAATATAAATTTAATTCTTCTGCTGCTAATTAAAAATTTTAAATTAAGGGTTGGATGATTCGATTTGATTTGGGTTTGGTAGTTCCCTGTTTTATCTTGGGAACCCTATGGAGTGTGACATTCAACGCTCTATTTTTTAGTATATTACTTGAGGCTATACGTGTTCTTGCATTGTAAAATCACCAACACCTTGGATCCTTATCTTGTTTTGATTGCCACTATCTAAGAGAAATAATGTGATAGGTTCTTACAACTTCATTCGAAGTGCTTTCAACTCTGTACAAAGTGATTAGAGTTGCTGTCTTTTTGCTCTTTTTGATCCTTGATAATTTTTCTTCAACAAATCCCAAATCTTCTTGGACATGTCTTTGTAGATAATGGTCTCCAAAATTCAATCGTCAATTGATTGAAAAAGGATAATTTTTTGCCCTGTGATCTTTCGGTTGATCCCCTTCTATTTTTGATCTTGTGCATTTGTCAGCGTTATGCCAAATGTTAGTTCTGCAACTGCATTCTCAACAATCTATAATGCTCTTTTTATCACAAGAAATTCTACATCAACATGCTCTAATGATCATAATGACAATCAAAGCACAAGATTGCATGTTGAAGGAAATCATCAGTTTCCATATGAACTTGGCTCATACCACTATTGAAGCATAAAAAATACAATAAAACCAAAAGAGTGGGTAAAATCTTTTAAGTTTGATCCACACTTAATTTCATTATTCAATAGTCTTTATATAGGTATTACATCAACTTGAAAATAGCATCACTACTAACACCACTCTTAAAAAATGTAAACAACTACCCACTAATAGATCATGCAATTACAAACTAAATACATCCTAAGAAATAGGATGCCATTATCCCACCAATGTTGCTAGCCCAACTTACTCAACAATACTTATCCCTTGAAAAACGTAAAGGACAATAATTTATAAATAAGATTCAATTGTCTACTTAGTACAATGCACTTTAGGATAAAACCTAAAAATAATCATCATTGGATTTTCAACATAAAGTAAAAAATATTGTATTAAATGATGTGAGAGTTTATCTTCTTTACATTGTGATGTGCCATGACATTCGTTCATTAACATTCGAGTATCGAGAATTTCTAATGATATTGCTAGTATTAATTTTGTAGATGATTGAGATAAATAGAGTATCAAATGCCTCAATATCAATCATGTAGCAAAAAAAATTGAATTGGGAGTTCAACATGGTGAAGCACAAGTGGAGAACAATGCACAAGTTAATGGAATTGTTAAAATATTCCAAATTTGCCCGGAATCTGACCCTCTAAAACTATTTTGCAATTTCTGAAGTTTTTCCAATCTTAAAATAAAAAGTGCTCCTCATGAAGATTGTAGTTGACTTATCAAGGTTTTTAGAATGGGGTGTCTCATCAAAAATAGACATTATTTACTATGCCAACCAGATCCATTGGAGAGAACTTTATTTCTTCCAAAAAGACTCAACGAATGAAGGAACCAAGGTTGGACCTAACCTTGAAGCCCACTGCCACCTAGCTCACAGTGAGCCGATCCATTACATCTTTGAGATCTTTGAAGACGAGTCTATTATCTATCTTTATTATTATGTTGTTTGTGTTTTATGTAAGCATTGTACTTGTATCTATTTTCATTAGTTCATTGAACCCTTAGTTATAACCCTCACTCGGTTTGTTCTAAATGGCCAAATGAGTTTATGTTGTTTTTATTGCGTTTGTGTGTGCATGATTTAGATCATCACTCAAGGAAAACTTTGGGCTTGAAAGGATGACATATTTAAGGATTGGACAAGCCCAATTCGTAGGTGGAGGATAAAAGCAATTGGACCATTGGAACTCATTAAAAAGCCCATATCAAAGACCAAATTCGAATAAACCAAATAATGAACCCAAGTTCAAAATACAAATGGACCAATTGATGTACATTTTCGTTGGAGGCATCATGGCCGGTGTCTGATGACGATCACCGTAGGAAGACAAAGGGAGGCATGAAGAATCCAAAGGAGCCTTGCGAAGAAGTGTCAATTGAACCGTTGCGATTTGAAAGTGTCAAGTGAAGAGGTGTCATTGTTTGAAGGTTATTTTTGTATTTTTGTTTAAAGATTCATATCATTTGCTTGTTGGGATTAAATACCCATGGAAGCCACCAAAGTAAGCATCTTGAATCAATTTGAATCCTTCTGCTCTTTCTCTCTCTCTCTCTCTGCCGTTTTACAAAAGAAAATCGGAACTTAGGTTTCAGCTTCAATCAGGAACACTTCATGTTGATTTTAAAAGGTTATGGCAGCGTCGGTGTTGGCTGAAAGTTCCGGTGCTGGAGAATAGGTAAGTCAAATTTCCTTCCACCCCTTTGACGTTAATTTCTATGTTAAAAATTCAGAAACTTACACACATTCCTCTGTCGGAAGGATGCAATTATACCTCCGTTCGGCGTTGGCTTGGCAGGGGAAATAGTCGGGTTCACGGAGTTGATCGGAGAGTCTTGAAATCGGTGATTCGTCGGAGCAGAGGTATAAAGTCCGACCTTTGACTCTGTTTTCGCCTAAAATTTTTCCGATTAGAGGTTGGATTTTTGGATATGGATTTAACAGTCTCTAGCCTTGGATGTGATTTGGTTTTGGAACTCTGGGATCGTCGGACTTGGTAATGAGCCGCGGTCTAAACTAGGTTGGACCGTGGTCCAGTTTAATGGGCCTTGAATCTAGGTTGTGGTCCAGCTTCTTTTGGACCACAGTCCAGCACTTTTTGGGCCGCTTTTAAACCTCTATGGCCCAATTTTTAAATGATAATTACCCAATTAAAATGAATTATTTTAAGGAAAAAAATGGGAATTTAATGGATAAAATTACCCAATTAAAATTGGACTACTTTAAGGAAAGGAAACTTGAGAATTTAATGAATAAATTTTAGCCCAAAAGTTTACCATTTTATTTTTAATTACATATCCAAGAATTGAATTAAATTAAATTTTGGACCTTTGGACACTGGGTTTTGATTATTGGACTTTGTACAGTGATTGGTCTACTTGAAGTAGAGATTTATTTTATATTCAGTTTTTACCCTTTTTATTTTAATTAATAATTTAATTATTTTATTTATAAAATAATTGTTAAAAATCATTACTATTGTTTTTTTAATGCATGTATTCTTTTATGCACATTTTTGTATTTCGATATGAAAACTTTGTTATAACTAAAGTATTGAGATAGTTGACTGTTTTGTGTTCTTGGGCTCAAAACCATAAACCCGATCAAAGTACTTTTCGTAATTTTTGTAATCGTCGACTATCGACATTTTTATTTTAATTGTACAAGACATAATATGCTCGGAAACCGTGAGTCTCCATTTTACTTGATTTTAATTTGATGTTAATTCATTAGAATTGAACATAAACACTGAAAATAAAATATGTTCTTATTGAGTTTAGTCGACTCATTCCAAATGACATTATCTTTTATATTATAATCAAGAGGACTTTTAGTTGCGATTGAAGAGTAGGCTCGGCGTACAGTTTTCTTTAGTTTATTATTTTTCTAGATATTTATTTTCTTCGAGATAATAGAACTTATTGAAAATTTGTAAACCTTTAAATTATTAAACTTTTGTATAACACATTTAAATTTTAAACTTAAATTATCACTTTATCTCGCTTGTTAAACCTGTTAAACCACACATTTAAACCTCAAATTCTATATAAATTATTAAGTCTTCCATTACTTTATTAAATGTTAAAAATTAAGAGTTGAGTGACTCGGTTCAATTTTTGGGTCGAGTCGTTTCTCATTTTGTCTCGAGTCCCCTTTAGATCGTGACAATAACAGCGAGAAATTTGTTGGCATAGAAAATGAATTTTACTTAATGCTTGTGGGATGTTACTTTGGTGGTATTCATGTTAAACTTCAAATATAAAAACATGGCCAATATATAGAGGTAATGCTAAATGTCAACATGCTAATCAAGAGTGTAGAATTAAAGTCATTGCATATAGTGTGTATTCCACTAGAAAATATGCTTCCCTTTAATGCTACGACTTAGAGAGAGAGAGAGAGAGACCGTCACTTCACAAACCCTAGCACTCACCAAACTAGGGTTTTGCCGACCCTAATGTTTTCCTTTTATTCATCCTTTCTATTTCTTGTTTTTGTAGAGACAGGCTTGAACAATACTAGTGAGAAATTACTTAGACAAACCCTCTGTCAGATGATCCAACGTATCCTATGACTAAAATTGTTTAATGACATCTTATTTTCACTTTCTATTTTGAATCATTCTCTTCTCTTTTTTAAAAAATAAAATAAATAAATAAACCGGAAAGATGTAATATCTGATTTTTATGGATTTGTTTTTTTTTTTTTTTTTTTTTGGAATATCTAAATTTTGGGCAAATTAAATTTAAATTTGATATATGTGTTTTTAGGTTTTTTGTTCTGATATTGACTTCAATTTTTGGGACTAGATAATTTGTTGAAGCATGTGAATTTGTAAGGATTTAAAAAACAGAATTTGATAATAAAATGTAACACATTTCGATGTTGGTTTTACTACTTGCATGCACACTTCAATTTTTAAAATGTAAAATATAACACTCGAAATGATTCTTGAGCTTGGTCAACTCACTGCAATTGACTCCGCTCTCAAATTATAATTAGAGAGATTTGGAGTTGTCAATACAAGACTATGCATGGCATTATTTGAGTCTTTATTTCATCTGCTTTTAAGGACTTCTTTTGGTCACATTATTCTAATTTTGTACATTTATTATTTCACCATCTCGTGTCACTTTTAGACCTTATTATTAATAGCCCATGAGCTTTAGACCCCGGCTCTTTATTTTCTTTTTGTTGTATAAGTCTTTCTTAGCTAGTATAACATATTCCGTCCAATGTCAAAAGATTCGATCCTACCAATTGTCGAATCGTTCCTCATTTCCGTCAAAGGTCTCTATAAAGTCACGATAGGGATGGCAGTCTAGGTGGGCGAAAATAATAAGAGAGACAATTGAGCAAAAATCGTTAGAGATTCAACCGTAGGATTGGAGAATAAATAGATTTCGAGAAGACAGAAATCAAAGTTGCCAGAATGTAATTCTAACTATAAAGTAATATAATGTTATTGACCATTTTAATTTGTAATACTACAGTCCTGATTTAAAACAACTCTTACTGCAACAACATGATATTAACAAATGCAATATACAACAGAATGGTGAAGTGACAAAAAACTCAGATTCCGAGCTTACTTGTCCTGTCCTGTTGGGGCGCTAACTCGGCTCCTTAGCTCTTCGAACGCCTTCATGCTTTCTGCGTCGAATCCGCCTGCAAACTGAGAACAAATCGAAGCAAATACTGTCAGTGGATGTATTAAAAGACCCCTTCATATTTCTAGTTTCCAAAAACTCTAAGATGAGATTAGATTGACAGATTAAATATTCATGAACTCAGTTGCTTAAGTTTTGCAACTAAACTTGACCAATTTGTGGAAAGGTACCTGATGAACTCGGAAAGCGAAGCGGACTCCTTGCAAAATCAAAAACTCTCTATTCGGCTCTTTTCCGGGTGTGTCCATACTGTCGAGTTCGGCTGCCACCCGTTTCATGTACTTCTTTGCCAATTGTACTGACGAGAGCTTGATCTGTAATAGCAAATGCACGAAAAAGAAAAAACAATTTACTCCATTTTATTCGCCTGATTAAGTATAATCGATTACATTCTTGAGTTATAGCTATGGAAAGAAGCTAAAAAAAATTGGACACAGCTAACCCAGAAAAGCTGAAAAGATAAACAAGCTTATACAACAGTTCATTAGAGAACTAAAATTAATGGGAAGAAATCCTTTTAGTTGATAGTTTCCTTGGCCAAAAGAGGTAAGGTGAGTTCTTGTATGTGATATTTATGTTTAACATCGAACTTCTGCAGGAAATTATCAAAATTTGTTTGTAAAACCTACCTTGCCCACGACTCCTGAATCTGACATCCAATCGACAGGAATTCCAAACTCCTTGTATCGAGACATCGCCATATCCCTCGTACGTAAGAGCGCATACACGCTCTGCTCCACTCTGCCAAACCGAAAATGGGTACAAAATTAATTCAATATGATGGTAGGAAAGTAATTATGTTTTGCATAATGATAGATTAGAATAAAGAGAAGACGATGATATAAGTCGTATGCTTTATTAGCATACATTCGAACATCAAATAAGCAAACCATCAGTAGAAAGATACGTACTTCTCAAGCAAAGAGTACATTTTCTTCAAAGCAGCTTCACAAGAGAGTTTAGGGTCATCAACAAAAGAGGTAACTTGCTTCTCCAATTTCATCAGATCCTGGTATTCAAAAGACGCCTCTCTGAGCGCATCTGCCTTTCCTTCGGGCCAATCAAAGTGCTTAAGAACAGCTCGTTCATCGACCTTAAAAGACAGAAAAAGGAGATGATCGTTAAGTTTATGAAAATACATAATATAAGAGATTAAAGTTCTGATTTACTAGTAGGATGATCATGATTTATGTCAAATTTTGAGTACCCTCTTAAGGGAAAAAAAAAACCCAAAAAAAAATATTTGATAGCATACCAAGAAGGATAGCTCCTCATCCAGCCAGTTGACAAAGGCCACAAGATCATCAATGTTGGTGAAGGAAGCTGCTCTAACTTCATCCGCAAGCGACATAACAAAATCTCCTTGAGTTTCCACGTCCGCTTTTACCTGATATTTTAGCCCATAAGACTCGTGTTTTGTTAAACTAATGACACACGAGAATATCGAAAAGAAACAAAGACTAGAAGAAAATCCGACATACAGCTAAGAGGAATGTTGATTTGTTTTCAATCTCCCCAATCATATTGCTTCTAGCATTAGATACATTTGATTCTGAAGAAATCAAAGAGGCAGTGTCCTTCTTCGCCTCTCGTTTCATCAACGACTGATAAAATTCGACTAGTTCAGGCGCCCGATGAACTTTATCGCCACCAGCTCCTCCTTTGGGCAGGCTTCCGGGAGGAGGAGGTGGGCGGGGCGGTCCACCAGGGGGTGGCGGTGGCGGCGGAGCACCTGGAGGAGGAGGTGGCATAGGTGGGGCAGGAGGTACCCCAGTGATCGTACTAGGAGTTGAACCGGGAGGAGCACTTCCAGATGCTTTAGGAGGCGGCCGAGGAGTCCGAGGAGGTCGCCTTTCGATTTCCGCCAATTTCATTTTTTTTTTGCTCATCACAGGATTCTCACTAGTCTTATTACCATTACCTGATTGGTTACCAGATTCTTGAGGAAGAACATTCTTCTCTTTTATCTGAGTAAGTCTGGCAGGCAAAACCGGACTCTCTCTCTTTCGCTCATGCTTTTTTTAAGTTCTGATTTACTAGTAGGATGATCATGATTTATGTCAAATTTTGAGTACCCTCTTAAGGGAAAAAAAAAAACCCAAAAAAAAATATTTGATAGCATACCAAGAAGGATAGCTCCTCATCCAGCCAGTTGACAAAGGCCACAAGATCATCAATGTTGGTGAAGGAAGCTGCTCTAACTTCATCCGCAAGCGACATAACAAAATCTCCTTGAGTTTCCACGTCCGCTTTTACCTGATATTTTAGCCCATAAGAATCTTGTTTTGTTAAACTAATGACACACGAGAATATCGAAAAGAAACAAAGACTAGAAGAAAATCCGACATACAGCTAAGAGGAATGTTGATTTGTTTTCAATCTCCCCAATCATATTGCTTCTAGCATTAGATACATTTGATTCTGAAGAAATCAAAGAGGCGGTGTCCTTCTTCGCCTCTCGTTTCATCAACGACTGATAAAATTCGACTAGTTCAGGCGCCCGATGAACTTTATCGCCACCAGCTCCTCCTTTGGGCAGACTTCCAGGAGGAGGAGGTGGGCGGGGCGGTCCACCAGGAGGTGGCAGTGGCGGCGGAGCACCTGGAGGAGGAGGTGGCATAGGTGGGGCAGGAGGTACCCCAGTGATCGTACTAGGAGTTGAACCGGGAGGAGCACTTCCAGATGCTTTAGGAGGCGGCCGAGGAGTCCGAGGAGGTCGCCTTTCGATTTCCGCCAATTTCATTTTGCTCATCACAGGATTCTCACTAGTCTTATTACCATTACCTGATTGGTTACCAGATTCTTGAGGAAGAACATTCTTCTCTTTTATCTGAGTAAGTCTGGCAGGCAAAACCGGGACTCTCTCTCTTTCGCTCATGCTTTTTTTAAGTTCATGATTAGAATTTATGTTCGGAGTGTCTCCTCCAAACTTCTCCGCTCTAGCTTTATCAGCCTTTTCCTTTAGTTGTTTCTCCCTCTCGAGTGCCAACTTATGACGATCCTTATATGCAGGGTATTTCTCTTCGAGAACTCCCTCAACCGATTTTGACATCACCTGGAAAGAAGCAGCCACTGAATTCAAATTGTCGCTAGACGGAACTCGTGTGTTAATACTTCGAAGAGATGGAGTTTCGGGTGAGTCGGGAATTTCCTCGTCAAATTTCCCGAAGCTAGTAATTGCTACACTATCACCAGCATTTCTAAGCATAAGCGACTCTAGTACACCTCTGGGTTTAACACTCATGCTTGGCCGGCCTGGAGAACCTCCGGGAAGAGATCTCGACGGTGAAGACATAAAACTTGAATCATCTTTGCTTCTGCCCCATCTCTTCAACTTTTGGATCAAGCTTGGCTTCTTACTCACACTGCTATATCTGCTAAATGAACTGTCAATGGAAGCATTGTCGAAATCGTCGCTCCCAGGAGAGGATGGTTGGGAAAAGTTGCTTTCGAGATCAGTGTCCCCTTGGCCACGTTCCGAGCCTGCATATTCCAACATCAGCTGTTTAGCCCTCTCTTGGGATTTGGGGCTCATACTCGTATTCAGATCACGGGCAGACACTTTTCCCGGTTGTGTTTGATAGTTTCTGAGCTCATACCGTAAGCAGGCATTGACCCAACGAAGATATACTAACTCTTCAACTTCACTAAACCTGTTCATTTGCAGCCCTTCAACTTGCTTCAAAAGGTCCTCATTTACATGCCTTAAATTATTGACCTCTTCTCTTGCGTTGGCAACCATTTCACTCTGCAGTAGCAAACATAACACGTCCGTCAAGATTGTTAGAAATCAAACAATCATACTGAGAAAATACAAAACTTGAAACACCAAGATTTAGGAATTTAGAACGGTAAACTCTAGCAAGGAATGTATGAACTTTGTATTATCGTTCAAAACATCTCTACCCACAAATCCTTAATTGAGAACCAATCTATAGTAAAATCGCTTCTGAACATTACATGATAATTTTATAGAAACACGATTACTTGTTCTAACATTAACGACTCAGAAAAATTAGTCAGGACTAAACCCATAAGACAAGAATTGTTCTGTTTGCTAATATTTTTAACTGAATCAACTTCAAATTTGAACATAACCAAATTGATTTGTTTGTTTTATTCGTTTAGAAGAATTGTAAAGGCAGATAAGCAACCTCACCTCTGTCAAACTTGAGAGGGTTTTGATTCTCGCCTCAGCAGCATTGAGTTTAACAGTCAATTCCCGCTTTTCATGCTGAAGTTCCTTGTTTTTCCTCTTCAATTCCACGACGTCTACCTCTAAATCCTTCACGGATTTTAGCTTCCTTTCGAGCTCGGCATCTTTCTTGAAAGCCTCTGCCTCTTTTGCCTGCAAACTAGAAACTTGTTGTTTGAGTAATAACAACTGGCCTTTTGTTTGGTTTGCTTCAAGCTGAATCTGCTTCTGAAGTTCCTTTATCTTCTTTCTAGCAACCTCCAAATCCTTCTTCACTGCAGCTCCCTGGACAACTTCTTCCTGAAGCTTCTTCCTCTCCACCTGCAATGCGCTAATAGTAACATTGAGCATATCGATTTCAACGGTCTTGATTTTAACCTGCCTTTGTAACTCAGCAATATCAGATTCTTGCTCCTTTAATCCATAATACTCGAGCAATTCCCCCTCGAGTTTCACTTCTCTCTCCTCCAATTCCTTCACTAGTTTCCTTAACCTCTCCAATTCATTTGCGGTGATCGTAATCTCGGTTTCATATACCTTTTCTTTCGCGGGTTTCTCATCATTGTTTGGTGAAGGAAATTCAATCTCTCCGGAAAGAAGATCTTCAAATTCAGGTAAAATATCTTCATCTTCGATATTAGGAGGAGGACTATTGGCTCGGTTAAATATGCTGCTGATTAATTTCACTTCTTCTTCTTGTTCTTCCTCTTCCTGCTCTCCTTCCACCCTCTAATATCAAAAGAAAAACCAGTAAAATATTCCCTTTTTATCAACCAATAAAACCAAAGTATAAAATGTTTTAAAATTCACTTACATCCTCTTCTTTGAAGCTTTCAATAGAGACGGTAATCTCCTCTTTGCTTTCACCATTCCCTAAGTTCAACAAAGAACACAAAGCTTATGAGAAAACTAAATCTCTTCCTAAAACTCACAAACAGCTTCTTTTTTCCCTTAAGAAATTAAAGAAATGAAATTCAAACCGGATAGATTGACGGTTAAGTTCTTCGCGCTAGAGGGTTTGGAGTTGATCTGCTTAACAGCAAAGGCTGCAGCTGACGCAGCAACCAATAGACCTACTTTCACTATCATTGAGAAACCTTTGAGATAAAAATCTGAACTTTCCACTCATCAGTTGAGGAGGAGCCAACCCAATTTCAGAACATCCCACAATTCTTCTTCAGTCACTGGAACAGCCCAAGAACAGAAAACATCATCGGAGAAACCTGAAAAGTCTAGAAGACTACTCCAACGAAGTTGCAGTTCTAAACCAAAACCATATCACAAACTTCAGTTCACATGCAATTTCAATACCCATTTCGACGGATAAGCCGTCCCATGTTATCAGGTTAACAGAGCTTTCTCACGGCGCAATGTCCAATAAGAACAAAGTTCGTCGCAGATAAGTCTAAGACAATCTGTTATGCCACAGGCCATAACAACCACCAATAACTAGTGGCCAATCTTTCTCCAAAAGGATTGAAATTTCACGACGTTAATACAGATTGTTCGGGATTATAAAAGAGTAAAACAAAAACACACAGCTGAATAAGACAATCAACAGTAAATGTATACAAAATCTTACCAAAACAGTCTGTCTAGTGTATACGGTCATAAAACCAAATGTTAGAATCCAAATCCGGCCTTTAGTTTTGAGTATAGTGAGAAAAAAACTTCCTTCGTCTCTTTCGCTACTCTGTCTGATCTTCCACCCGAAAACGGGGTTACTGATGAAGCTGCTGGTTCGTTACTGTAATTTTCTTTTTAGCCAAACTTCAACGCAGGAAGATAAAGGTTTATGAATGCATTTCAGAAAGTGGGTCCAGCTTAAACGACAGGTTCATCGAGGGATGTTTGGTTTGGATGGCCACAATACGAAGATTGATAAAGTGGATAAGTGGGTTTTGATAAGAAAAGGTGGGGTTGAAATTAAATTTTCAACCTCTTGCTTGTTGGAGTTGTGCAAAATAGCCATTGGCAAAGAATAAAGCAAATGCATACCCAACTTATTAGACATTTTGTCATTTCTATGGAAAGTTGTTTTCCTGTGGATGTGTTTTTGGATCAAATTTGGGACATTATTGTAAACAAATTACTTTTTGGCTGAATTACCAAAAGCATGTTTTTCATGGAATGTCTTTTCCTCCCAACATCTTTCAACTATCCAAAAAATCTTATTTATTTGGTTGAA
This sequence comes from Begonia masoniana, assembly GCA_022432975.1. NCBI lineage: Eukaryota > Viridiplantae > Streptophyta > Magnoliopsida > Cucurbitales > Begoniaceae > Begonia > Begonia masoniana. Next base: position 39,982,916 of record CM039507.1, read on the forward strand.
ATTATGACTACCCAATTGGAATCTCACCTACATTTTGTGGCATGCTGCCTCTGAAGACAAGGACGACTCAAGATTCTGTTGATTGTGAGAATCCAACTCATACTAATGGGGGTGCACAATTCGACATCGCTTGAGAGAGTAAAAATTAAGTGTTTTATAAGTAGAATTGTCATTCCTACCTAGTACAACGAGTTTTTGATTAACTTCAAGAACAAATCTATGCATGCTCTGACTCAAAGCAGATAATATTGTATTAGGAGTACCGAAGACTCTACACATTTAGCTTCTAGGTCGACCCAAATTTCACTTTGCTAACTTTTCTTTTAGTATGGTCCGACCTTGCCCATGCCTATGTTTCTAAAAGCATACTGGTTCGTGGACTTATTTAGCGGGCTGGCCGACAGGACTTGTCCAGAGGACACCCCGTCAACCAATTTTTTTATTTTTTTTCCCTTGTCATTTTGCAATTATCATCGCAACACTAAGTTAAAGATCACCCAAAGGTTAGCTTGACTACTTGTCCGTGGTCTAGGGTCTAAGGTCAGGCCTGAAAGATTAAGATAAGTTATGTGATGTCACACAGAGTATTTCGTGTGACACCGATAATTAATGCAATGATGGACAATTATAAATATGCAGAAATTAAAGAGACGGGAGGTTGGTAACGTAGTTCGGCAAATCGCCTACGTCTGCGGGGCCACGCCCAGATATAAAAACATTTCACGAGTTCACAAAGTTACAAGATAAACGGACTTAAAAAATAAAGACTCCCTATTATCTTTGTCGCTGCCACTTCCTAACTTCCCCAATGAAACTGTTTTTGTGAGCTCCCCTCAACTTGAGATCGATTTCTCCCGAGATCTAAAAAGCAACAAGATCCCCTTGTTGTTGATAACTCCTCAAGAAATCCGTGTTATGGCAAGATCCCTTTGTCCACGATCAAAATGACAAGCTCCCATTGTCGATAAACAGAACTCCTTCCGAGTTCCAATGCAGCCTCCTCCCGAGACTGAGCTTCAATGAAGAATAAAGAAGATTACCTCCTATGACACCGTCTGTATCACCAGGTCGTTGTCTTCGGATGCAATAAATCAACACACTTGAATAATCGATGAATTCCACAACATTAGCAGAGTGTGTAAAATAATCATTCAAGAACTGAATGAACAATCACAAATCCATATGCAGAAGCGTTGTGAGAGAAAGAACGACGACAGCTCAACAATGAAGAAATCTCCTTCCGTGAATAAAAAATCTGTCAATCACTTCCTTAGAAAATGAACGCTTAAATATTATTGGCAACTGCCTTATCTAATGTTTAACCAAAGACCAAATCGAGATTCAGCGCCGCAAGGAATAAGAAAACCGAATATCACAAAATCGGTTGCGTAACACCTCGTATAATATTTTAGGAAAATACTGCCAACTACTTGGATATGGATCCCAAATACTTACGAAAGTATCTCATGATTAATGTGATCTTGAAGCCTGATATAATTCATCAAATCGTTTTCAAACCAGCTTTCCAAAACAAAGTTTTCCAAAAATCAAATGCGTCTAGATTTTCAACAACTTTCCTTGATTCTCAAGTTTCCTAATTTTTACTTTCACCAATATCTTCATGATTTTCAATATTCATCCATCCAATAATCTGAATAGATTATTTCTTGATTACCAAGAAATAAACTACCAATTTAAAAAATAAATGGAATAAAATTTTATTACCATAAATGTAGTTTATCAAAAAATTAATGTCAATATATTTACAATATATTTGCATTTACAATCTCCCCATTTGACATTTTTTTAGCAAAATCAATAAAACCAATAACTCCCCCTAGATTGATGGCTTCAAAACATCATCAAACATAATTCAATCATCATCAAATCTAATCCCCCTTTTTGCCATAAAAAGACAAAAAGATGTATAAGAGAAGAGCAATCACCATATAATCACCATAATTAGCATATAAGTATCATAATCACCAAATAAGCACCATCAGCACCATATAAGCAGTATTATCACCATAAAGAGATAACCAATATCACAGAAAATATAGTATCCCGATGCAACAGATCATCCATAGATATAATATCCAGAGGCAACATATCATCCATAGAGAAAATATCCAGAAACAGACAAGTGAACTAAGAAATATCCAGAAACCGATCATCAGCCTTCTCTGGAATATTTTCAGGGACACCCTCTGTGACATCAGGTGGAACACCAGATGTACCCGCTTCTTCAGCTGACTTGTCCTTTGGATCTGAAGCATCAATGTGTGGATTTTTCTTGTAAATATCATTTAGTAGTACATAAATTATAGACTTTTATTTTTCAAGAGCATAAATCTGTATGTTTATCGATTTTGATATATCTACTAAAAATTTAATAGACCTAGCTAACAGAGCAGAGTCAGTTCTTGATTCAGATATAGGTAGTTCTTCTACAAATCCTTCAAGATCATTAATATGCTCCCTCATTCGAAGTTTTTAGCTAATACGAATTTCTTCTTTGTCCGCATACAACACTTCACTCTCTCTTATAATAGATTGTTGAGAAGACAAGATACCATATATAAGACAAGGGAATGGAAGAACTAACTTTTCATTTTTGCCATCCTCATGCTTCATAATTTGATCAAATAAATGTTTTTTGAAATTGAAAGAGATTGAGTTTCCAATTTTAAACAGTAAAGCGGTCATTGCCTTATTCAACCCAGTTTCATGGGATGTAGACACCCAGTGCCTCATTGCAATCTTATGAAGAATTTATTATTTTACTGTGAGCTGTGAGGCTGGAAAGTCTTTTCCATGGGGCCAGATTCTTTTTACAGCCCCAGTGACATCAAAAATTATTTTGTTATAATCCGCCACAAAATTTTCAGAATCAGACATCTTGATGCACAGATAATCATTAATGACAGAAGGAGTGAAGTTAAAGACATATCCACGAACAAATACATGATCATAACTGGGATGAGTAGGATTTTTCACATTTGAATCTAAATTACAGTAAAATTCCTGAATAATTTTCCAAACGAATGTCTTTATGTCTCTGAAGGTTTTCTCCAGTCCTAAACTCATCAGATGGTATACTATGGCCTCACACTGAGTAAAATCACCTTCATGTATTTTCCTTTCAGACCATATATTTCTTTTTGAAAAATTAGCCCAACAGTTAGCATGTAGTTTGGATTCAAAATCTTCTATAGAATATTGATCAAAAAACTCACAGGTGTTGGTGCTTGACTCACCCCAAGTTATAGTTTTAGAGCGAGTAGAGTATTTTATTGTTGGACTTATGCTGGACTTTTGCTTTTTGGATTTTGGAGTTTTGGAGCGACTTGATTGTGGGGTCTTGACAGGAGTAGGCTTTTGAGTTTTTAAAACAGAAGGCTTTAACAATTTTGGAGCAGAGGACTTTGAGGATTTTGGCATAAAAGACTTTGAGGATTTGAGTGCCGAGGACTTAGAAGACTTAGGAGCAGATAACCTGGAGGATTATTTTCTGGAAATCGACCGAAAGTTCCTAGTCGATTCCTTTAAAGGTGTTTCAACGAATTCGTCCTCATTGTCTAAAAAAAAAAAAAAAAAAAAAAAAAAAAAAAAAAAAAAAAAAAAAAAAAAAAAAAAAAAAAAAAAAAAAAAAAAAAAAAAAAAAAAAAAAAAAAAAAAAAAAAAAAAAAAAAAAAAAAAAAAAAAAAAAAAAAAAAAAAAAAAAAAAAAAAAAAAAAAAAAAAAAAAAAAAAAAAAAAAAAAAAAAAAAAAAAAAAAAAAAAAAAAAAAAAAAAAAAAAAAAAAAAAAAAAAAAAAAAAAAAAAAAAAAAAAAAAAAAAAAAAAAAAAAAAAAAAAAAAAAAAAAAAAAAAAAAAAAAAAAAAAAAAAAAAAAAAAAAAAAAAAAAAAAAAAAAAAAAAAAAAAAAAAAAAAAAAAAAAAAAAAAAAAAAAAAAAAAAAAAAAAAAAAAAAAAAAAAAAAAAAAAAAAAAAAAAAAAAAAAAAAAAAAAAAAAAAAAAAAAAAAAAAAAAAAAAAAAAAAAAAAAAAAAAAAAAAAAAAAAAAAAAAAAAAAAAAAAAAAAAAAAAAAAAAAAAAAAAAAAAAAAAAAAAAAAAAAAAAAAAAAAAAAAAAAAAAAAAAAAAAAAAAAAAAAAAAAAAAAAAAAAAAAAAAAAAAAAAAAAAAAAAAAAAAAAAAAAAAAAAAAAAAAAAAAAAAAAAAAAAAAAAAAAAAAAAAAAAAAAAAAAAAAAAAAAAAAAAAAAAAAAAAAAAAAAAAAAAAAAAAAAAAAAAAAAAAAAAAAAAAAAAAAAAAAAAAAAAAAAAAAAAAAAAAAAAAAAAAAAAAAAAAAAAAAAAAAAAAAAAAAAAAAAAAAAAAAAAAAAAAAAAAAAAAAAAAAAAAAAAAAAAAAAAAAAAAAAAAAAAAAAAAAAAAAAAAAAAAAAAAAAAAAAAAAAAAAAAAAAAAAAAAAAAAAAAAAAAAAAAAAAAAAAAAAAAAAAAAAAAAAAAAAAAAAAAAAAAAAAAAAAAAAAAAAAAAAAAAAAAAAAAAAAAAAAAAAAAAAAAAAAAAAAAAAAAAAAAAATAGTTTTCTGGAAATCGACCGAAAGTTCCTAGTCGATTCCTTTAAAGGTGTTTCAATGAATTCGTCCTCATTGTCTGTATCGAGTTCAATGACTTCTTCTTGCAACCAGGAGCTATCAAAAAAAGTTGCTTTTTCGACTCTCGGCCGTTTTTCCTTTGAAGCCGGAGTGATTTGTGATCCTTTAGGGGCCTTGGGAGGCATTGAGCTTGTTTGAAATCTACCTCCACTTACTTTTTGAAATTTCCGTTTAATCTCTGAAGAGTCTACCAGTCGAATGGGAACTGCATCTTTTGTAATTTTAGAAGTTTCCTTTTTGAAAACAAAAGGATTTGTCGTCAGTGAGGGCGTAGAATATATCACTATTGTCGATTATAAACACGACAACTTTTCAGAGACAGGCACTGGGACATTGCTTGTGAACTGGTCTTCAGAAACGTCTTCAATAATCACCATTGCGAAGAAAAACAGTAGAAAGCCCTAGATTGCCGATTGTAGAAGAGGAAGAAGAGAACGAGTATTCTGAAAATCTTTTAAATTTGAAATATATCAATCACCTCTCATAAAGAACCATCAAATCCCAAAAATAATAAAAATCCCAGATTTGTAGGAATTTTCAGGAAATAAATCTGAAAATCTATATAATTTCCATAAATCATATAATCTCTCAAGTATCCTTTGAAAAATAATTCAAATATCTGCAAGATGGGAAATAAACTCATTAGAATAATGTTGCTCCAATCTTCATTGAATATAAACTTCTGATTTTTCGAAAAGGATAACAGAATTTCTCATGTCACACTCGGTGTTGTTCCATAGAAAAATATAGAATCACTTTCTGCAGGAGGTAAGTAATACACAGAAGATTGCCCAAATAAAAAAAAAACAAACGCCTACAGCAAGTGGCGATTTTTTTTAAATAAAACAATCATTGAGCAACTTACATAATACAGAGGCCTAGGGCAGACCTCAGCTCTTCAAACCTTACACCATCCAATGATTTGGTGAAAATATTAGCAACTTGTTTTTCGGTTACCATATGTTCCAAAGTAATAATTTTGACCTCCACAAGAGATCGAATAAAGTGATGTCGGATATCAATATGTTTGGTCCGAGAATGTTGAACAAGATTTTTAGAAATATTGATAGCACTCAGTTATCACAATAGAGAGTCATGACATCCTGTGTGACATCATAGTCTTTTATCATTTATTTCATCCAAAGAAGCTGAGTACAGCTGCTACCTGCTACAATATATTCTGCCTCGGCAATAGACAGAGAAATGAAATTTTGTTTCTTGCTGAACCAAGACACCAAGTTGTGTCCCACATAAAAACATCCACCAGAAGTGTTTTTTCGATCATTAGAACTACCTGCCCAATCAACATCACAATAACTAACCAAATTTACATTAGAATCGAATCAATACCATATACCATAGTCGGTTGTTCCGTTAACATATTTCAGAATCCACTTTACTGACACTAGGTGTGACTCCCTCAGATTTGCTTGAAATCGAGTGCATAAACCTACGCTATAACAAATATCCGATTGGCTAGCAGTTAGATATAAGAGACTTCCAATTATACTTCTATATAAACGTGGATCAACAACAATTCCCTTTTCATCTTTGGAGTGTTTCTCATATGTCCCAATGAGTGTTCTACTAGGTCGTGCATTCTCTAGTTTAAACATTTTCAATAAATTCTTGGCATATTTGGCTTGAGAAATAAAAATGTCATTCTTTTCTTGCTGAATTTGAAGTCCAAAGAAATAAGTAAGTTCTCCTATCATACTCATCTCGAATTCTCCAGTCATTTGAGCTACAAATTCATCCACTATCACCTGTGACATCAAGCCAAATATTATGTCATCAACATAAATTTGAGCGAGTAAAAACTGACCTTTGTCACGGCGAACGAAAAGAGTTTTATCTACTCCCCCTGGCTCATATCCCTTGGTTAATAAATATTGCGTGAGTTGTTCATATCACGCACGAGGGGATTGTTTAAGCCCATATAACACCTTCTTCAATTTATAGACATACTCGGGATGATGAGGGTCTTCAAAACCCTTCGGTTGAGCAACATATACTTCCTCATTGAGAAAACCATTGAGAAAAGCACTCTTCACATCCATTTAATATAGCTTGGACCGCATAACACAAACAATAGCCAATAAAAGCCGAATAGATTCAAGACGAGCAACCAGAGCAAATGTTTTATCAAAATCAATTCTTTCAATTTGTGAATACCCCTGAGCAACTAGCCGAGCTTTGTTGTGAGTGATGTTGTCATGCTCATCGCTCTTGTTCTTGTAAATCCACTTAATATCAATATCATTTACATCGGGAGGACACGGTACTAGGTCCCAAAATTGATTTTAGGAAAATTGACTGAGTTCTTCTTGCATAGCTCTTATCCAGTATTCATCTAGTAATGCTTCTTTCACATTCTTGGGCTCGATAGTTGATGTAAAACATGTCATTTGAATCATTTCTCGATAATTCACCCTTGGCTTATTTCTGGTTCGTATACCATCATTCAGACCACCAATAACCTCATCTGCAGGATGATTCTTCTGAACACGTGTGGATGGTTGCCTATTGTGTGAAGTAGTCACCTCCACGTCATTAATTTTCTCAATCTGACCTGTGACACCACCTGAGACACCATCTATGATACCAGATGGAACACTAGTGCCTTCATTATTTGAAATCTGATTTGTATATTCTTTTGGATTATATGCTATGTCTAGAGAGTTGTCTACTTGAACATTTGTAGATTCGATGACAGTTCGAGTCCTTTTGTTGTAAACTCGATATATAATGACCCCTTTGTCCAGTAAGATATTGTCCGTTCTGGGGATTGTACCGTAACCCAATATCCTCCCCTCACGACTTTATTTGGCCAAGACTTTCCAATCAGTCACCCAACATGGTACTGCTCTCGCCGAAGCACTTTAACTCCAGAGTTCTTATGGGATCCGTTGCCAATTGTGCTCCAAAACACATATTTCTATCTTGGGAGGGTTTCCTTACATATGTTTCATTTCCATATACCTCCCCAAGCGATGTAAGATTGTAACAGCCGAGATTTGCCTATACTCGAGTCTGGGATTTGCCTACACTCGGCTTAGATCCTGAGGTTTGCCTCGCAACCCGAGATTTGCCCCGCAGTCATGCTCATATGTTCACATTCGGGTCATCACAATCACCCCCTGGGGCCTAACGTCCACGTAGGCCACATTTCCGGTTGGGTACAGTCTCTGATACCATTTATAACGACCTCTTTTTTCAGTAAGATATTGTCCACCCTGGGGATTAAGCCGTAGCCCAATATCCTCCCCTCACGGCTTTGTTTGGCGAGGATTTCCCAACATGGTACTGCTCTCGCCGGAGCACTTTTAACTTCGAAGTTCTTATGAGATCCGTTGTCAATTGTGCTCCAAAACATGTCTTACTATCCTGGGTATGCTTCATTTCCATATACCTCTCCAAGCGATGTGGGATTGTGACGACCCCCTTTTTACGACCCGGGATTTGCCTATACTCGCGTCTGGGATTTGCCTACACTCAGCTTAGGTCCCGAGGTTTCCCCGCAACCAGAGGTTTGCCCCGCAGTCATGCTCATACATTCACATTCGGGTCATCACACGATAAGCACAAATTTTTGTAGCATAACCGAGAAAAATTGCCTCATCACTCTTGGGATCAAGTTTCCCTCTGTGTTCCATGTCATTCAACACATAGCAAATGCTACCAAACGGATGAAAATAATTAAGATTCGGAGTCTTACCTTTCCATATCTCATAGGGTGTCATAAAAGTTTTGCCACAGAGATACACTCGATTTATGGTATAACAAGCAGTGTTCATAGCTTCAGCCCAGAATTTTTTAGGAACATCCCTTTCGTGTAACATTACTCGAGTCATCTCTGCCAATGTACAGTTCTTTCTTTCAACGACTTCATTTTGTTGAGGAGTCTTAGGCGCCGAGAATTCGTGAGCAATTCTTAGATGTTTATAGAAATCTGAGAATTCAGAATTTTCAAACTCTCTCCCATGGTCACTGCGGATGCGAATAATTTTCATGATGACACAATCTTTTTAACATTGAAGTCGAGTACACATTGATTTGAAAACTTTGAAGGTGTTGGACTTTTCTCTAAGAAACTCCATCCATATGTAGCGTGAGAAATCATCAACATTAACAAAGACATACCGTTTTCCTCCAATACTTTCAACAGACATTGGCCCCATTAGATCCATGTGGAGCAATTCAAGCACACGGGTAGTTGTAGATGACTGTGACACTAGGTGTAACACCTTAGTTTGCTTTCCAATTTGACATGGTCCACATAATTTGTCTTCATCGAACTTCAACATGGGAATTCCTCGAACAACACCTTTTGAAACAATCTTTTCCAGCATTCTAAAAATGACATGTCCCAACTTTCTATGCCATAAAATAGTATCTTCCATACTCGATCAAAAACAGGTAGATGAGGAAGAAATGAGGTAGCAATTATATGAAGATCTAACTCCTTCTATAACACACTTGTTTTGATCGGACACCACACATTTTTCACGTGTGAATTGCACATTCAGATCTTGATCTCACAGCTGACTAATACTGATTAGATTAGATTTCAGACCATCCACCAAAAGAACATTACTCAACTTTGGTAGACCAGGAACATTTAGCGTTCCCCTTCCAATGACATGCATTAAGACACCGTTGCCAAATGTTACTTTTCCCACAGTTTCGGGTATGATGTTCTTCAAATATTTCTCTTCATCTGTCATGTGCCTAGAACATCTACTATCAAAATACCATGCATTCATTGCGATTGCCTTTAGTGAAAGATGTGTAACATTATATTTCAAACTTGATTTTTTCACCCATTTTTGACAAGAGAATCTGTAAGAAGAAGCATTTCTAACAATACCTAGTCTTAGGTCAGCAAGATATGTGAAGCATCTAGGTCGAATATGACCAGGACGATTGCAATAATGATACACATAAACATATTTGTTACCTTTATTGCTTGGAACATGATAGGAGTCACAAGAATTTGATTTTCTGTCAGTTCTTGGAGTTCTTTTTGAAACTTGTTTTCCTTTGTAATCAAATCTCTTGGCTGACACTGGCTGTGACACCGAGCTTTCTCTTATGAATTTCAAAATAGAGCAATTTTCCTTCACTGCAACAGTCTGTGAAACTGAACTTTCTCCTTTGAACCACAATCCAAACCGATTGACACTTGATTTGTTGATATTTAGAATATCATCCAATTTAGAAGAACCCAAATTTAACATTTTGACATTCTTCTTCAGTGAGACTTATCTCATTGATCAGATCATTAACTTCATCCTGACTCGTTTTCGGTTTGGTCTACAAATCAACAATAACATTTTGAAGATTGTTCTTCTCATCTTTCAAATTTCTAATATGGATGTGTAGATGCTGATTTACTTTAACATGCTCAGTCCATTTCTCATGAAGAAACTTGTATTCTCCAATAAGGTCTTCTTTTATGACTGCTTCTTTGTCTTCATCACTAGTATTGGAAAAGTCGTCTATGACACCGTGTATAATACCACCATTTTCTTCATGTTCTGTCTTCTCAACTGGTTGCTCTAAAATTTGTCTTCCTTTTCTGACTCATCCTCACTCCAAGTTGCGTTCAGAGAATTCTTCTTTTTCTTCAAGATATTAACACATTCTGCTTGTATATGCCCGAAACCTTCACACTCTCTACACTGAATGCCTTTGTTCTTGAATGGTTGATCAGACACATGAGTTTCTTCCATGTGCTTCTTGTTGCTTGAAGAACCATTTTGAAGTTAGTGACATTGTGCTTGACACCGCAAGTATTTATTCCAAATCTCTTCATAACTCAGCTGAAATTCTTTGAAAGCAGAGCTACAGATTCCTCCAAGTCATCTTCATTATGCTCGTTGAAGTTATGTAACTCAGTTTTTAGAGCAACTCCTTTTGCCTTCTTTGTTTCCGTGTCTCCTCCAAAATTCATCTCGAAGGTTCTAAAGATCCCATCAATTCTTCTAACTTCATTTTAAAGACATCTTTGGCTTCTTCTATAGCAGTAATTTTATAGGCAAATCGTTGTGGCAAGGATCGTAGAGCTTTTCTTACAAATTTTTTTTCGGAAAACATCTCACCGAGAGCAAACGCTTCATTTTTATGTCACATAGTTTAGCATTGAACTCACCAATACTCTCATCTTCAGATTCTCAAATCTAGTAGTTAGCATTTGCATCTTGGACAACTTTACAGTTGATGTTCCTTCGTAGGTGGTTTGAAGAATCTTTCATGCCCTTTTAGCCGATTCGCATGTGGAGATGAGTCTGAACTGAATAGGATCAACGCCATTGAAGATAGCATTGAGAGCGTTTGAATTACTATTTGCCAAAGCATCTTCATTTACTGACCAATTTTCTTCCGGCTTGGGAGATGTGACACCTTCTGCATCAGTATACATAGGTTGAGTCCATCTTGTCAAAATAGATCTCCAAGCCTTCTCATCAATAGCTTTAATGAATGCTCTCATTCTCGTCTTCCAATAAGCATAATGTGATGACCCGGATGTGTACGTATGAGTACGACTGCGGGGCAAATCTCGAGTTGCGGGGATGGATCTTGGACTAGAGTGTAGGCGAATCCCGGGTTGTAAAGAGGGGGTCGTCACAATCCCACATCGCTTGGGAAAATATATGGAAATGAAACATATGCAAGGAAACACTCATAAGATAGTAAGACGCGTTTTGGAGCATAATTGACAACGGATCCCATAAGAACTTCGAAGTTAAAAGTGCTTCGACGAGAGTAGTAACATGTTGGGTGACCGACTGGAAAGTCCTTGCCAAACAAAGTCGTGAGGAGAGGATATTGGGCTACGGCCTAATCCCCAGAGCGGACAATATCTTACTGGGAAAGAGGTCGTTACAAATGGTATCAGAGCCTGTACCCAACCTGGAAATGTGGCCAACGAGAACGTTGGGCCCCGAGGGGGGTGATTGTGATGACCCGAATATGTACGTATGAGTACGACTGCGAGGCAAACCTCGGGTTGCGGGGTTGATCCCGGACTCGAGTGTAAGCGAATCCCGAGTCGTAAAGAGGGGGTCGTTACAATCTTATATCGCTTGGGGAAGTATATGGAAATGAAACATATGTAAGGAAACCCTCCTAAGATAGTAAAACGCGTTTTGGAGCACAATTGACAATGGATCCCATTAGAACTCCGAAGTTAAAAGTGCTTCGGCAGGAGTAGTACCAGGTTGGGTGACCGACTGGGAAGTCCTTGCCAAACAAAGCTATGAGGGGAGGATATTGGGCTACGGCCTAATCCCCAGAGCGGACAATATCTAACAATGGACGCATTGTAGAGCCTCCTTCCTTCATAGAGTCCATCGCACACGAACTATGATCTTGTTCCGCAGATCCTGCTTAAGAAGCAGAAACAACCCGCTTTGATACTAATTGAAAGATTAAGATCAGTTATGCGATGTCACACAGAGTGTTTCGTGTGACACCAATAATTAATACAATGATGAACAATTATAAATATGTAAAAATTAAAGAGACAGGAGGTTAGTAACGCAGTTCGGCAAATCGCCTACGTCTGTGGGGCCATACCCAGATATAAAAACATTTCACGAGTTCACAAAGTTACAAGACAAACGGACTTAAACAAATAAAGATTCCCTCTTATCTTTGTCGTCGCCACTTCCTAACTTCCCCAATGAAACTATTTTTGCTAGCTCCCATCGACTTGAGATCGATCTCTCCCGAGATCTAAAAGGCAACAAGATCCCCTTATTGTTGATGACTCCTCCCGAAATCCGTATTATGGCAAGATCCCCTTACCCACGATCAAAATGACAAGCTCCCCTTGTCGATAAACAGAACTCCTCCCGAGTTCCAATGCAACCTCCTCCCGAGACTAAGCTTCAATGAAGAATAAATAAGATTGCCTCCTATGACACCGTCCGTAACACCAGGTCAGTTGTCTTCAGACGCAATAAATCAACACACTTGAATAATTGATGAATTCCACAGCATAAGCAGAGTGTGTAAAATAATCATTACAAGAACTGAATGAACAATCACAAATCTATATGCAGAAGCGTTGGGAGAGAAAGAACGACGACAGCTCAACAATAAAGAAATCTCCTTCCGTGAATAAAAAATCCTGTCAGTCGCTTTCTTAGAAAACGAATGCTTAAATATTATTGGCAACTGTCTTATCTGAGGTTTAACCAAATACCAAATCGAGATTCAGTGCCGCAAGGAATAAGAAAACCAAATATCACAAAATCGGTTCTGTGACACCTCGTGTGATATTTTAAGAAAGTACCGCTAACTACTTTGATATAGATCCTAAATACTTAGAAAAGTATTCATGATTAATGTGATCTCGAAGCCTGATATAATTCACCAAATCGTTTTCAAATCGGCTTTCCAAAATAAAGTTTTCCAAAAAATAAATGCCTCTAGATTTTCAACAACTTTCCTTGATCCTCAAGTTTCCTAATTTTTATTTTTACAATATCTTCATGATTTCCAATATTCATCCATCCAATAATCTGAATAGATTATTTCTTGATTACCAAGAATAAACTACCAATTTAGAAAATAATGGAATAAAATATTATTACCATAAATGTAGTTTGCCAAAAAATTAATGTCAACATATTTGCAATATATTTGCATTTACAAGGCCTACAAGTATAGGATCCACCTTAACTCTGATCGAGTTGATCTTGAACCACCCATATTTGGGTGGGCCCCGACGAGCCCGAGTTTTGATCCACTCCAAGGTTGGTTTAGCAAGATCTAGAATCTGACTAGGGCTTAGTTTCAACGTGCTGGCCAGGCTTGGATTGCTGAAGAAGCTAATTTCACATCAGTTAGAAAAATGATAAGGTGAGTTCGAGATGTACTCGGGTTTGAAGCTAACATTTTTTAGGTGATTTCTAGTTAAATGTCATTCAACAAATTCAATGAAACTATCTAAAAGGTTTGATTAATAATAATTTTCAAATTTGACCCACCTGATATTGTAATGCATGGCTGAGAATTTGTTGGTGACAAAGAAGTAAAAGAGCAAAGGAAAATCGTTGAACAAAAGCTGGGCATAATAGTAGATGAAATGGTTATCTGTTCATAAGTGCATGTGAGCCCACCCCCAGAGTCGCTGCCAAATCATCATCCGAATCTTTTGGTGCTGTCATCAATTCCTGTCTCTTCCAACCAATCTATGAACTTCTTTCTATCTGTCAAATGGGTCCTCTCGGTTTGACCTAAAAATTGGTCCAATAACAATATTCACTTGAAATAACCACACAGATTATCCTTTTTTAGTACATAGCATTTAAAAACTTGTTACTTGTTATTTACTTTATTATTGATTAAAATGTAATGATAATGATCTTATTGATTTTAAATTAATTTTTTAAAAAGTATAGTATAAAACTTATTATTTGAGGTCACTGATAATTTATAATGGACCTATTTTTTTCGGCAAAATAAACTTTAACATATCGACTGTTAGTGATTTAGACTTTACTGTTATTTTTCCCTTTAAGGATGGACTTCTGCAAGGTTTTTCAGACCACGATGTGGGTGTCTAAGGTAGGGGTGGGCAGAACCGGCCCGGAACCGCAAAACCGGACCGGACCGGCGGTCCGGGCCGGTTCTTGGCCGGTTCTGCCTACCGTGGGACCGGTTCCGGTTCCACAAATTTTGGAACCGGGAACCGCGGTCCGGTTCCCTGTTTCCCGTGCCGGGCCCGGGAAATCCCATGGGAGGACCGACCCATGGGTCGGCCCGGTGGGTTATCCGACCCATGGGTCGGATAACTTAAAAACTTAAAAAAAAAACCACTTATTTCATTTCATTTCAGGTCCAGATCCAGACTCCAGCGAGCGTCGAGCGAGCCCTCAGCCCTACGCCTCTGCCCTTCCTCATTTCCTTTCATTTCTCACTCCTCAGTGGCTCAGCACCGACGACCCGTCCCCGACGCCGACCTAGCGAGTTAGGCTAACTTGTCCCCGAGATTGTTGCAGGTTTTTCCAGATTTTTTCTCTCTCAGGAAACAACAAAAATCAAATCTTTAAATAGAAAATGAAGCTATTTTGCGTCTGGGAAGTGCAGAGACAGCCGACAGGAGAGGAGAAGAATAGATGAGGATTTTATTTATTTATTTATTTATGGAAGTGAAGAAAGGTATGTTTGATTGTTTTCACTACTTGATTGATGCTCTGAATCTTTTTTCTTTTTCAATTCTTGTTTGTTTATTCATTCATATTCATACATTTTCATGTTTCTTTGTTTTGTTTTTAAATAAAAAAAAAATTAAAATGTATGGGAGGGAACCGGGACCGAACCGGAACCGGACCGAATTTTCGGTCCGGTTCCGGTTCGGTACTGTTCCACCAAGGACCGGTTCCGGTTTTGAGAATTTATTTCCCGAAACCCACGGTCCAGTCCGGTTCCAGCCGAGAACCGGCCCGAACCGGACCGTGCCCAGCCCTAGTCTAAGGGCGTACTTGTGCTTTTGCAATTTGAACTTCGACAAACATTGACTCGTTCTGTAGGTTCCTCTGAGTATCTGTTATGGAAGTCTGCTCTTCAAATCCGAACATTTGCAAGTTAAGTTTGAAGAATATTATTTAGGGTTGGGGTTTCCACTGCTAGTGTTCTCGATGATTTTTAACCGAAAACATAAACAATAAGGCTTATATCGATAACGGTTAATAAGTTAAAATTTCTTTTGTCGAAAAAAATAAATTAAGGTCTAAATTGTTAGTGAACTCAAAAATATAGAGTTTATATAGTACTTTCCCAAAAAAAAAAGAAAAAAAAGAAGGTCTAAAATTCTTTCTATGGCCTCCTCTATTAGACCGCAGCCGAGGCCCGAGTGGTCAAGTCACCATTTAGGGCCGAATACGTGACATCTAGACACCCACGTGAGGGATATTTAAAATGGGTGGATCCTCTTCTTGTTTTGCTCATGGGTCGGGCCACTAGCTCCCTTGCTAACTGCATTGTCCTGAAGAAAGACAGAAGGAAACATCTCAACTTATAGGTCATATTAGGAGTCTTTTTTTAAACATGGATAATCCTCTTACTATAAAGTATGGGCTGTACTTGCTCAAAAAAAAATCCCCCATAACCAGAGGAAGTCAATGACAACGAGAGAGAGAGAGAGAGAGAGAGAGAGAGAGAGAGAGAGAGAGAGAGAGAGAGAGAGAGAGAGAGAGAGAGAGAGTATTACCGTAGTAAATGCATACAAAAAATGAAAGAAAAAAAAATTAATATCAAGAATTTTACGTGAAAATCTAAATCCGAAAAAGACCCAAAGTCTGAATTCAAAAAATATTATTATGAAAATATTATTACTGTAGTTTTCTCGATAATATTTACATAATCACATATTTTTGTGCCGTTTTTTCTTTGCTATCTCCCAGTTATCTTACTCTACTTTTTATCCACCACTTCCATAAATATTACTATAATCGAGAAAGCTGAAGCCCAAGAGGGAAAGAAGGAGGTGTGTTAACAAAACTTCTCTATAAGATTTTCTAATTCCTAATATTTATTGCTGTATGAATCTTCCTTCAATAAATAATCTTTTATTGTATAAATATAAAGAATGTAAAGACAATTTATTTGGTTTAGTTGTCAAGATTAAATAAAAATTTTACTTACACGGTAAAATTAATAAATACAAAATACGTTTATTTTTTATGCATCATTTTCATTAATTTTTTATAATAGTAATTATTCAAATATATTTATATATCTTTTCTATTATTTGCTTTTGTAATGGATGTTAGTGTTGTGATGGATAATTTAATATTATATTGAGTGTTCTAATCAGGTTCCGATCTTATTAAGAGTATCACAGAGAAAATACAAATACATATACATATAACTTTTGAAAGGTGATGTAAAAATTATATTTTATAACATGCATAAATAGGAAGTACAATTTCGAGCTTGATTTTATTAATATATTGAATATCACTTTGCGCGGCCATCTTAGAATCAAATGTGAATGTCTAGTTCTGAGCCATATGCCAAAGGGAAGAACTCGTAGATGCCCAATCTCGAGAGTTGTTTTAGTTGCGAACACCCACAATGGAAGCCCCGTGGATTCTAAAGCCAAAACCTAAGGTAATGTTTTTCAAAGTTAATATGCGGATGTCTGGACTTGAAGAGTGGACACCCGCGTATGCCTAGAGGAACCTATGGAAGCCTAGTCACGATGCACTATTTTTTGAAGTTTAAATTACAGAAGCCTGGAGATGCACGCATGCACCCGTAGTGGACGCCCGGAGAGTCTCATAGAAGTTCGGACACCCGTTAAAAAAAAGAGTAATAATAAGGTTTGAATCGCTAACAACTGATACGTTAAGGTTCGTTGTGTGACAAGTCACCATGTGAAGACATGAATGACCAAAAATTCTTTTAGTTGTGAGAGCCTAACTCATACTAATGGAGATGCACTATCTCACATCATTTGGGAAGTAGATAGTGAATGTTTTATAAGAAGAGTTCTTCTCTCTACCTAAAACAACACATTTTGGGCTAATCTCAAAAATAAAATAGTACGAAAATTAGCTCAAAGTAAATAATATTGTATTAGGAGGACTGGAGACTCCACAAATTATATCAGAGCCTTTTCACAATTTGAAGTTTTGCTGATAGGGACATTGGGCTCCCAAGGTGGCAAGATTGTGAAAACTATGACGACCCAAAATATTTTTGATTGTGAGAGTCCAAGTTATACCATTGAGGGTACACAATCTCACATCTCTTGGAAGAGTGGAAAATGAATGGTTTATAAAAAGAGTTTTAATCTCTACCTATTACAACGTGTTTTGTGCTAATCCCAAAAATAAAAACGTGCGAGTTTCAAGCCAAAGCGAACAATATTGCACTATGAGGATTAAAGACTCTATATGTTTTGTCGAAAAAAATAGGTTAAGGTCTAAATTCCCACTGACCTCAAACGAAAGGGTTTAGTTTGATATTTATGCTAAAAACTACATTTTTAAAGGATTCTTAGGACTAACATTGCAAAGTCAAACATTCTCTTCACAATCTCCTAATCTGTGTGGTAACCACGTGATTTCTATAGTGGTGTAAGGATCCCAAAAGACAATATGAACATTATAATCCAAATAGTTATTAAATTACCTACCAAAATCAAAACGAAGAGAGATGACATTGTTATAACTTCTAATTATTATTTCTCAGCACATGTGGATCTTTAGTCCATCTTTATATCATATGCACATGTTACATATTGATGAACAAGTAAAGCATTGGCCACAAATATTGACCTAATTGCAGCGTGAAATTTAAGCTAATTACACGTTAAGTTTATGCAATACCTATATATATTACTATTGTAATGGTTTGAACCTTCAATATTCTATTATCAATAATGTATTGTAAATATTTATTATAGATAATATATGAATATAAGTTATGGAAGTTGTATTGAAGAAATGGTACAAAGTCCTTATGAATGTCAATAATGGAACTATTTTATAATAACAGATTTGAAAATAAGTGTAATAACTTTTGCTGTAATGATTGGATTTCAAGAGTTTTAAACTAGACATGTAGAGAAAAAGAATGACTCTAGAATGAAATAAGTTGGATGTATGTAGCAAAAATTATTTACTTTTTAATCTGATGAATGCAATTTACGTTTTAAACTGTACTATTTTGGTAAATAACTTTAAACTATATCTTAGAGTGAGAATTTGAAAAAAGTTAAAGAAGGAAAAATGCTTCCAACACTTTGTAAGATGTATACATGCAATAGCTTTGGACAACCAATGGAGTTAGGACATGTGGCAATCAGCATATGTTGGATAAACTATTTTCTTAAGTAATTAATTAAGTATGATTAAGAATAATTAATCATGATTAATTATGTTAATTATTTTGATTAACTTAAGATTAATTAAAATTAATTAGTTTCAGCTAAGTATACTTAAACTTAAGTAATCATGGTATTTTTGAGAATATCCATAGAAGAAATGACAATTTTATACAAAGGCATGAAGAGGTTGGGTTAAAAAGAGAAGTTTATCTAAGAACCATCTAGAAATGAGGGACAAAGGCTGAAGAGATGGCTATTTTTGTGAGATTCAAATTGAGATGAGAGAAAACAGAGAAAGAAGAAAGAAAAAAGAGAAAGAAGAGAGAAAAAAAATGAGATTTTAGACTTGCTCTTCAAAGGAAAATTATTCAGCTTGAGGAGGCGATTCTATAGAACTAAAAATCAGTTCATTAGTGAAAATTTCGTGGGAGAAAATGAACCTTTAATAGGTAAGTAAATCTTACATTTAGAATAGTTAATTTAACTTTTATTGTATTGTTTAAGTGGTGATAGATTTAAATTATGTCATTAGTTCTTGTTAGGCTTAAAATTTAATTATGGATTGAAGTGATTAAATGGATATTGTTTTGATGTGAAATGAATGGTGTGTTATAAAAAAAAATTATGTTTTCAAATTGTATTTTTATGTTAAAAAAAATGTTTTAAAAATATTATTTTAAATTAATATGATATGCTGGTTTTCAAAATAAATTGCATGTGTGAGTTGCATGGTTTTAAATGCGCATGGCATTGGCTTTATAAAATGTGTTAAAGCATGCATCTAAAGAAAATAGAAAGTTGGCAATCTTGGTAACACATAAACCTAATAGTTGGACTTACCTATTCGTGTGCAATGTGTATGACTATGGAAATGAGAAGGAGATCAACTTAAAGTCCTTCTTTGGTTGAAAATCTCTAAACCTCGAGAGAAAGCAATGCATAGGGTCCTACAGCCCTGCCGAAAAGAGTTCGGGAACGTGTAGGATTGTGTGATGGTTATACATATTTGAATTAGAGTGTGATGCATTTTTAACATAAACATTTGGTTTTTAAAAGATGCATTGGAGGTTTCTTAAAAAGATGGTTTTAATCATGCAAAGTTCATTCTATTTGCATTGGATTTATTTGATGAAAATGATTTCAAACAATGGTTGAGTGATTTTAAAAAGATTTATTTCGAGCATGCATATTATTATAGCAATTGCATGGCTTTTAAAAGAACATGATTTATATGATTTTCAACGAATCATTGTAGTAAAAGATGGTGATTGATCCTATATGGTATTAATAGAGTTTGAATTAGTTATTCTATATGTTAGATTTATTTACTGGGCTAAAAACTCATTATGTGGATAATTTATGTTTTTCAGATATTGAGAACGTTCACCGAGAGGAAAAAATATAAGGCAATATAAAGTTTACAAAGAGACATAGGTGAACCATCAAGGTAGATGGTTTTTTTGATTGGGTGGGATGTTTGGTTTTCATTTGTATAAATCTTTTTGAAAGGTTACATGTAGTGACCTACTTTTGTAGTAGTTTTCGTGTTAGTACTCTGATTTTCATGTAAATTTTCAATGAATAAAATGTATGTTTATTTTCTTCATGCAATGGTACACATTTTATATGTTTTATGTTTTAAATACTTTTATAAAATAAAATAATTTTAAACGGAGCATCCTAATTTAGGATACCAAGTTAATGAAGTATATTTATAATAGTTCGACCTTTGTCAATAAAATGACTCAAATTTTTAAATTAAAAAAAATTGTATAAAACATTATACAATTTTAAGTTTTTAATTCTTATTAATTAAGTAAATGGGTGTTAAAAATTAATTAATCATGGTTATTTGGTGATTTTCTAAGAAGAGGAGGGCAAAGTAGTCTTTTGCTTAAGATAAGGATGATTAATAAGTAGTTAACCATTAAATCACTATTTAAAATGGATTAAGTGGCAAACTGATGTGATTTTACGTGGAGAAAAAGAAAGGAAGAGAGAGAGAGAGAGGAGAAAGAAATTTTCGAGGGAAAAAAGGGAAAAAAAGAAGAAAAATATGAGAAAAAATAATTTTTGTTGATTCGTCCTTTAGAGAAAGTGTTTCAGCTCGTTGAGATGATCATTTTGGTGGAAAAATAGATAGATTCGGAGAAGATTTTTGGCTAAAGTGAAGGAACTGACAATTTGGTAAGTAAATCTATCGATTAGATTAGTTAATTTATTCTTTAATGCATTACTAGGTGGAGATAGATTTCATTTTCGCTTGGATTCTTGATAGGTTTGGATATTTGATGATTTGGTTATGATTGGATAGATTGAAGTGAATAATGGATATTGTTTTTATGAAAATTTAATATTGAATTCTGAAAAATAACGCGTTACGGTATATATTAAAATATTATTTAAATTCTATTTATATTGAATTGTTAAACGTAATATTTTGAAAACTACGTTTTATATTGAATTGAACGCATTGATTTAAAATATCAATTACATGAGTGGGTTGCGTTGCATTAATTTAAACATGCATAACATTGCTTTATAATTGTTTTTAAAGCATGCATTTAGGAAAAAGGAAGTTGGAAGTCGTGGTAACATAAGAACCCATTGGACTGGACTTGCCTCTTCGTGTGTAGTAAGTATGACTATGAAAATGATTGGGAGATTAACCACGTGTCCTCCTTGGGTTGAAAATCTCTAAACCTCGCGGAGAAGCAATGTGTAGGGTCCTACAGCCTTACCAGTAAAAGTCTAGAAACTTGTAGGGTTGTGTGATAGTCATATACGTCAATTAGAGTAGATTGTATTTTTGACATATCAATTTGAATGTTAAAAGATTGCATTGAAATATTTTTTGAAAAGATGACTTTAAATCGTGAAATATTTATTTTAAATTACATGAGATTTATCTATTTGTTGAGAATGGTTTTAAACTGTGGTTAATGACATGAATTTTTAAATGGTTTGAATACGAACATTCATGTATTTTTATATAAATAACATGAATTTCAAATCAAAATAAATTGATTTAAATTGATTTAAAAATTAATCAATAATAGGTGGAAGATAGAGTGTGGTCCTAGATAGTGTAATAGAGTCTGAGTTAGCTATTCTAGCTCTTAGACTTATTTACTGGGCGTAAAGGTCATTTTGTGGATATTCATATTTTTCAGATAACGAGATCGTTTATCGAGTCGGGAAAGCAAAGGCAACTTAAAGGACTAGAAGAGGCATAGGATAAACCATATAGGTAGATGATTTTCTTTTGCGTTGGGACAAAAATAGATAGTTTAGAAATTTTTATAAAATATTTTTAAACGGTCACATGTGTGTGACCTATTTTGTTTGTAATAGCTTGCGTTAGAAAACTCTAATAATTATCTACATATAGAAATGTTTAATGCATACATATTTGGAAAGCTGATCTAAAATATGTATATTGTTTGGGATTATATGTTTGATGTTTGATTGGGAATATAAACTATTTGAATATAAAATTGGAGATATCTTATTTTAAGATGTCATGTGTAATCCAAACGAGATTAATTAAAAATACAAACGTATTCATACAAATTAAAATCTCAGAATTTATTATCATTTTTCACCTCGGGAATCCTAATCGTTGGAGCTCGTCGGGTCGTGACAATATTCAATTAGTTCATAACGATCTATGCATGTGAGAGATGAATGCCAATAAGAACATCCATTTGACGTTCGACTCCTTCTCACTCTGGGAATTCTCTAGCTGTCGAGGCCCGGTTGGTGGAATCGGGTCCTGACAACTATTCCAAAGATGAGTCTGAAAGGGTATATATGGAAAACCATGTCAATAAATTAAGAAAAATCTTGTGTACAATTATACTCTAATTAAGGAACAAAAAACTTTGTTCCTCTTAGCTTCCATTAATGCCCAAATAGATAGAATGTCGGTCTCATTCTGTGTATTCGATTTTATCTTTTAATTTAATAGATAGGGTTAAAACTAATTTGAACCTCAAAGTATAAGTTTAATTTGAAACACCCCATAAACTAAAAAGTCAAACAACTAAAATCTTAAACTATAAAAAATGTAACAGATTAAACCCTGACGGGTGGCTGATCACCCCCCGTTCCCAATTTACACCTACAACGGGGGGTCAATCACCACCCCCTCCCCCCCGTTTTGAATTAACGCCGCTAATCTGGGCCGATCACCCCTCATTCTGTCAAGTGTTTACGTGGCACTGGACGTATTGGGTCAGGGGTCGATGTGAGGGGCGGGGACCCCTCGTCCAACGTGCACCTCACGTGATTGGAGAATGGGGGTGCCCTCCCTCCAACGGCCCCCCGTTCCTGCCTCCTCATTTTAAAAGTATTCGGGAACAGGGGGTCAATCGCCCTAAAACGACGCCCCGTTCTCAAGAACAATATTTAAGAACAGGGGTGGTTTCGGGGCCATTGCCCACCCACCCCCCACCCCCCCCCCCCCCCCCCCCCCCAAAAAAAAATATATATATATATATATATATATATATATATTAGGGGTTGAGAACGTGGTTCACCGTCCCGAAACCACCCCCTGTTTGCACCTTCCCATTTTATAGGGTATTCAGGAACGGGGGGTCACCACCCTAAAACGACTTCCCGTTGTTGGCCATATTTTTTGGTAAGATTGAGAACAATAGGTAGCCGCCTCGAAACGGGCCCCTGATCTCAATTATTTTTCTGAGAATGAGTGGTCGATCTCTGACAATATATAAGGAAATGACCTTCCATTCTCACCCCCGCTGGCAAAAACCTTAAAACCTCCCCACCATTTTCTTGTTCAGACAAATTTTCTATGTATTAGCGACGCCAATAAATTTTGATTCAAGTAAATCAGTTGATTTAGATGAAACAACAACTTGTGATGTCAATATGGACTGGTATTCGTACTCTACGCCCATATATGGTGATTTTCGGGCATTCAATCACCTAGAAGGTAATGAAGAAATAAAGGTGCAATCGACATCGAAAATTCTAGATGATGAGCTTCAAATACCCATCGACTCGGAGGATGATACGGTGGAAAGCATACCAATAAAGGAAGAAATTTCGATGAGATTTTGTCTTAGAAAAAAATATAGTTTTTTAAAGACAATTAGAGAAAAAATAGTAGAATATGTTTTGAATAATAATTATGTGATCAAATTCATTAAAAATGAATCTCGACGACTGACAGCCGTGTGTGAAGACGGATGTGAGTGGCGACTGTATGGTTCGAAGATGCAAAATGAGATTATGTTTCAAATAAAGAGTTTCAACGATTCTCACAATTGTTCAAGAAAAATTGAGAATCACACGCTACTGCAAAATTAGTAGCAAATCATTATTTAGATAGGTTCAAAAGTCAATCTAAGTGGGAAATTTCTTCCATTATCCAAACAGCGAGAATGGGTTTGAATGTCAACATTACACCAAGTCTTGCCATAAGAGCAAGAAGCGAAGAGCGAAAACTCAATGAAGGGAAAGGTGATGAACAATACAAGCTATTGTGGTTGTATGCAGAAGAAATACGTAGATCAAATTCAGGTAGCACATTGGGTCTACAGACTTACTTGGTGGGCTCTGCCGATAATGAGTCATGTGTATTCGAAATAATGTATGTGTATGGCTGTTTGCAAGGCAAATTTTCTGTAGTGTGGTAGACCTATTATCTGTTTGGATGATTGTCATCTAAAGAGCTCGTGTCCCAGCCAATTATTGACAGCCATCAGTATTGATGGCAACGATGGAATATATTATGTTGTTGTTGTCAATGTGGAATCAGAGTGTATGGACTCATGGACAAGGTTTTTGAAATTATTGAAGAAAGACGTACAAACTGAATCGGAATATGGATGAACATTTATTTCGGATTGACAAAAAGTATAATGCATTTTCAATTGTTCTTTCAAATATTGGGCATTGTGGTAGTTATATTATTTTATGTTGACTCTCTTGATCTTTCAAATACCAAGGGTTGTTGTTTGCTGTGCAGCAGGAATTATCGTTAGCCAACCACCTCTACTTCCTCCGTCAAATGTACGTAAATTTCAAAAATCAATTTCGGAGCAGAGTATACAGAGATGTAATGTGGAATGCGGCCAGGGCAACTACAACTTTTTTTATTTCGCGATAGAAATGAGAAACTTACATCAGATTAACCCAGATGCCCACACATATCTTTGATGCACAAACCCTAGATATTGGACTAGTCATGTATTTTCTTCGATTCCCAAGTGTGAATTGAATTAAATAATTTTTGTAAGTTATTCAATGCAGTTTTATTACCTGTCAAGGACAAACTGATTCTGACCATATTCGAGATGATCCGAAAGTGCTTGATGACTAGAATTGTCAAAAATATGAGAAGTTGTGTCCATTCCATTCCATTCCATGCATTCATTTCATGAGACTAGCACCGAAAAATTACGCTCATAAATACCATCATTAGGGAACTTATCTCTAGATGTACTCACACTTCATTCATCTTATTAGTGGCCAACACATGTGGCTGCCCGTACAAAATATGAAGCAAAGCAAATCATTCCGCCCATAAAAAAGCGCCAACTTGGTAGGCTGAAGAAGAAAAGAGTGTGAGATGTCGATGAGCAGCCAAGTTTGACAATTACTATGAAGAACTCAATGATGTCGTGTGATATATGTCGGCGTTAAGGGCATAATAGTCAGACTTGTTCTGCAATTCGTTAGGAACGCATGTACATTTAAACACATTTCGCTCATATACACACTTTCATTATTGTCTAATATAGTTTTCATTATGTGCAGAAATCTTCTACACACAACAGAGGCAGAAATGTATGACTATTCAGACTGTAATTTATGTATTTATTACTATATAATGTGTGTATTTATTACAATGCGTTAGGAACGCATGTACATTTAAACACATTTCGCTCATATACACACTTTCATTATTGTCTAATATAGTTTTCATTATGTGCAGAAATCTTCTACACACAACAGAGGCAGAAATGTATGACTATTCAGACTGTAATTTATGTATTTATTATACTATATAATGTGTGTATTTATTACAATGTGTAATTTAGTGAAATAAAGTTGTAAAAATGGGCAGAGTTTCCTTTGTTTTATGACTCCTCCATAGCTAGCTTCAAACAATTCCTGCATATTCAAATCACAAATTTACAACCAACAGCTAGGTTCCAGATAATTAAGTATCACTCAAGTGCATTCATAAAGTAAAGTACAATCATACACTACATATCATAAACTAAATGACAAGCATAAACTAAAATACAATCATAATACTCATAGCGTAAACTAAAGTATAAACATTAAAGTAAAGTATATAAAATGAAATACAAAACATAAACTAAACTACGGTGGGAAACCCGAGCACTTCATTAACCGTCTCTGGAGATATCAAAATCTTTGTACCAAAGATGTACATCTTCAAACATCATGACCTCCTGGTAGAGGTTAAGTTCGCATAAAACAAGCTAACAATTCTGTCATAGCTATCGCCCCTTAATTCGTACACTTCATGTAAGACGATTCTGTCGAATATCTCTTTGAATGAATAACCGAGCGGTTTGATATATCCCGCTCAAATTGCTCTTTACACTTCTGATTTCAAAATTCATTTGAAAAATACTCAATTGATGGTCGTTGCGCTTCACACGGAGCACCTTGTGACGATAGTGGCCGGTTTGTCAGACCCCTTGAAATATTCCTCCTTGTGATATCGATGGATGATTTAGCAGAGGCCGTTCGGTAGGGCCACCTTGTGACAGACCTCATTGTGATAGGGTAGCTTTTTGTTTAATCATCAATTTTGGTGTCAATTGAAGAGAATTTGACGATTTAGGTTTAATTAGGAATTTGAGAATTTTGATGATTTAGGGCTCGGATTTGTGAGATTTTTTTATGATATTGGAAGGCAAGGATTAGGGATGGGGAAATCAACACGGTAAGGGTGTGAAATTGTCGGATTTTGTGTTGGAATCTCGGTTGAAGCCGAGAGGAAATCAGATTTTTCAGCAATAGAGTGTGGAAGGGAAGTCGATTTTTTATTTACTGTCGAGGATCAGCCCTCCGTTCTGGGGCAATGACCCCCTTTTTCTCAGCCCTAATTTTAAGAACAGAGGGTCATCACCCCACATTGGCCCTCGTTCTCCAGCTCTAATTTTGAGAACAAGTGGTAGTTTCAAGGCGGTGGCCCTCCATTCTTCCCCCCAAAGCAAATTAGGGGTTATCGCGGAGAAACGACCCTCCGTTCTCAAGAACAATGTTTAAGAACGAGGGGTGTTTTCGGGACGGTGACCCCTCGTTCTCACCCTTAATATTTTTTGGGGAGAACGGGGGGTCACTGCCCCGAAACCACCCATTGTTCTTAAACATTGTTCTTGAGAACGGGGGGTCGTTTCGGAGCAGTGTTTTCAAATACCTTTAAAATGGGGAGGCAGAAACGGGGGGCTGTTAGGGGGCGGGGACCCCCCGTTTTCCAATCACGTATGGTGCACATTTAACGCGGGGTCTCTGACCTCCACATCAACTCCCCGACTCAATACGTCTAGTGTCACATAAACACCGGACAGAACAAGGTGATCAGCCCCTCGTTTGCGGCATTAATTCAAAAATGGGAGTGATTGGCCATCTGCCAAGCTTTGATATGTTACATTTTTAATAGTTTAAGTTTTAGTTGTTATGATTTTAATTTAGACAGTGTTTCAAATCAAACTCATACTTTAGTTTCAAATTAAACTCATACTTTGAGTTTCAAATTAGTTTTAACCTTAATAGATAATATTTTCCGACAATAAAAGATCAATCTTGTTCGGACAGCTCACAAACTAAGTTTACTTCAAAAAAAAAAATAAAAATAAAAAAATCATTAAAAAAATTGCAAACTTGTTCTCCAAACAAAAAGAAAACGCCACTTTTTATACGTTGCAAACCTCTTTCCAACCTTTGAATTCAACTTCAACCACATTTTGTTTTTTATTTAATTCTTTTTTTTTTTATTTTAAATTTGTTGGCAAAGTCAATACCAGGACTTTGGGTTTAATGGGTTTCAGAAAAGAACAAATTATTAAAGCATATATTTAAAAAAATAGAGAAATACCAATTTAGACTATAATAGTTATGATGATAATTGACTAATTATATATAATTAATTTTTTACGAATCAAATTAAACCTTTCCCCGGTAAGTAATTTAAATATTACAATCAATTTATATGTTAAATCAACTACGTATATACTATATTTTTTATTTAATAAGATATTTTATCTTGATTTCTAACTGCTTTGACGATTTCTAATTTGATTTTGAACATTGTTGATCTCATTTTTCAAAATTTCAAACGCTGTCATGAAATCGAAAGAGTTCAAAATTAGATAGAAATCGTCTAGAAAGAGTTAGAAATTGAGTTAAATATTAAATTTAAAGAATAAAGGAATGATAATGTCTAAGAGTTGAAAAATTGATGTTGGATTTGTCAGAAAAAAATAAACAATAGGATCTAAATTTCAATCCTGAAAATAAAACTGATATAGATAGTCTAATCTATTAAAAGAAGTTAATGAAATAAATTAGGAAAAAACCAATTATAGACATGTACTACGAGTTATTTTCAATTATAAACACAAACTATCAATTTTTACAATTCAAAACATGTACTTTGAATAATGTTCCAATTATAGACATGCCGGACGGACGGACTCACTCTCCGTCCGTCCGGACCTCATTTTCGCCAAACAGCGGACGGACGATCTATATTACCGTCCGTCCGCTTAAATGAACGAATCATCTGCTGCCACGTCTTCCGGACGGACGGAAACTTTCAGCGTCCGTCCGGTGAAGCGGGTTGATCAAATTAACGAAAAACCTGCCACAAACTCCGATCGGACGGACTATTATACCGTCCGTCCGTAGTAGTTTTCAGTAAAAACCCTATAAGAACTACCGCGGTAGTTTTCGTAAAGTACCAATTCTAACCACGGTAAGTTCGGTTTTCTCGATCTTCTTTGAGAACGGACGGACGCTGTTGTCTGCGTCCGTCCGTCCGTCCGCACTAAAACTGCGTCCGTCCGGAGGATCATCGTAACTAAAACCTAGGGCAGGCCGATTTCTACCGATTTAACCATACAAACCGAGAAAAATCATTAGGAGATGGACCGAAAATATACCTGGTATGTTTTGCAGTCGACGATTTGGCAAGAGATTTGAAGAACGTTGATGGAAAAATCGAGTATTTCGAACGGTTTTTCGTCCGACCTAAAACTCGTCGATCTGTTATAATCGACGGAAACGGACGGACGGACTAAAGTGCGTCCGTCCATAGAGTACATATGAATTCATACGGACGGACGGACTAATGTACGTCCGTCCGTAGGTCGAGAATTACAATACTTTTACCGGACGGACGGGGAAATGTTCCGTCCGTTCGTGCACGTGGCATCGTTTAATTGGCTTGACACGAACGGACGGACGGAAATATAGACCGTCCGTCCGCTGTCTGGCGAAAATGAGGTCCGGACGGACGGAGAGTGAGTCCGTCCGTCCGGCATGTCTATAATTAGAACATTATTCAAAGTACATGTTTTGAATTGTAAAAATTGATAGTTTGTGTTTATAATTGAAAATAACTCGTAGTACATGTCTATAATTGGTTTTTTCCCAAATAAATATAATTTTGGAAAGTTAAGAGTAATTAATTGAGCAAGTAGGCATCAAAAGCCACACGTCCATCAATGGTGGAATTGAGTTTATGATTAGACTTTATTTAATGTGAACCCAACGAAGAAGCTAAGTTTTTCTTATGAAAGCTTCGCACGCAAAATATGTCATATTTTTTATGCTATAGCAAAATGTCAATTTTCGAACAATATTTTATAATGTCATCTTCATTCTACACCTAAATTTCCTGTTGTCAAAAATGAATCATACTTCCCGTCAAGGAACCTAGATTTGATTAGAAATTGCAATAAAATAAAATAAAATAAATACACAAAAAATTTAGTATAATGCATTAAATCACTTGGTAAAATGACGTTTTTGAGATAGATTTTTAATATAATAAGTTATATTGACTTGGTATGATATGATATTTGCCATATAAGTATTTGTACGTTATTTGAAAATTTAACCACAAATATTTAAGATCATTTATAAATTAGATTTAAACTATTTTTTTTAAAAACAAAAATTTTAGTGGTCAATAATTTGAACATTACCTTTAATTATGCATTAAATCAAGCATTTATGTATCATATTTTCATTTAATCAAGTGTTTTAATCTGATTTATAATTTTTTTAATCGGATATTTTAATCCGATTCTAATTCAATTTCAAACTCTGTTGATTTCTTGACCAGATTTTGAAATCGTAGAGAGAAGATCAACATGGTTTAGGTTAGAAATCGTCGAAGGGGTTGGAAGTCATGTTAAAACAATTGATTGAAAATATATGGTATATACATACTAGATTTAACAAAACGATCGGAGAAAGTTAGAGGTTCTGTTTGTCTAGAAAAATATTTTAAGATCTAACATAAATTACCGTTGACCAATGTGAAGTTTTAAATTGTATTTTGCCCCAAAAATTCTTATTATATTTATTTTTTGATTCTTAATTATGCACATTTCTAAATAAGTAGCCTGACATGCTGATCAAGAAGAAAATGAACCACATTCCAGCCAGCACCCAAATTTCTACAATAATTTAATAGTTTTCGAAGAGTTGACATTTGTTATTCAACAGTCGTTAGCGTGTACTCCTGTCTTTCTCCGCCTATTTTCCCTGTTTGCCTAACATTCGTCATCTTCCTCGATGAAAATTGGTTTATAAAACCCATTCTTCCTGAAGAAGTGATTCTCTCAAAAGTTTTTTCTATTCATATTTCTCCAATGGCTTCCTCTTCTAAACCCAGAAATAATTCATGCAGAAACCTGATCACTCTATCGTTTCTTCTCCTTCTCCTTCTTCTTCGTTTAGGTTTTTGCTCTGCAACTCGGCCTGTTCGGACGACGACAATGGAGGATCGAGAAGCTTGGAGAAAAACAGAGAACATGAAGCCTTTCGTTCCAAACCAGAAAGTAGGGTTTCAATTTAAAGGTCAAGCTTTTCCTGTTCTTCCAAAAGGACGAGTTCCTTCTTCAGGTCCATCTAAGAGGCATAACTCCTACGTCAATTCTTCTCCGAAGAACTGAATACACAGGCGGATCAAATCCTCAACAAGTTTTCTGATTCTTCTACCGTAAATATATATTTTTTGATTATTTTGAATCACTTGATTTCCAGTTTACGATGATCTAATGGAGCTTAAAGATTCATTTCCATGGCGTTTTTCTTTTCTTTTCTTTCTGCAATTTTCATATTCAAATTGTCCGTGGACCTTCAAGTCAAATCACTTACTTTGAATCATTCACTAAAAGCCAGCCTGCTTTTTTTTTTTTTTTTTTTTTTTTGAGGATAACCAATCAACACGGCATTAAATTTGAAAAGAGTGCAAAAAATGGTCGAACTAAAGTTAATGGTTCATTCACCGTTGTCATATAATTGAGTTCAATCATTCATGACATTTGAGTTCTTCTTCTTCTTCTTTTCTTTTCTGTTAAGCAATTTCAAGAACAGATAACAGAGCTCTCTATTTGCTACACTAAAACAGCAAATATCAATTTAATTTAATTTAATAAAAGAAATAATGAAAATCAATGAGTTTAATAATTTCACG
The DNA here is from genome assembly GCA_022432975.1 of Begonia masoniana. NCBI lineage: Eukaryota > Viridiplantae > Streptophyta > Magnoliopsida > Cucurbitales > Begoniaceae > Begonia > Begonia masoniana. Next base: position 40,014,142 of record CM039507.1, read on the forward strand.
CAAATTAGATCAAACGAAAATGACTAATCCTAGTAGGATTTTTCAGGATGAGAAGACTCTCATTTATTAGATATCGTTGTCCGTTTAAAGCTTATGTCCCCACTTGGGTTTATCTTTTATTTTTATCCAAATGGGAAAGGCAAAAATTTTAGCCTCAAATCTTTTTCTGATATTGACTTTTTAAGTTAATCAAATTTTTTTTAGCATGGTTAACGTATGCATCCTTTTATTGCAATAATTAAGCACTAATCACAAAACAAAAAACAAAAATCGAACCCCCTGAAATGTACCTGAAAAACCTCAACCGAGTAAAAAATTTATGGAATTCGCTATGTCAAAATTTGAAGTACATAGATAATTGCATAATATGTATAATTCATTTAAACCCCTAAAATAAGTCGGTACAACGGGGTCTCCGACAACTAAGAAAAATCTATAATTTGATTATTTAACTTTGATTGTACGAAGAAGTTTTTGATCCGATAAAAAAAAAAAAAATTAGGTCATTAAATTCTAATAGCTGCAATCAAAGAAACATGATTATTCCTCGTAATGTGATTGAATACACAGATAATTTGGTATGTACATATGCAAATCTCCCTAATAGTAGTTGAATTTATGCGTAGTTGATCGAGTATGGTTGAATGTTGTAAAATTTCATCCAAAAAAAAAAAAATTAGAAGTAAGCAAAATGATTTTTGGTTTGAATACAACGCAGCCCTAACTGATTGGATCTGCTTTTATTCAAGATTTTTACATCTTCTTTGTGATCACGGAATTTGAAAAGGTTATCATCATCTTCGCTTGATTGGGCTATGGTCAGAAACTGACGAGAAAAATCCAAATATTTATTCCCTAAAAATATAAGAATTAAAGGAGAAAAAGTCAATGTTGGCGCGTAGACTTTGGAGACAAGAGTTAAATTCAACTCTAGAGTACGTAAAATGTACATAAATTATTGAATGGAAGACAAATGGCAAAGAATAAAGTCGTCCCCATGTTACAAAGGGAATTTATAATTTGTACTATCTATATAATATGATAAGTGTAAAATCTGGAGATCTGAAAAGTAAAAATAATAAAGGAATTAAATATAAGTGAAAGAGGATATTAATGCACATAGTGTCTTCCGTATAGAAACCAAAGGCCATGGGGTGATAATTTGGGAAAAAAAAGTCATATATTTGCACGGTCTATTTATGATTTATTGCTTTCTATCCCATTCGTCCTTATTTCGACATATCCATTTAGACCTAATTAATTATTATATAAAAATTTAGGACGGCAAAGACTTTCTGATAATGGGCCCGGAGTTCTATAGATTTGTATTTTTCTTTCTAGCTGATCTAATTTCCAAGGAGACATTGTGATCTAATTTCTAAGGAAATTTATTCAGTCCTTACAAAAATTATGGAGTTTTGGAATTTAATGCAGAAATTTTGATTTATGATCAAGACTCAGTCTGAAAGGTGTTGGATCAGAAGATTTAATCGTCGAGCTTCAGGGAGAAACGAAGGATTTCAAAGGTAAGAAGTTTTTGTTTAAATTTTTTTCATACGAGAACCTTAGTCTAAATCAGAAGCATTAAAGACGGAATTCATGTGAAAAAATACCTTAGGACAAGTGCTTTCGATATTTGACTGACAAATAAGGGTGATCGGGAGAAATAGATCGGTGACTAGAAATCCCAATCTGATGAACATAACGCCTATGTTCATGAATGCTATGGTGTTTTTTGCGAAAAACGCTAGTTTTCATTTTATGCGATGGCATTTTGTGCAAACTTCGGAGTTTGCAAAAGAATGACAACTTAGATGTCATGACCCAAGGGCGAGCTAGAGCAGAAACGCCTGGTCGGGTGACCCGATTTCTATGAAGGGAACCCGATCATCCAATCCAAGTCTAAATTTGACAATGGAAGTCTTAAGAATATTTACAACCAAACCCACAATATGAAATTCCAAGCAGATAGTATAATAAAAATAAATGTTTAACAATAACCAAACGTGCATGAAAGTAAAGAAAATTCAATCCATCAGTTATGGTTATATACCCAAATCAAATACTAAGTTCTTACCAAGAAGATACAAATAAAGTTCTAACAGGAATTGAACAACTAGCTACCGCCTCCAAACTCTAATGAAGCTATCTACTCTTCTTTTTATGTGGATTAAGAAAAGAGTCATTGGGGTGAGTGACTAACTCAGTAGAAACATTATTCCTAATGTATATTATTTTAAAAATAGGTTTTATTTTTATTTTCAAACCGTGATTAAACTTCGAACTATGCATGATTTGTAAAATAATTAAGGAAATATATTTCATTCTTTTTAAAACTGTCACATACATAGGTGGCTATACACTGAAAATAACCCTCATCATTTTCTACAAAAAACGTCATCAGTGAAAAATGAGTGTCACACGAGGATCACTCCGACACATATCCACATAAAGACGGTGATTCGAAGACCAAACAACGTCTTATGTGATCGAAAGAAACTGTGACAGTAATCCAAAGATCCATCCCATTACCTAAGTGATCGGCGATCGATAGTCAGCCACAACATCAACTCAAACCATAAACACATTGATCAGATTTAGGGACTCAAAACCCAAGGAACACGTCATCACTGCCCTACTACCAGTTTTCAGTACGTACATACAATATCACTTTCACGCAACAGAAAGTGTACGAGATAACATTGTGCTACTTTGACGCCAAGCCTGCTCAAACTATCAAAAAAATTCATCCTCTCAACATAACACAACATAACTCAAATCTTGTAATGCTGAAAATAAACATGAGAAAATTATACGTACATATACGAATAAAAATTGACGTGTTGATGATCAAACCTCGTCATACTTTTATAAGTGGCAACCCACCAAAACAACATTCTCCCAACATAACACGACATAATTCAACTCATGTAATGCTGAAAAAAAAAACATGAGAAAATTATACTTCAACATACGTATAAAAACTGAAGTGATGAAGACCAGACTCTGTCATATTTTTATAAGTGGCAACCTACAAAAATAACATTCTCGAAAACAATGCAAGCAATGCGGAAGCATAAATTCTTTACCTCGACGATGACTAATCTTCTTCCTTACAGAACCAGCAACCTCAGGTACTGATTCAAAGTCAACAAATTCTTTCGAGCCTATAAAGAAATCAAAGTTATTAAAATCTCACTCAACTCTAAGGGGAGATACTTGGATGAGCCCTAAACCAGAACTAGGAACTTAATCTAACAACTTAAGAGCATCCATGAATGCCAAGGCAACAATTTTTTCTCAAAAGTAATATGTGCGGTCGACCTCTAACCTTACGCAGTTGACCTCGCAGTCTCCCTGGCTGGTCTACAGTCATGTTGACTGATATGCGGTCGCCCTGGATTAATCTGTAGTCGACCTCAGCGGTCGCCCAGAACAGTCCACGGTCGCCCACGAATTTCATTTGTCAAATTGACTTTTTGCGCGGTTGCTAACTAGGGTGACGTTTCCAGGGACGGAACGTCGCAAAAATCACACCTTTTCTCCACTGATTTTGTAACGCCCCGAGTTATCTGAACCCGATTCGCTACACAAGATACTGAACCGAACTATGAATTTTTGAGAAAATTTTAAAATTTTATTCAATGATTAAGATTTGACTCTTAAAACTTTAAAACTTGCAGCGAAAAAATCATCGTATATAAAAAAAAAACAATACTTATTAAATAGTTAAAATAGCCAAGATGGTTGGTTGAAAGAGAAAAGAAAATAGAACACATCGACCGATCACTAAACGACAAAAGTCTTTTACTCACAAACAGAACAGAACACATCGACCGATCACTAAACGACAAAACACCTCTACCACACAGACCACGTGATTTCCATGCGATTGAAATAATTCGGCAGACGACGTCTACCGCTCACAAACGACAAGCATTCTCAGCTCATATCTGCAGATAGAACAAACTACGTCTTTCGATCGCTAGACGACAAAAATCCTTACTTCACATCTACCGATCGCAAAACGACAAATTTCCTTCCTACATCATCCGATTACCAAAACGACAAAGCTACTAAAGACTTATACCGAAGACATCTACCGATGACTTCTACTAAAGACATCTTCCTGATGGCTTCTTCTGAAGACATCTTCCGATTACAAAACGACAAATTCTAATACTCACATCCACCGATGGACTATATCCACCGATAGACAAAACTCTCGACTTCTACCGATAGACATCATCTACCGATAGATCAAAAATACTCAACATCTGCCGATAGACATCATTTACCGATAGATCAGAGATACTCAACATCTGCCGATAGACATCATCTACCGATATATCAAAACACTCAATGAAAACAGCATAGTAACAATTTCACTATAAACAAAGAAAACTCTGACTACCAAAAGAACTTGAGCATTTTACTAAAACCGTTCAAAACTACTTAAATTCATGTACTACTCCAAAATTTGGTAAAAACCACTATTAAAAACTAACAGAGTATCATTATCAGAAAAAGTCTCAAATTGTATTCAAAACATTAAAACTACTACTGTCACTAAAACTCTCAGTATATTTAAATTGAATCATAGTTCACTAAACCTTCTCATCTACTGACACCAGTTAAACTGCCCCATCAGTTCGCCAAGTCGAGGCATGAATGTGCTCCCCCAACCAGCCTATTCCTCAACATGCTCAGAAAACACACCTGAAGTCACTTCTTCACCTACATCACAAAACTCATCTATTAGCTTAATGCTAAGTAAGTAAAGCAATAATGAAATGGAACGCTGAAATATAAATTTCTAAACATGCAGTTTCTATTTTCTCATCTCAGTTGCATATGCATTCGTTTATGATCTGATCCCCCTGTGAAATTGGGAGTTGGATCACTTCTCCCAAAGTCATACATCCTCTCTCTCAATTAAGGGGCAGATTAGTTCCCTTAACAACTGTTCAGATCCCCCTGTGAAATTGGGAGTTTGATCACTCCTCCCAAAGTATAAATCCCTTCATAAGTTAAGGGGTGGATTAGTTCCCTTAATAGCTTGTCTGTTACAGTCTGTTCATTCCTTACCATGCCATATCATGTAAATTTATTTTCGCATACTTTCAAAATATGATGCATGACATACAAACTTATTCAAGCAAACATAACCCTACTGTTTTGTGATGTAGGCTCGAAGGCACAAGCATACTTCACTTACTTGGTCTCCTGGAAATCGCTCGGCTGTAAGCTACTTTAGAAGCTCGCTCACCTAAAGTCATAACAGTACATTAATCAAACCTTCACTAATCTTCACCAAGAATCAATCAGAAGTTTGAGGAAACCAGTTTGAAACCCTGCTACCCGTGCATTCCCATTTATCACCAAAACCCGAACCTACTCTCAATCACAGCATCCTCGAAATTTCTCACATTGTACTCCCTCAGTTACCTAACTGCTAAAAAAACAAGAAAATGAGGAAAAACTTACCTAGGTTAAAAGAGAATCGAGCAAGAGAATCGCCAAAAGGGTTCTGCTGGAGAGTTGAAGGCCGAAAGAGGAATGATAAACAGAATAGTGGCGGCTACAGTGCATTAAACTGAAACTTCTCTCCTTAAATACGTTATCCACTTTTAAATTTCCAATTACCCTTATGCCCTTGCCTAGTCATCCATTAACCCTACTTTTATTATTGTCATTTAAAGTGTGCCATTAATTTAAAAAAGAATTGAGAACTGGTGTTCGATAGAACCGGGTGTTACAGATTTCGATCATATTCGGCCATTTATCCTGCAAGGACTTCACATAAAAACACTAATGGATTCGAGCTCCTTTGCTCGAATTCGAACAAAACTTATAAACCCTAACCTAATAATCTGAAAATGGAGGTAAAAACAGACTTACCGCTGAAGCTTGGTGTCAAACACCTTGGTTGGACGAATCAGAGGTCTAATGACATGCCTAGGGGCCCAATCTCTCGAAGATCCAATAAAGACCCAAACTTTAATTATTTTTCTTACTTATTACGTGTTTCTTTGCAGATCTTAATCTCGAGGATGGATCCACTTGGGAGATTAGCCACGTGGGACACACGGATAAGTTGTGAGCTTCATCGGACGGGAATTTGTCTTCCCGGCATCCCAAAAGTGTAACCATTTCAATTATGCATTTTTCTTTTCTTTATTTTCATGAACACCTTTGATGTATTTTCTTTTTTTTGAAACTTTGGCAAACATTTTAGCCCATTTGTGAGGGTAATGTGAGTTATAAGCCTTACTCAATTTATGCATTTGATTGTTGGTTAGGATTAGAATGGTGATGATTAGCTATGGGTTGAAGACCAAAAAGCAAGTCATTATCAAGCCCTAAAGGAGGGATTGTTTTTTTTAAATTCAAATTTGAGTGCCAAAAGATCAGCCACCGTCGGATCAACGCTTCAGCGCGCGCCAGCTCTTTAATCCGTGCCTTCATCCGTGCGCACTTCATCTCGGCCCTCCATCGTTGCACCTCATCCATGGCTTCAAATTGTTAGCAACAAGCACACCAAAAACCCTAGCTATTCATCACTTGGGTCTATAAATAGGCATTGATTAGAAGAAATGAAAAACTTTTTTCACATTGCTAATACAGGAGTCACCTTTGCCTCTTTTGATAGTTTTGGAATTACCTTCGTCGGAAAGGTAAGCCACGGATTTCTAAATCCATGATTGGAGTAGAGGAGTCCCTTACTAACTAGCTCACGGTTGCTAGAATCAGTAAATATTGCTTCCGACCTCCATTCTTCCTTGGAAGATTGAGCTAAGTGGGAGCCAAACCGGTGCCCTACGATGGTAGATATTCCTATACTTGACCCCGGAAGCCTCACGTAAGATAGCTTTCGGGCCCACCAAAGGGTTTACATCTTCTTTCTCTTCTATCTTCTTCATTTCACACACATTATTCACTTCGTTTTTCCTACGTTTTTCGTTCGCTTACTCATCACATTGTCAGTCATATTCATCTTACACACACCGAGTACGTTGTTTGTATTTTGTGGGTTTAACACGGGTTCCCTTTTTGGGTAGCCCCGTGTCATCTAAACCTTTCCTCTTCTTCCTCCTTCTCTCGGCCCACTCTCCCTCTTTCTCCTTCTCTCTAGCGGCGGGCAAAGTAAGAATAGGAATAGGATTTCCATCCCTATTTATCAAACTTTCTATTATTCACACATTGACCCCACATTTTTCTTGATTTATAAAATGCACTCATACCTTATTTTAAACAAAAATTCTTCATCCGTTAATAACTTAACATTATTCTAATTATGACTCGAGGTAAATTCTCAATTACTCGATATTAATTTTCTTTAAATTAACCACGTGATAATTTACCTAATTATTGAATGACCAAGATTTATGAACAACGTGGCAATTTAAAAGTCAAACAAACTAACCTATGATACGTCATCAGTCAAAAGCTAAAAATTTGATACATGAAAATTTAATTAATATAAAAATACCAGGTTTTACACTAGATGTTTAAGGTCGGAACATCGAGGCATGTTGAGGGACATATGTTAGTGCGTTGTGGCAAAGATATTCCATGGCGTTAGTCGAGTATGCCAAGGCGTGAAGATGTAATTTATGCCAAGGCGTTGTAACGCTGAGGCATACACGAGGAGTATGCCTCATGTATTAGTTTCCTAAACCCGATCTCCCTCTGATACTCCATCACGATTTGATTTTTAAACTAGAGACATTAGTTTCATAACGTTTTCATGCATACTGATTTAGTTTGTGTTCAATAATTTTGATGTTTAATCCAAAAATTTAATTTTTTTCATTAAAACCCAAAACTCGAACAAAACCACAAAAATTGGGTTAAATCGAAACCAACTCTTGAAGATTCATGAATCATCCTCGTATATTCTCTTTTCAAGATTGTCGTCACGCTATTTGTTGCCCAAATACAAACCTAGGTCAACTTCCAAGTTCGAATTCTAAAATTTTTACAAGAAACGACAAATAGAAAAAGGATACTGCTTATCGGGGAATCTTTATTGTTGGGATAGTTAATTCTACACGATTCAACCAAATGTCAAATTTAATGCATATTTGCCCTCACATGGGCCCGACTACATTAAAGCCCATTAGTCAAATTTTAAAATGACAATCGAAAATTGTATTCAAGGAGAAGTAAGTTTTGTGTAACTTACTATCAAATCTCCGGATTTTAAACAAGGCATATACGTGAAATGCTTGATGACACAACGGCTTCTTATTGATCCAAAGTGGGATACTTAAGATTGACACTTGGTACTCTGTTTTATGGCCTAGTGATTCCGAGATGTCATCCACACTTCTCCTATTAATAGGAAAATGCTCAAGGCACCAAAGACAGAAAAAAAGAACTCAATCCTAGAAGAGTGGAAGTGATCGAGTCTTATCATGTTGACTTGAGCGTGAGAATTTTTCCTTTATGAGAAAATGGTCGAGGAACTATCCTAGTTGTCTTTCATTCGAATGACTTGGACGAATCATTAAGCAAAAGAGAATTTGACTAAGGAAAGGGAATACTCAGTGTCTCACAGTAATTGAGGTCACGGGAGAACGAAATGAAGAGACAGAATCTTTTGAGAACTACACAAAAAGAATGATCATGTCATAAGTAAGTTAGAGAAGAAGAAAAAACAACCTCAAAAAGTTTACTAAGAGTTCATAGCTTCATCCATTTAATGTTCAAAAATTTAAATTCTCGTCATATGATAATAACAGCAAACTTGGAGAAATGTTTCTGCAGAAATGGCGATAAACTTTTAAAAGACTGAAAGAGAAGGCCATTGAAAGAAGATGATGATGCTAAGCTCTGAGCAAATAGATGCTAAGCTCTGGTCCTCCGCACTTATCTGGATTCACCATGTAAAAGGCTTCCGAGTCTTTAGACCCAACCACTCTCTCGAACTTCGCTCTCATAAACATCGTTTCCCCTTCTTCTCCATCCTCCTTCCGCCATGGCAGCACTCCGGCTCCCATTGAAATCGGCTCCACCGCTTTCAAAACCTTCCACTCCTCAGACCCACATTCCATTTTCACAGCGTACCCGCTTTTCTTCCCGTTGCAGTAGGTCCGCCATTGTTGCTCCTCGAGGAGCTTTGTGGCTGTTCTTCCCTTTGGTTTCTCTGGTTTTCTCTCGCTTTCTAGTGCGATCCTAACCTGCCCTGAAGCCATTTCCTTGATTAGGAGGCTTGTCGGAATGGAAAGCTCGATTAGAAAGGGCGGATTCAGTTTCTGATCGTCCTGAAACGCGAAATGAACGTGACCTCTCCGGTGGCCAAAAAGGGTTACTATCACTCGCCGGCCGAGGCTACAGTGGTGAGATGACGACCGGCTTTTGCTGAAAACCGTAAGAGCCGATCGGAGTTTCAAAACAGAAACTGCCGAGTGCTTCTTTCCCAGCGCAGGGAAAGATTGAGCTTCATCTGAGTATCGCCGGATTCCGATCTCCTCTTCTTTCTCGTCGTCGGAGAACTGATAAGTAAGAATCCTCTCATCGTCATCTTCTTCGTCATCGACCCTCTTTTTGCAGTTGAAATATCTTTTGGAGAAGGAGAAAGAAGAATCAACGGAGGATTTAGCCATGAGAGTTTTCATGGCCGGAGGAAGCAAGAGAAGATCAAAAGAAGAAGACTCAGATCCAGAATGAGGAGAGATGGGGTGTTCTTAATGCATAGTTTTTTTCTGGAGGGTGGTTAAGTAGGGTGAGTTAAAGTCATCTTCTGAGCAGAAAAGGTCAAGATCTGTGGGGGCAGAAAGAAATGGGCGACGAGGAAGGTGAGCAGTCGTACCTACCCAGGAAAGCGAGAGAACGGAAATGGAGGTAAGATTGGAAAAGCATGGCAGAGAAGGAATAGACAGCGAGAAGTAGGAGAAGGAGAATAAATTGATCGTTCTTTACTCTCACTGTCAGTCCTAATCAATGGAACTGCTTAGTAGACAGAGAGATCTTCTGGTTTGTATCAGCAGTAGAATATCTGATCATGCAACACGTGGTGCAAAATAGTGGTGTGCAAAATAGTGGTTTGCCGTTTACAAAAGAGTGATATAAATAATTAAATTTTAACTTACAGCTTAAACGGTTGAAATTATTAGTAATTTATCATATTCAAATTAGCTTCATCCACTATATTTATTTATCTCTATATTTTGTGATGCTTGTTATGAGAAATTGAACTTTGATCCCATGAAGTTTGTCGGGTAATAAGAACGTGCCGGCTCGTCAAAGGAAAAAAAGGTTGACTAGCAAAACCTCCAACTTCTCTATACCCAATTCATGTTTCCTCTTCCAAGTCTCTCACAACAATCCTCAAATATCTTCCATGCATTGTTGTATTACTTCTTTTATTTTGCATGTCTCACAAACAATCGTTTCCAAATGATGATGGTTATAATAGCTCCATAAACAACATTGAATATGATATTATTAAGATATTGTCTTTTTGCCATGGGAAGTCATATAGAATGTTTAAATCACATAGCTAAATAAAAATAAAGTATCGAACAAATAGGAAAATTCTTGATTACTTATAAAAAAAACTCTGAGAGTGAAAGAATACAGATGTTGTCGCAAGTGTGAACAATCTCCACTAGATCATAGATGTCATTAGAAAAATCTAAATTAATTCAACAATAAAACCGAACTAAAAATATTGAAAAACAAGAAGGAAGAATCAGTCTGCCTCATCATTAGACAAAATTAGAATCTGTTTGGTATTACTATAGTTTTTATTTTAATAATCACTGTTAGCTGTATTTTTAAGACAATCAATTGCAAAAAACTAGATAAATTAACTTTTTAATAGTGATTTATCGATCTTATTTATTTGACAAATTATATTATTCAATTATTAAATTATATAAAAAATTAGAATTAAGAGAGAAAATAGGTAACAAAATGTTGTTATTTAAAAATCTAGAGAATTAAAATGAAAAAGAAATTTAGTGCATCACAACATTCTAGATAATTGGGAAAGTAAATACTGAAAACTATATTTTATAATTTCTAAAAAATTGTTGCTAACTTAAAAAAAAAAAACACTTATTTTATTTTGTTAACAAACACTTAGAACAGGAAAAATTATAAGACAAACGCTTTTAGCCTTACAAAAATAATACCCAACGGAACCTTAAGTTAGCCCAGTCCAAGACTTTGAAGCGGTCTAGGTTTGATTCTGTAACGACCCCAGTAGGGCCGAGACCAAACCATGACTCCTTTAGACTTATTCGTATATCCTTACTGTTCTTATTTAGATTATGCCCCTGTTCATTTCTTCTTTTTTTTTTTTAACAATCAAAACTTAACTCAAGACATCACACGCAATTTATTAAACATCGCTCAGTAATGAAATACAGTACACATCTGCCGGCGGGCAGTGTAGAATGCTTCAGCCGATGAGCGGAAGCTTCAGCTTTTAACTGCATCTACCGATAGAGAATAAACCCACATCTACCGATGGTCACGTGCCCGCCACGCAACTCATCAATTTCCATCCAGCAGTAGACATCTACCGGTGGACACGTGCGTTTCATGTGTCTAATTAAAACATTACCCAGTCACTAAACGACAAAACAACACCTATATCATCCGGTATACTTACATCATCCGATATTTGAAATTCACTACATCTACCGATCGCTAGACGACAAGACAACACTTATATCATCCGGTGAACAAAAATTAATCACTATCCACCGGTGACGTCAGCCAGAAGATGTACTCATCCAACTTCTATCACCCAGCAGTAAAAATACAAAAAAACTTCAAGCAACCTGTATCGTCAAAAAGATGTCCTGACCTTCACAGTTCTCATACACATAGACATAAACATAGGCAGACATAAAACGTGGACTCATCTAGGATACATGTAGCGGAAGACTTAATTAAAACGGGTCATTCAGTATTCTTAAAATCATCCCCAAAATTCTGGTAACCAAACTAGGCAATTATAGAATCCAATATTCTAAAAAAAAAGGGTCTCATTCTACTTGAACGTCAGTTCAATATAAATCTTACTGACATTGTATGAGCATAACTATGAGACATTCTCGCCTGCCAGCCACAGACTTCCACCCTGAGCACCACCCTGCAACCAGCCTTAGACATCATCACTGAATTTGGAATCTTCACCTGCTAAATCTTCGCCTACATCATAAGGTATAAACTATAAGCCTAATGCTTAGTAATGAATGCAATACTATCAAGTATCCATAAATGCTCATTTTAAGAAACAAAAGCTCATGAATCTTTCCTTATTCATATTCATACTCAAAGTCTTCATTCTTGCTCATCATTCATATTCTTCATTTATATTCATCATTCATATACATCATTCATATTCATCATTCATACACATCATTCATATTCATCATTCATGTTCATCGTTCATATTCTTCGTTCATGTTGTGTGGATTAAGGGAGGATTTTTGCCGGTAAAGGGGGTTTGACAGTGAGAGTGCACATAGTTCCCTTGCGGGTCGTATCCTGGTCCTTCTTTTGGACAGTGACATACGCCAAACCGCCCCCAACCCTCGCTTAATTCACGTTGCATAAATTTTATATTCTTATCTTGTTTGTGAGAAAACATGCTCTTAAAACGTTTTCATATGCATAAAACATTCATGATGCATGAACATGAAAATTCTTAAATCACCAAGCTACAGAACAGAGCACTATTCAACATGAAACCTTACCATTGAACTAATCATCAGCATAAACATTAGACAGTAACATAAAGGAACTTCTAATCACTGTATGAGTTTCTACCTAGCATCCTTTGATGTAGGGTCCTAATGACCGAGAAACCTATACATTCACTTACCTGGTTTCCTTAGCAACTTGAGCTCCTTTTCTTCAGACTTCTTCACCTAAAACATTTACATTGCAGTAGTTAAAACAAAATCCTAATAGTCCTAATCACTAGCCACCCTAGAGTCTAATAGCTTAAATCATTCCCGAGTCTCTTAGTCTAGTTTCTCTGTGCACAGTCTGAAATCTAACAACCATAACAGCTAGGTTCAACTACGATTAATCAGGATTGATTATTTTAAGCGTCCAGAATCGATTCGGAATGACATTATTAATCTCGGGTTTTAAAATGTCCTTATCATCACTCGGCCATTGAAGAATCCAAAACTTCAACACATAGCTTAAAACAGAGCTTAACAACAAACAGATATCTACATTGCCAAATTCGTAACTCGAGCACTGAGTAGCTGAGAGGTAAGCAAGGAAATCGATCGCCGAAGGAGGGATTTCCAGTTGGCTGAGAACGAGGGCTCGGGAGAGAAGAAATCACCGAGAGTAGAAGATGTCGGCTACAGTGGTTTAAAATGAAGTTTGAACCATTTTCATTTTCTTTAAATACCGGTCTCAAACCTCCATTATTACAACTTTGCCACTCAACCTAGTTTAAATCCACATGTAATTAATTAAGCTTGGCATAAAATTCCAAATCGTGAAGATTGAATAATCATGACCGTTAATACAGTTAGGAAGTCACCTGGTTGAAGTTGTTGGGCGTTACATCCACCCCTCCTTAAATAAAATTTTCGTCCTCGAAAATTGATCAATTAAATAGCTCTGGATATTTGTTCAACATGTCTTGCTGTCGCTCCCATGTGGCTTCTTCAATGCCATGGTTTTTCCATAAAACTTTCACTAGCGGAATCTCTTTATTCCTCAGGGTCTTAACTGTAGATTCCAATAACTGTACCGGCTTCTCTTCATACACCAGTGTCGGCTCCAGTTCAATATCTGTTGGCTGGATAACTTGCGTCGGATCCCGTATGCATTTCCTTAACATTGATACATGGAATATGTTATGAACTTTGTCCAATGATGGAGGCAATTGCAGTCTGTAAGCTGTACTACCAATTCTTGCCATGACAGAGAAGGGTCCAATAAACTGTGGAGTAAGTTTTCCCTTTTTGCCAAATCTTAAGACTCCTTTAAACAGTGAAATCTTTAGGAATACTTCATCTCCAACCGCAAACTCAAGATCTCTTCTTCTTTGATCTGCATAACACTTCTGTTGGCTTTGCGCAGTCATCATTTTTTTCCTAATAATAGAAATCTTATCTGACATCTGTTGTAGAATTTTGGGGCCTAGAAGTTTTGCTTCACCAACCTCATCCCAATATAGGGGTGACCTACATTTCCTGCCATACAGTGCTTCATAAGGTGCCATACCAATGGTGGACTGATAACTGTTATTGTAGGAGAATTCCACTAAGGGTAAGTATCGACTCCAAGATGTCTGGAAATCCAGCACACACGCTCTCAACATATCTTCAAGTATCTGGATAGTCCTCTCAGATTGACCATCGGTTTGAGGGTGGAAAGCAGTGCTGAAAGACAATTTTGTTCCTAGTGTGCCTTGCAAACTTTGCCAGAATCTTGAGGTGAATCTAGGGTCACGATCGGAGACAATAGACAAGGGGATCCCATGCAATCTAATAATTTCCTGAATGTACAGGCTAGCAAGTTGTTCCATTGTAAAAGTCATTCTTACGGGTATAAAGTGTGCTGATTTAGTCATTCTGTCAACCACAACCCAAATACTATAATGTCCTTTAGTCGTCCTTGGTAATCCCACTACAAAATCTATGGCAATGTTCTCCCACTTCCATTCGGGGATCGGTAGAGGTTGAAGAGTACCTCCTGATCGTTGGTGTTCTGCTTTAACTTGCTGGCACACCATGCATGACTCAACAAACTTAGCCACGTCTCTCTTTAAATTTGGCCACCAATAATGTAACTTCAAGTCTCGATACATCTTGGTGCTACTAGGATGTACAGAGAAGGGGGATGAGTGAGTCTCGGCCAAAATCAACTTACGTAATTCCTCATTGCATGGAATATACCATCGATTCCTAAATTTCAAAATACCATCACTAGAGAGGCTAAACTCAGGGGAGGCGTCTTTTAACTTACTCATCATGCTACTATTCTCCTTCGAATCCTTTTACTGTGCCTCCTTGATCCTGTCCAAAATAGTTGGTCGAATAGATAAATCAGCCAGTAAAGCTGACAGCTCGGGAACTATTTCCAATTCGAACTTCTGAACTTCCTTCCTCAAAAGTACAGACATGGTTGATACTGCGGGTTGCATTGTTGTTGACATCCTGCTTAAAGCATCGGCTACAGCATTAGCCTTGCCCGGATGATACTTAATTTCAAAGTCATAATATTTAACAAATTCTAACCAACGTCTCTGTCTCATGTTTAATTCCTTTTGAGTGAAGAGATACTTCAAGCTCTTGTGGTCAGAAAACACTTCGCACTGCTGTCCATACAAATAGTGTCTCCAAATTTTCAGTTCAAAAACAACAGCAACTAGCTCCAAATCATGAGTGGGGTAGTTCTGTTCATAACTCTTTAGCTGCCTAGAAGCATATGCTATAACCTTGTCTTCTTGCATCAAAACACACCCCAGACCAACTTTAGAAGCGTCACAATAGACACTAAACTTTCCTTCTTCAGTTGGGAGAGTCAAAAGTGGGGCTGTCGTCAACTTCAGCTTAAGTGTCTGGAAGCCATCTTCACAAGCTTCGCTCTAAGAGTACTTGGTGTCCTTCTTTGTCAAATTAGTTAAGGGCTTAGCTATCATAGAAAATCCTTTAATAAACTTCCTATAATAGCCTGCCAAACCAAGAAAACTACGGACTTGACTGACATTCATCGGCTGTGGCCAGTCCTTAACATCCTAAATCTTGGTTAGATCTACTGATATACCTTCAGCAGAAATGACATGGCCTAAAAAGTTAACCTTATCCAACCAGAACTCACATTTGGATAACTTGGCATAAAGTTGTTGCTGTCTCAGGGTTGTCAAAACTATTCTTAAGTGTTCTGCACGGTCAGCTTCAGTCTGTGAGTATATAAGAATATCATCTATGAATACAATCACAAACTTATCCAAACATTCATGAAACACTCTGTTCATCAAATCCATAAAAGCTGCAGGTGCATTAGTCAGTCCAAATGACATTACGAGGAATTCATAATGTCCATAACGGGTCCTGAAGGCAGTCTTAGGTATATCACTCTCCTTAACCTTCAGTTGGTAGTACCCCGAACGCAAGTCAATCTTTGAAAACACTTTAGCTCCTTGTAATTGGTCAAACAAGTCATCGATACGGGGCAAGGGGTACTTATTCTTAATTGTCAACTTGTTCAGTTCTCTGTAATCTATGCACATTCTAAGAGAACCGTCTTTCTTCTTAACAAATAAAACAGGTACACCCCAGGGAGAACTACTAGGGCGTATGAATCCCTTGTCTACTAATTCCTGTAGTTGGACTTTTAATTCCTTTAGTTCAACAGGTGCCATGCGATAAGGATTCTTAGATACGGGTACTGCCTCGGGATATGTATCAATTACAAACTCTATTTCTCTATCAGGTGGTAATCCTGGCAAATCATCCAAAAATGCTTCAGGGAAATCTCGGACTATAGAAATATCTTGCAATTCTATCTTATTCCTCACCCGAGTATCCATTACACTAGCTAGGTAACTTTTACAGCCATCTTTCTGTTGACTTAAATGATGATTAAGTATAAATTTGTTTTTGATGATGTGTTATATGATAATGTAATTTGATTATGCTTATTAAATGAGAATTATGAATTATGCTTTTAATCTGTTGGAAATACCCTTAAGAAGGGTATTTTAGTATTTAATGCTTATGTTTTAAGTGTCCAGAGCTGAAACGTGTTTAACAAAGTGATTCTGTCTTCCGGTCACTAAACGACAAGGCGGATAAGCAAAGCAAAGTACTCCACCGCTCGCTAAACGACAAAGGCGGATGAGTAAATGGAATTACTCTTCCAGCCACTAGACGACAAGGCGGATAAGCAAAATGAAGTTCTTCACCGATAGCTAAACGACAAGACGGATGAGTAAAGCAGAATACACTTCCGGTCACTAAACGACAAGGCGGATAAGCAAAGCAAAGTACTCCACCGCTCGCTAAACGACAAAGGCGGATGAGTAAATGGAATTACTCTTCCAGCCACTAGACGACAAGGCGGATAAGCAAAATGAAGTTCTTCACCGATAGCTAAACGACAAGACGGATGAGTAAAGCAGAATACACTTCCGGTCACTAAACGACAAAGGCGGAAGACATCTACGATTTAATCATCCGACAGTGTTTTACAATTACTTATCCGATGCCGGTTCAAGTGCTTATCGCTTTCTTACCCGATGCCGGTTCAAGATTCTTATGTTGCATCTTCCGATGGCGGTTCAAGACTACAAAACAGTTTCGTCTTCCGCCAGAATTCAAATTAGCCGCGAAACTACAGTGACGTCGTTTTCAACATTAACTCCAGAGCTTTAATGGCGACGACGAACAGCGACCCTAAATGCAACGGACATCTGCTTTCAGTACGGATGCTTCCCAACGGTAACTTTTATCCATTCCTAGTAGAAGCATTCAATTCTGTGAAGCAAAAAGGATACAGAGTATTTAAGCAGAGCTTAGAGCACGAAGTAACAACTTTTGCGAATTTTCAATTGATAGCCCTAAGCTGCAAAAGTTTTCATACTCTGTACATCTCTCTAAACTCGAACTTGAGATTTCTGCTGTGAGAGTGTAGTCTGTGATCAATTTCACAAACACAAATTATTTGTAAAGGCAGTGGATTGACGCCCGGCAAGTTCAATCCAGAATTGTAAAGGCAATTGATCGGAGCCCGGAATCCCGATCTAGTCATTCTCGTGAGGAGAAGGTTAAGGATCTTCAAGGGGTGAGCCTTGAAGCGTGGACGTAGGCAGTTTGGCCGAACCACGTAAAAATACTGGTGTCGAATTTCTCTCTCTCTCTCTTTACATTATTTGAGCACTTGTGTTAAATTTAAGTTTTAATCAAGAAGAGAAATTAAGTTTAATTTTAGTAAAATTAAAAAGTCTAATTCACCCCCCTCTTAGACAATTACGGTCCTACAATTGGTATCAGAGCAAGGTTATATATTGTCTAAGTAGTTTATCTTGAATATACTGTGATATTCGTAATGGCATTCAACACACACTCTTCACAAATAGAAGGTCAGTCTACCACCAGACCTCCATTCTTCGATGGTAGTGATTATGTGTACTGGAAATCTAGGATGAGAATCTACGTTCAGGCTATGGACTATGATTTATGGAATAATATAGTAAATGGTCCATACATAGCTTTTAAAACAGAAAATGGTATTAGAATACCCAAAGCTTCACACGAATTAAATGATACTGATAAGAAGAACCTGAGCCTGAATGCCAAGGCAATAAACACCCTGTACTGTGCTCTGAACAGAGATGAGTTTAATAGAGTACAAGGGTGTGAGAGTGCACAAGAGATCTGGCATCTACTTGAGGTCACACACGAGGGCACAAATCAGGTTAAAGAGAGTAAACTGAGCATGTTAGTTCATGAATATGAACTGTTCTCCATGGAAAAAGGAGAAACTATAAGTTCCATGTTTACTCGATTTACTAACATTACTAATGGTCTTAAAGCTCTTGGTAAGATTTACTCAGGTGAAGAACAGGTAAGGAAACTTCTGAGATGCCTACCGAGAGCATGGCAACCTAAGGTGACTGCCATTCAGGAAGCTAAGGATCTCAAAACTTTGAAGCTTGAGGAGCTCATTGGATCTCTCATGACGCATGAGATCACAATGAGGGCAAATGAAAAGGAGGACCTCAAAGAGAAAGAGATCTCTAAGAGAAAGGACATCGCCCTGAAGGCCTCCTCTGCCTCATCCAGTAAACATGAAGAATCTGATGAGGAAGAAGTTGATGAAGATGATGAGGATATAGCTCTCATCACTAGGAGGTTCAGCAAATTCCTCCAAAGGAAGAGAATGCAGGGAAGAAGATTCCAAAAGGGTGAAAAACCTCAAAAGGAGAAGGAAATCACCTGTTTTGGGTGCGGCAAGCCTGGCCATATGAAGGCAGATTGTCCTCAGGCGAAGAAATATCCCAAAAAGTTCAAGAAGAAGGCCATGAAGGCAACCTGGGATGAATGTGAAAGTGACACTTCCTCTTCAGAAGATGAGGAAGTTGCTAACCTCTGTTTTATGGCTCACGAAGATAAGGTTAGTTCTATATCTCCTTGTACCTTAAGTGACAGTGAAATTGATGACGATGATGGAGATATAGTAGATGCTTTTAATGATCTAGTAAAACAATTCAGCATGTTAAAGACTAAGTACAATGCATTGAAAAAGGAAAATGCAAGCTTAATTGAGAAGCAAGAAAATGAAAACAATCAGCTTGAAAAGGAAGTGTATGAACTGAAAAAGAAAAATGAATTTTTAGACTATTTTGTTAAGAAATTGACTCTTAGTAGCAATAAACTGAACATGTTGATAAGTGATCAAAGAATGCAAGTCGATAAAACTGGCTTAGGGTATGACAGGTTTTGCAAAAAGAAATCTTATAAGAATTACTTTGTTAAGTCAACTGTCTGCCATATGTGTAATGAAGTAGGACATAAGTCTTTTGTATGTCCTTTAAAAATAAACAGTATGAAATCAGGTAGCAAATTACAATGGGTTCCTAAGGGAACCAGGCCTAACTCTAGGACCCAAAAGATTTGGGTACCTAAGAAGACAACCTGATTTCTGTTTTGCAGGTTGAGTGTTCTCCTGAAAGAAATCAGTGGTACCTCGACAGTGGATGTTCGAGGCATATGACAGGAGACTCAACCATGTTTGCTGTTGTCAACAAAAAGAAAGGAAATGTTACTTTTGGTGGAAACCAAAAGGGCAAAATTGTTGGCATCGGCAATATAGGTAACAGTGTTAATCTCATTATTGAAAATGTGCTGTTAGTTGAAGGATTAAAGTATAATCTGCTTAGTATTAGTCAATTATGCGATAAAGGATATGAAGTGATTTTTAAATCTAACTCCTGCATAATTAAAGATGCATCTAATGATAAAACTCTGTTCACTGGTTATAGAAAAGAAAATATCTATGTTATTGATATGGATGTTGTTGAGCATGTTAATGAGAAATGCCTTGCTGTTAATTCTTCTCATGATGCTTGGATTTGGCATAGAAGATTAGGACACGTAGGAATGGATACCTTAGCTAAGATTACAAAGGATGACTTAGTTAGAGGGATTCCTAAGATATCCTTTGAAAAGGATAAAGTCTGTGAGGCTTGTCAAATGGGCAAGCAGATCAAATCTTCTTTTAAATCTAAGAGTGAGATATCTACCTCTAAGCCTCTCCAACTCCTTCACATGGACCTCTTCGGTCCTTCTAATATAGCAAGCTTAGGAGGCAAATTCTATGCTTTTGTCATCGTAGATGATTTCTCTAGATTCACCTGGGTTCATTTTCTAAAGTCTAAGGATGAGACTTTTGAAATCTTTTCTAGTTTTAGGAAAAGAGTTCAGAATGAAAAGGAGCTCACCATAATTGCTATTCGTAGTGATCATGGTGGAGAATTTGAAAATGATAGATTCGAACTCTTGTGTCTCAAACATGGGATTGAACACAACTTCTCTTCTCCTAGAACCCCTCAGCAAAATGGTGTTGTTGAGAGGAAAAATAGGTCTCTCCAAGAGCTTGCTCGGACTATGCTGAATGAAAATTCCCTTCCAAAATATTTCTGGGCAGAAGCTGTTTCAACAGCTTGTTATGTGCTTAATCGGGTCTCAATAAGACCTATCCTAGAGAAAACTCCATATGAGCTCTGGAGTGGAAAAACCCCTTCTGTCAAATACTTTAGAGCGTTTGGCAGTAAATGCTTCATTCTAAATACCAAAGATAACTTAGGAAAATTCGATTCTAAATCAGATATTGGAATTTTTCTTGGTTATTCTCTGTCAAGTAAAGCATATAGAGTCTTCAATAGGAGAACTCTTGTTGTTGAAGAATCTGTTCATGTCAATTTTGATGAGACCCCTCAACCCACAATCAATGTGGATGAGGATGATGTTTTGGACAATCAACTTGATTCTCTTTCTGTGGAAAAATCTAATGATCCTTCTCAAATTGTAAAGTCTTTAGAACCATCTTCTACTTCTTTGGACATCATTCCTGTTAAAGATGAATCTGCAGATCTTCCTAGAGATTGGAAATATATTAGAAGTCATCCAATAGAGGAAATTTTAGGTGATCCTTCTTTAGGAGTTAAGACTAGATCCTCTCTTAGGAATCTCTGTGCCAATGTGGCATTTATCTCTCAAATAGAACCTAAGAAGTTTGAAGAGGCCGAGAGTGATGAAAATTGGATTATGGCCATGCAAGAAGAGTTAAATCAGTTTGAAAGGAGCAAGGTATGGGAACTTGTTCCACGGCCTAAGGATCATCCCATTATAGGAACCAAATGGGTATTTAAGAATAAATTGGATGAAAATGGGATTGTTATAAGAAACAAGGCTAGACTAGTTGCTAAGGGATACTCTCAGGAAGAGGGTATTGATTTTGAGGAATCTTTTGCCCCTGTAGCTAGACTAGAGTCAATTAGGATGCTTCTAGCTTTTGCCTGCTACAAAAACTTCACACTCTTTCAAATGGATGTAAAGAGTGCCTTTTTAAATGGATATATTATGGAAGAAGTTTATGTAGAGCAGCCTTTAGGTTTTGAATCATTTGATAAACCCAGTCATGTCTACAAACTTAGAAAAGCTCTTTATGGTCTTAAACAGGCTCCTAGAGCTTGGTATGACAGGTTGAAGAATTTCCTTGAAGAAAGAAATTTCAAAAAGGGTAACTCTGATTCAACCCTGTTTACCATGCAAAAGGACAATGATATTTTGCTGGTTCAAATTTATGTCGATGACATCATTTTTGGATCAACCAATGTCCACTTGTGTAATGAGTTTTCCTCCCTCATGCAAAGTGAATTTGAAATGAGTATGATGGGGGAGTTAAAGTTTTTCTTAGGATTCCAGATTAGTCAGTCTCTTGATGGAATTTTCTTCTGTCAAGAAAAGTATATTAAGGAACTCCTTAAGAAATTTGGTTTAGAATCTGTCAAGTCTTCCAAGACTCCTATGAGTACCACAACTAAATTGGATAAAGATGAAAAAGGAATAAATGTTGATATTAAGAAATATCGTGGTATGATTGGTTCTCTGCTATATCTGACTGCAAGTAGGCCAGATATACTCTTTAGTGTCTGTCTTTGTGCTAGATTTCAGGCTGCCCCTAAGGAGTCTCATCTCTCTGCTGTCAAAAGAATTTTCAAATATTTAAGTGGGACTCTTGACTTAGGATTATGGTATCCTAAAGGCACTTCTTTTGATCTGATTGGCTACTCAGATTCTGACTATGCAGGTAGTTTAGTTGATAGGAAAAGTACTAGTGGCACATGTCAGTTTTTGGGTGAATCTCTAGTGTCTTGGTATTCTAAGAAACAGAATTCTGTTGCACTGTCAACTGCTGAGAGTGAATATATTGCTGCAGGCAGTTGTTGTGCTCAAATGCTTTGGATGAAACAGACCTTGGAAGATTACAATCTGTTTTATGAAAGGATTCCTATTCGGTGTGATAACACCAGTGCTATTAACATTTCTAAAAATCCTATTCAACACTCTAGAACAAAACACATAGATGTCAGATATCACTTTATTCGTGATCACGTTCAAAGGGGTGATATTTCTTTAGTGTTTGTTAATTCTGCAGATCAATTAGCAGATATTTTTACAAAACCTTTGGATGAGAAAACCTTCTGTGGTATTAGAATAAGATTAGGTCTTCTCAAGTATCAGAAAAGTTAAAGCAAACTCAGGATTTCCTATCTGTTTCTGTCTTTATTTTTCACTTCTTCCGGTCTCCTTACTATTCACCGGAAGTGAAATTCATCTTCCACTGACCGGGCGATATATTTTCTAATCTGCTGTCACGTGTCGCCAATCGGAGGTTATTGGATTTACACGTGTGACCTCATCTCGTCGGTAGTGTGTGAGTCCTTTTAAATTCCTATGTCTTCGCCAAGATGCTTCATCTTTCGCGCCTTTCTGTAAACTCTCTACCAGTAAACTCCTTCTCTCTAGGTCATCTTCTCAAATTTTTTTTAAATGGCTGATGAGTATCGCAAAGCCTTTCCAATGGCTGATGATCATCTTGCATCGTCGTCTAGAGGTGATACTGCACCACCTCAAAAGAAAGCCAAACACAATGTTCGCCCCGAACGAGTTTTCCCTCGAACAGACAGTTGGCCGTCGCTCTATTTCCTAACCGAGGCTGCCGAAATCCGATACCACGGCGATTATAAGGATAGGAAGTTGATTCCAGGACGTGGTATGGTTCCTAACGAGTTAGTCCCTCTAAACATTGTACAACCCTTAACTGATGTTGGATTATTAGGGCTGTTTGAGGTTGAGTCTTTCTTTTACCCCTCTGCCATTAGGATGTTTTATGCTAATCTAAGCTATCCTTCTGATTATGCCAACATTTCGAGCTATGTGCATGGCAAAAACATAGTCCTAACCTCTCAATTCATTAATGAGATTCTAGGCGCCCCCCATTTGGATCAACACAAGAAAATTTTTGGCATAGGACAAGATCTTCCTTTTCTCAGACTTCCAGATGGTCAACAATTTTTAAGAGAAATTTCTCTTGATCCAAACGACATTCCCAATCCCTTAAAGAGCAAAAATTTAAACATTCGAGCTCGTCTTTTTCACCAAATGATCTGCTATAATGTCTTACCAAAGGGTGGTCATTATGATGATGTTAGCAGCATGGATTTGGTTATTCTTTATGCCATTTATATGAAGGCCCCGATTGACATTGGATATATCATTTTGAGACGAATGATTCAGAGTGTCTCTTCAAGCTCCTCTGCCTCCTTTCCCTATAATCTCCTTCTGATGAAGATCTTTCAGCAGATTCAGATTGAATTCCCTGAGGATGAGCATCCTACCCGTCTCAAAGAAACCAGCTACTACTCCAAAGAAACTATGACTAGGTTGGGAATTAAGAGGACTCGTCAAGGGAAATTGGTTTTGGATCAGTCCAAGCAGCGGACTGCTATGATTGCTGCAAAACGAAAAGGAAAACAGAACGTGGTTTTGGATGATGAATCCTCTGTTCAAGAAGGTGGTGGTGATTCTGAGATCCCTGCCTTTGATGTATCCCCTCCTTGTCCTCGGGTCGCTCGCACTCGACCTCCTCCAATTGTGCCCCGACGCCGTGCTCCTCACTCTCCAGCCAATCCCTCTGAGGCAACATCTGCTCCACATACGTCTCCTCCACATGCCCTTTTGGCATCCTCCATCCCACCTCCAGTCCAACTATCCTCTCCACCTTTAGCCCCTTCCTCCTCTCTGTTAATGCTTACACTGCCTATTACTGCCCCTCTCTCTCCTGTAGGTCAATCCTCTCCTCCAACATCCCCTTTGATTCCCTCTCTACCTTCCCCAGTCACTCCCGAAGCTCCAGCACTATCTCCACCTCCAAGTCCAACTGCCCCTCTACGTCCAACTGCTCCTTTAAGTCCACCTGCATCTCGTCCTGCTCCTCCTTCGGTCTCTCCTGTTCTTTATCAACGAAGACTTACTCTTAGCGAAGACCAATTCACTGTGTTGAAGACAGGTCTTGAAAATTTAAGGTCAGACTTTGAGTCTAAGATCAGTCAACTCCAATCAGCTTTGCATGAAGCTTCTGTTGTGGAAAGGGGTCAACTGGATCACAAGTGGGACAGGCATACAACAATTTTCTCCCGTGACCTTAAGGCTCTTCAGTCTCAAGTTGAGACTCAGACCAAGAATTTAACAACCTCCATTGCCACTCTTAGTACTGGTCTTGGATCAGTGACTCAGCAATTGGATGCTGATCGGAGAATGGTTGTTCAGGAACTTGAAACTCTTCGTTCTTCAATTACTGCATTAACCCCTGAACCTGTTCCGGCCCCTGCTCCCTCTAGCTCTGCAAGTGTTCCAATAGCTCCCTTTGAAGAATTTGTCCTTCCCTTTTTCCGGACTGAGGTTGCCGAAGATAGTCGTCTGATGCCTTTGGATCTTCAGGAGGCTGAACTTCAATTTAATCCTCCTGTTCGTGAGCCATCTCAGGAGCCAGCTAGTCCAATGGATATCTCTACTGGTCTTTCTGTTGAACCTCCCTGTCTAGACCTGGTGGTCTATCAAGGACCGTCTCCATCTGCTGCTCAACAGCCGCAACCCTCTCCCTGCCAGGCAATGATCGTCTATCAACCTCCCCTCCTTCCTAGTGACATTGCTTCTGGTTCAGCTCTTGTGGATGCCTTTTTCAGTCCAAATCGTGACGTTCCTTTTTGGCTTCAGACAGCCTTTTGGATTCGTTATCTAAATTTCTTCAAAAAGTGATGCTTTTTAAGTTCTTAGTTGAAACCTTCTTTTACAGTCTACATTACTTGTTACTACACATACTCTGATCTAACTTTCTCTTAATCTCTTCTATTCCTTTCCCCTGTGTTGAATGCATTGTTTCTTCAACTGTTTTTGATAATGTCAATGGGGGAGAATGGTTTATTACTGAATGAGAAATTTATTTGATTAAGTTCTGAACAGATTGCACATTATTTGATTAAGTATATATAATCCCGATTGCACATTATTAAATATTTGATTGAGCGTGTTTAGCAAGTAATAATTCTGAATGCTAGTTATGAATAAAGTATGCATCTGTAACTGGATATAATGCATATATTGTGGGGGAGCTAGGATTATGGGGGAGAGTATATATAATCAAATTTTTAGATTGTCATCATCAAAAAGGGGGAGATTGTTGACTTAAATGATGATTAAGTATAAATTTGTTTTTGATGATGTGTTATATGATAATGTAATTTGATTATGCTTATTAAATGAGAATTATGAATTATGCTTTTAATCTGTTGGAAATACCCTTAAGAAGGGTATTTTAGTATTTAATGCTTATGTTTTAAGTGTCCAGAGCTGAAACGTGTTTAACAAAGTGATTCTGTCTTCCGGTCACTAAACGACAAGGCGGATAAGCAAAGCAAAGTACTCCACCGCTCGCTAAACGACAAAGGCGGATGAGTAAATGGAATTACTCTTCCAGCCACTAGACGACAAGGCGGATAAGCAAAATGAAGTTCTTCACCGATAGCTAAACGACAAGACGGATGAGTAAAGCAGAATACACTTCCGGTCACTAAACGACAAGGCGGATAAGCAAAGCAAAGTACTCCACCGCTCGCTAAACGACAAAGGCGGATGAGTAAATGGAATTACTCTTCCAGCCACTAGACGACAAGGCGGATAAGCAAAATGAAGTTCTTCACCGATAGCTAAACGACAAGACGGATGAGTAAAGCAGAATACACTTCCGGTCACTAAACGACAAAGGCGGAAGACATCTACGATTTAATCATCCGACAGTGTTTTACAATTACTTATCCGATGCCGGTTCAAGTGCTTATCGCTTTCTTACCCGATGCCGGTTCAAGATTCTTATGTTGCATCTTCCGATGGCGGTTCAAGACTACAAAACAGTTTCGTCTTCCGCCAGAATTCAAATTAGCCGCGAAACTACAGTGACGTCGTTTTCAACATTAACTCCAGAGCTTTAATGGCGACGACGAACAGCGACCCTAAATGCAACGGACATCTGCTTTCAGTACGGATGCTTCCCAACGGTAACTTTTATCCATTCCTAGTAGAAGCATTCAATTCTGTGAAGCAAAAAGGATACAGAGTATTTAAGCAGAGCTTAGAGCACGAAGTAACAACTTTTGCGAATTTTCAATTGATAGCCCTAAGCTGCAAAAGTTTTCATACTCTGTACATCTCTCTAAACTCGAACTTGAGATTTCTGCTGTGAGAGTGTAGTCTGTGATCAATTTCACAAACACAAATTATTTGTAAAGGCAGTGGATTGACGCCCGGCAAGTTCAATCCAGAATTGTAAAGGCAATTGATCGGAGCCCGGAATCCCGATCTAGTCATTCTCGTGAGGAGAAGGTTAAGGATCTTCAAGGGGTGAGCCTTGAAGCGTGGACGTAGGCAGTTTGGCCGAACCACGTAAAAATACTGGTGTCGAATTTCTCTCTCTCTCTCTTTACATTATTTGAGCACTTGTGTTAAATTTAAGTTTTAATCAAGAAGAGAAATTAAGTTTAATTTTAGTAAAATTAAAAAGTCTAATTCACCCCCCTCTTAGACAATTACGGTCCTACAATTGGTATCAGAGCAAGGTTATATATTGTCTAAGTAGTTTATCTTGAATATACTGTGATATTCGTAATGGCATTCAACACACACTCTTCACAAATAGAAGGTCAGTCTACCACCAGACCTCCATTCTTCGATGGTAGTGATTATGTGTACTGGAAATCTAGGATGAGAATCTACGTTCAGGCTATGGACTATGATTTATGGAATAATATAGTAAATGGTCCATACATAGCTTTTAAAACAGAAAATGGTATTAGAATACCCAAAGCTTCACACGAATTAAATGATACTGATAAGAAGAACCTGAGCCTGAATGCCAAGGCAATAAACACCCTGTACTGTGCTCTGAACAGAGATGAGTTTAATAGAGTACAAGGGTGTGAGAGTGCACAAGAGATCTGGCATCTACTTGAGGTCACACACGAGGGCACAAATCAGGTTAAAGAGAGTAAACTGAGCATGTTAGTTCATGAATATGAACTGTTCTCCATGGAAAAAGGAGAAACTATAAGTTCCATGTTTACTCGATTTACTAACATTACTAATGGTCTTAAAGCTCTTGGTAAGATTTACTCAGGTGAAGAACAGGTAAGGAAACTTCTGAGATGCCTACCGAGAGCATGGCAACCTAAGGTGACTGCCATTCAGGAAGCTAAGGATCTCAAAACTTTGAAGCTTGAGGAGCTCATTGGATCTCTCATGACGCATGAGATCACAATGAGGGCAAATGAAAAGGAGGACCTCAAAGAGAAAGAGATCTCTAAGAGAAAGGACATCGCCCTGAAGGCCTCCTCTGCCTCATCCAGTAAACATGAAGAATCTGATGAGGAAGAAGTTGATGAAGATGATGAGGATATAGCTCTCATCACTAGGAGGTTCAGCAAATTCCTCCAAAGGAAGAGAATGCAGGGAAGAAGATTCCAAAAGGGTGAAAAACCTCAAAAGGAGAAGGAAATCACCTGTTTTGGGTGCGGCAAGCCTGGCCATATGAAGGCAGATTGTCCTCAGGCGAAGAAATATCCCAAAAAGTTCAAGAAGAAGGCCATGAAGGCAACCTGGGATGAATGTGAAAGTGACACTTCCTCTTCAGAAGATGAGGAAGTTGCTAACCTCTGTTTTATGGCTCACGAAGATAAGGTTAGTTCTATATCTCCTTGTACCTTAAGTGACAGTGAAATTGATGACGATGATGGAGATATAGTAGATGCTTTTAATGATCTAGTAAAACAATTCAGCATGTTAAAGACTAAGTACAATGCATTGAAAAAGGAAAATGCAAGCTTAATTGAGAAGCAAGAAAATGAAAACAATCAGCTTGAAAAGGAAGTGTATGAACTGAAAAAGAAAAATGAATTTTTAGACTATTTTGTTAAGAAATTGACTCTTAGTAGCAATAAACTGAACATGTTGATAAGTGATCAAAGAATGCAAGTCGATAAAACTGGCTTAGGGTATGACAGGTTTTGCAAAAAGAAATCTTATAAGAATTACTTTGTTAAGTCAACTGTCTGCCATATGTGTAATGAAGTAGGACATAAGTCTTTTGTATGTCCTTTAAAAATAAACAGTATGAAATCAGGTAGCAAATTACAATGGGTTCCTAAGGGAACCAGGCCTAACTCTAGGACCCAAAAGATTTGGGTACCTAAGAAGACAACCTGATTTCTGTTTTGCAGGTTGAGTGTTCTCCTGAAAGAAATCAGTGGTACCTCGACAGTGGATGTTCGAGGCATATGACAGGAGACTCAACCATGTTTGCTGTTGTCAACAAAAAGAAAGGAAATGTTACTTTTGGTGGAAACCAAAAGGGCAAAATTGTTGGCATCGGCAATATAGGTAACAGTGTTAATCTCATTATTGAAAATGTGCTGTTAGTTGAAGGATTAAAGTATAATCTGCTTAGTATTAGTCAATTATGCGATAAAGGATATGAAGTGATTTTTAAATCTAACTCCTGCATAATTAAAGATGCATCTAATGATAAAACTCTGTTCACTGGTTATAGAAAAGAAAATATCTATGTTATTGATATGGATGTTGTTGAGCATGTTAATGAGAAATGCCTTGCTGTTAATTCTTCTCATGATGCTTGGATTTGGCATAGAAGATTAGGACACGTAGGAATGGATACCTTAGCTAAGATTACAAAGGATGACTTAGTTAGAGGGATTCCTAAGATATCCTTTGAAAAGGATAAAGTCTGTGAGGCTTGTCAAATGGGCAAGCAGATCAAATCTTCTTTTAAATCTAAGAGTGAGATATCTACCTCTAAGCCTCTCCAACTCCTTCACATGGACCTCTTCGGTCCTTCTAATATAGCAAGCTTAGGAGGCAAATTCTATGCTTTTGTCATCGTAGATGATTTCTCTAGATTCACCTGGGTTCATTTTCTAAAGTCTAAGGATGAGACTTTTGAAATCTTTTCTAGTTTTAGGAAAAGAGTTCAGAATGAAAAGGAGCTCACCATAATTGCTATTCGTAGTGATCATGGTGGAGAATTTGAAAATGATAGATTCGAACTCTTGTGTCTCAAACATGGGATTGAACACAACTTCTCTTCTCCTAGAACCCCTCAGCAAAATGGTGTTGTTGAGAGGAAAAATAGGTCTCTCCAAGAGCTTGCTCGGACTATGCTGAATGAAAATTCCCTTCCAAAATATTTCTGGGCAGAAGCTGTTTCAACAGCTTGTTATGTGCTTAATCGGGTCTCAATAAGACCTATCCTAGAGAAAACTCCATATGAGCTCTGGAGTGGAAAAACCCCTTCTGTCAAATACTTTAGAGCGTTTGGCAGTAAATGCTTCATTCTAAATACCAAAGATAACTTAGGAAAATTCGATTCTAAATCAGATATTGGAATTTTTCTTGGTTATTCTCTGTCAAGTAAAGCATATAGAGTCTTCAATAGGAGAACTCTTGTTGTTGAAGAATCTGTTCATGTCAATTTTGATGAGACCCCTCAACCCACAATCAATGTGGATGAGGATGATGTTTTGGACAATCAACTTGATTCTCTTTCTGTGGAAAAATCTAATGATCCTTCTCAAATTGTAAAGTCTTTAGAACCATCTTCTACTTCTTTGGACATCATTCCTGTTAAAGATGAATCTGCAGATCTTCCTAGAGATTGGAAATATATTAGAAGTCATCCAATAGAGGAAATTTTAGGTGATCCTTCTTTAGGAGTTAAGACTAGATCCTCTCTTAGGAATCTCTGTGCCAATGTGGCATTTATCTCTCAAATAGAACCTAAGAAGTTTGAAGAGGCCGAGAGTGATGAAAATTGGATTATGGCCATGCAAGAAGAGTTAAATCAGTTTGAAAGGAGCAAGGTATGGGAACTTGTTCCACGGCCTAAGGATCATCCCATTATAGGAACCAAATGGGTATTTAAGAATAAATTGGATGAAAATGGGATTGTTATAAGAAACAAGGCTAGACTAGTTGCTAAGGGATACTCTCAGGAAGAGGGTATTGATTTTGAGGAATCTTTTGCCCCTGTAGCTAGACTAGAGTCAATTAGGATGCTTCTAGCTTTTGCCTGCTACAAAAACTTCACACTCTTTCAAATGGATGTAAAGAGTGCCTTTTTAAATGGATATATTATGGAAGAAGTTTATGTAGAGCAGCCTTTAGGTTTTGAATCATTTGATAAACCCAGTCATGTCTACAAACTTAGAAAAGCTCTTTATGGTCTTAAACAGGCTCCTAGAGCTTGGTATGACAGGTTGAAGAATTTCCTTGAAGAAAGAAATTTCAAAAAGGGTAACTCTGATTCAACCCTGTTTACCATGCAAAAGGACAATGATATTTTGCTGGTTCAAATTTATGTCGATGACATCATTTTTGGATCAACCAATGTCCACTTGTGTAATGAGTTTTCCTCCCTCATGCAAAGTGAATTTGAAATGAGTATGATGGGGGAGTTAAAGTTTTTCTTAGGATTCCAGATTAGTCAGTCTCTTGATGGAATTTTCTTCTGTCAAGAAAAGTATATTAAGGAACTCCTTAAGAAATTTGGTTTAGAATCTGTCAAGTCTTCCAAGACTCCTATGAGTACCACAACTAAATTGGATAAAGATGAAAAAGGAATAAATGTTGATATTAAGAAATATCGTGGTATGATTGGTTCTCTGCTATATCTGACTGCAAGTAGGCCAGATATACTCTTTAGTGTCTGTCTTTGTGCTAGATTTCAGGCTGCCCCTAAGGAGTCTCATCTCTCTGCTGTCAAAAGAATTTTCAAATATTTAAGTGGGACTCTTGACTTAGGATTATGGTATCCTAAAGGCACTTCTTTTGATCTGATTGGCTACTCAGATTCTGACTATGCAGGTAGTTTAGTTGATAGGAAAAGTACTAGTGGCACATGTCAGTTTTTGGGTGAATCTCTAGTGTCTTGGTATTCTAAGAAACAGAATTCTGTTGCACTGTCAACTGCTGAGAGTGAATATATTGCTGCAGGCAGTTGTTGTGCTCAAATGCTTTGGATGAAACAGACCTTGGAAGATTACAATCTGTTTTATGAAAGGATTCCTATTCGGTGTGATAACACCAGTGCTATTAACATTTCTAAAAATCCTATTCAACACTCTAGAACAAAACACATAGATGTCAGATATCACTTTATTCGTGATCACGTTCAAAGGGGTGATATTTCTTTAGTGTTTGTTAATTCTGCAGATCAATTAGCAGATATTTTTACAAAACCTTTGGATGAGAAAACCTTCTGTGGTATTAGAATAAGATTAGGTCTTCTCAAGTATCAGAAAAGTTAAAGCAAACTCAGGATTTCCTATCTGTTTCTGTCTTTATTTTTCACTTCTTCCGGTCTCCTTACTATTCACCGGAAGTGAAATTCATCTTCCACTGACCGGGCGATATATTTTCTAATCTGCTGTCACGTGTCGCCAATCGGAGGTTATTGGATTTACACGTGTGACCTCATCTCGTCGGCAGTGTGTGAGTCCTTTTAAATTCCTATGTCTTCGCCAAGATGCTTCATCTTTCGCGCCTTTCTGTAAACTCTCTACCAGTAAACTCCTTCTCTCTAGGTCATCTTCTCAAATTTTTTTAAATGGCTGATGAGTATCGCAAAGCCTTTCCAATGGCTGATGATCATCTTGCATCGTCGTCTAGAGGTGATACTGCACCACCTCAAAAGAAAGCCAAACACAATGTTCGCCCCGAACGAGTTTTCCCTCGAACAGACAGTTGGCCGTCGCTCTATTTCCTAACCGAGGCTGCCGAAATCCGATACCACGGCGATTATAAGGATAGAAAGTTGATTCCAGGACGTGGTATGGTTCCTAACGAGTTAGTCCCTCTAAACATTGTACAACCCTTAACTGATGTTGGATTATTAGGGCTGTTTGAGGTTGAGTCTTTCTTTTACCCCTCTGCCATTAGGATGTTTTATGCTAATCTAAGCTATCCTTCTGATTATGCCAACATTTCGAGCTATGTGCATGGCAAAAACATAGTCCTAACCTCTCAATTCATTAATGAGATTCTAGGCGCCCCCCATTTGGATCAACACAAGAAAATTTTTGGCATATGACAAGATCTTCCTTTTCTCAGACTTCCAGATGGTCAACAATTTTTAAGAGAAATTTCTCTTGATCCAAACGACATTCCCAATCCCTTAAAGAGCAAAAATTTAAACATTCGAGCTCGTCTTTTTCACCAAATGATCTGCTATAATGTCTTACCAAAGGGTGGTCATTATGATGATGTTAGCAGCATGGATTTGGTTATTCTTTATGCCATTTATATGAAGGCCCCGATTGACATTGGATATATCATTTTGAGACGAATGATTCAGAGTGTCTCTTCAAGCTCCTCTGCCTCCTTTCCCTATAATCTCCTTCTGATGAAGATCTTTCAGCAGATTCAGATTGAATTCCCTGAGGATGAGCATCCTACCCGTCTCAAAGAAACCAGCTACTACTCCAAAGAAACTATGACTAGGTTGGGAATTAAGAGGACTCGTCAAGGGAAATTGGTTTTGGATCAGTCCAAGCAGCGGACTGCTATGATTGCTGCAAAACGAAAAGGAAAACAGAACGTGGTTTTGGATGATGAATCCTCTGTTCAAGAAGGTGGTGGTGATTCTGAGATCCCTGCCTTTGATGTATCCCCTCCTTGTCCTCGGGTCGCTCGCACTCGACCTCCTCCAATTGTGCCCCGACGCCGTGCTCCTCACTCTCCAGCCAATCCCTCTGAGGCAACATCTGCTCCACATACGTCTCCTCCACATGCCCTTTTGGCATCCTCCATCCCACCTCCAGTCCAACTATCCTCTCCACCTTTAGCCCCTTCCTCCTCTCTGTTAATGCTTACACTGCCTATTACTGCCCCTCTCTCTCCTGTAGGTCAATCCTCTCCTCCAACATCCCCTTTGATTCCCTCTCTACCTTCCCCAGTCACTCCCGAAGCTCCAGCACTATCTCCACCTCCAAGTCCAACTGCCCCTCTACGTCCAACTGCTCCTTTAAGTCCACCTGCATCTCGTCCTGCTCCTCCTTCTGTCTCTCCTGTTCTTTATCAACGAAGACTTACTCTTAGCGAAGACCAATTCACTGTGTTGAAGACAGGTCTTGAAAATTTAAGGTCAGACTTTGAGTCTAAGATCAGTCAACTCCAATCAGCTTTGCATGAAGCTTCTGTTGTGGAAAGGGGTCAACTGGATCACAAGTGGGACAGGCATACAACAATTTTCTCCCGTGACCTTAAGGCTCTTCAGTCTCAAGTTGAGACTCAGACCAAGAATTTAACAACCTCCATTGCCACTCTTAGTACTGGTCTTGGATCAGTGACTCAGCAATTGGATGCTGATCGGAGAATGGTTGTTCAGGAACTTGAAACTCTTCGTTCTTCAATTACTGCATTAACCCCTGAACCTGTTCCGGCCCCTGCTCCCTCTAGCTCTGCAAGTGTTCCAATAGCTCCCTTTGAAGAATTTGTCCTTCCCTTTTTCCGGACTGAGGTTGCCGAAGATAGTCGTCTGATGCCTTTGGATCTTCAGGAGGCTGAACTTCAATTTAATCCTCCTGTTCGTGAGCCATCTCAGGAGCCAGCTAGTCCAATGGATATCTCTACTGGTCCTTCTGTTGAACCTCCCTGTCTAGACCTGGTGGTCTATCAAGGACCGTCTCCATCTGCTGCTCAACAGCCGCAACCCTCTCCCTGCCAGGCAATGATCGTCTATCAACCTCCCCTCCTTCCTAGTGACATTGCTTCTGGTTCAGCTCTTGTGGATGCCTTTTTCAGTCCAAATCGTGACGTTCCTTTTTGGCTTCAGACAGCCTTTTGGATTCGTTATCTAAATTTCTTCAAAAAGTGATGTTTTTTAAGTTCTTAGTTGTAACCTTCTTTTACAGTCTACATTACTTGTTACTACACATACTCTGATCTAACTTTCTCTTAATCTCTTCTATTCCTTTCCCCTGTGTTGAATGCATTGTTTCTTCAACTGTTTTTGATAATGTCAATGGGGGAGAATGGTTTATTACTGAATGAGAAATTTATTTGATTAAGTTCTGAACAGATTGCACATTATTAAATATTTGATTGAGCGTGTTTAGCAAGTAATAATTCTGAATGCTAGTTATGAATAAATTAAGTTCTGAACAGATTGCACATTATTAAATATTTGATTGAGCGTGTTTAGCAAGTAATAATTCTGAATGCTAGTTATGAATAAAGTATGCATCTGTAACTGGATATAATGCATATATTATGGGGGAGAGTATATATAATCAAATTTTTAGATTGTCATCATCAAAAAGGGGGAGATTGTTGACTTAAATGATGATTAAGTATAAATTTGTTTTTGATGATGTGTTATATGATAATGTAATTTGATTATGCTTATTAAATGAGAATTATGAATTATGCTTTTAATCTGTTGGAAATACCCTTAAGAAGGGTATTTTAGTATTTAATGCTTATGTTTTAAGTGTCCAGAGCTGAAACGTGTTTAACAAAGTGATTCTGTCTTCCGGTCACTAAACGACAAGGCGGATAAGCAAAGCAAAGTACTCCACCGCTCGTAAACGACAAAGGCGGATGAGTAATGGAATTATCTTCCAGCCACTAGACGACAAGGCGGATAAGCAAAATGAAGTTCTTCACCGATAGCTAAACGACAAGACGGATAGTAAGCAGAATACACTTCCGTTCCGGTCACTAAACGACAAGGCGGATAAGCAAAGCAAAGTACTCCACCGCTCGCTAAACGACAAAGGCGGATGAGTAAATGGAATTACTCTTCCAGCCACTAGACGACAAGGCGGATAAGCAAAATGAAGTTCTTCACCGATAGCTAAACGACAAGACGGATGAGTAAAGCAGAATACACTTCCGGTCACTAAACGACAAAGGCGGAAGACATCTACGATTTAATCATCCGACAGTGTTTTACAATTACTTATCCGATGCCGGTTCAAGTGCTTATCGCTTTCTTACCCGATGCCGGTTCAAGATTCTTATGTTGCATCTTCCGATGGCGGTTCAAGACTACAAAACAGTTTCGTCTTCCGCCAGAATTCAAATTAGCCGCGAAACTACAGTGACGTCGTTTTCAACATTAACTCCAGAGCTTTAATGGCGACGACGAACAGCGACCCTAAATGCAACGGACATCTGCTTTCAGTACGGATGCTTCCCAACGGTAACTTTTATCCATTCCTAGTAGAAGCATTCAATTCTGTGAAGCAAAAAGGATACAGAGTATTTAAGCAGAGCTTAGAGCACGAAGTAACAACTTTTGCGAATTTTCAATTGATAGCCCTAAGCTGCAAAAGTTTTCATACTCTGTACATCTCTCTAAACTCGAACTTGAGATTTCTGCTGTGAGAGTGTAGTCTGTGATCAATTTCACAAACACAAATTATTTGTAAAGGCAGTGGATTGACGCCCGGCAAGTTCAATCCAGAATTGTAAAGGCAATTGATCGGAGCCCGGAATCCCGATCTAGTCATTCTCGTGAGGAGAAGGTTAAGGATCTTCAAGGGGTGAGCCTTGAAGCGTGGACGTAGGCAGTTTGGCCGAACCACGTAAAAATACTGGTGTCGAATTTCTCTCTCTCTCTCTTTACATTATTTGAGCACTTGTGTTAAATTTAAGTTTTAATCAAGAAGAGAAATTAAGTTTAATTTTAGTAAAATTAAAAAGTCTAATTCACCCCCCTCTTAGACAATTACGGTCCTACAATTGGTATCAGAGCAAGGTTATATATTGTCTAAGTAGTTTATCTTGAATATACTGTGATATTCGTAATGGCATTCAACACACACTCTTCACAAATAGAAGGTCAGTCTACCACCAGACCTCCATTCTTCGATGGTAGTGATTATGTGTACTGGAAATCTAGGATGAGAATCTACGTTCAGGCTATGGACTATGATTTATGGAATAATATAGTAAATGGTCCATACATAGCTTTTAAAACAGAAAATGGTATTAGAATACCCAAAGCTTCACACGAATTAAATGATACTGATAAGAAGAACCTGAGCCTGAATGCCAAGGCAATAAACACCCTGTACTGTGCTCTGAACAGAGATGAGTTTAATAGAGTACAAGGGTGTGAGAGTGCACAAGAGATCTGGCATCTACTTGAGGTCACACACGAGGGCACAAATCAGGTTAAAGAGAGTAAACTGAGCATGTTAGTTCATGAATATGAACTGTTCTCCATGGAAAAAGGAGAAACTATAAGTTCCATGTTTACTCGATTTACTAACATTACTAATGGTCTTAAAGCTCTTGGTAAGATTTACTCAGGTGAAGAACAGGTAAGGAAACTTCTGAGATGCCTACCGAGAGCATGGCAACCTAAGGTGACTGCCATTCAGGAAGCTAAGGATCTCAAAACTTTGAAGCTTGAGGAGCTCATTGGATCTCTCATGACGCATGAGATCACAATGAGGGCAAATGAAAAGGAGGACCTCAAAGAGAAAGAGATCTCTAAGAGAAAGGACATCGCCCTGAAGGCCTCCTCTGCCTCATCCAGTAAACATGAAGAATCTGATGAGGAAGAAGTTGATGAAGATGATGAGGATATAGCTCTCATCACTAGGAGGTTCAGCAAATTCCTCCAAAGGAAGAGAATGCAGGGAAGAAGATTCCAAAAGGGTGAAAAACCTCAAAAGGAGAAGGAAATCACCTGTTTTGGGTGCGGCAAGCCTGGCCATATGAAGGCAGATTGTCCTCAGGCGAAGAAATATCCCAAAAAGTTCAAGAAGAAGGCCATGAAGGCAACCTGGGATGAATGTGAAAGTGACACTTCCTCTTCAGAAGATGAGGAAGTTGCTAACCTCTGTTTTATGGCCTATCAGCCGATAAGTATCCTAACTTATGCTTACAGACAAACAAGGTTGCTATGAACGAGTGTGTGGCTCCTGTATCTATAAGTGTATAAGCAGAAACACCACAGATCATAATTGTACCTGATATGACCGTATGCTGCACAGCATCTTCATCCTCCATCATAGCAAAGACTCTGGGTGCTATTCTTGCTCGGTTGGGGTCTGGTGGCATGGGGCAGTCTCTGACTACATGTCCGACCTTGTCACATCTAAAACAGCTCCAAGAAAGTAACTTGCATTCGCCGGGATGGTTCTTCTGACAGGTGGGGCATAGAGGGGCCATTGGTCGCTTTCCTTTTCCCTGATCATCATTTGGATTGAAGGGTCTCTTTATACCTTGCTGTTGCTGTTGTGGTCCCCTGTTCTGTTGCGGTTGCCATCCTTTGTTCTGACATGGTGGCGGCTGAGCCTCTTTAGTGAACTTCCTTGGCTGTTCCCGCTGTGCATAAGTCGTTATCTCAGCCTCTTCCAGTTCTAGAGCCTTAGCTGTCACTTCAGCATAAAGTACGTTGTGTATTCCAACAGCCTTTACTCTCATGTACAGGCTCGGCTTCAATCCTTGAACAAATTGGTGGATCTTATCTTCATCGTCTTCAACCAATCGGGAAGTGAATCGTGATAAAGCCTCAAATTTACATATGTAATCTGTCACAGAGCCAGACTGGCGTAAACTCATGAACTCCTTCTTCTTGTTGGCCCGAATAGTCCTATTGAAATACTTATCAAAGAAAGCAGTCTTGAACATTTCCCAGGTCATAGCTCCTGCATTAACGGTGCTCTGAAACGAGTCCCACCAGTGCCTGGCATCCAATTCCAGGTGGAAAATAGCATATGTTACCCTGTCCCATTCCTCAACCTTTGCATACTTGAACATGTCTTCCATCTTCCGAATCCATTCCTCAGCATAAACAAGATCCGAAACTCGACCATTGAATGTCGGGGGTCGAAGTCGATGAAAACGTTCACTACCATGATCATGAGTTGCATTAGTACTAGAATTCGCTTGCTCTTCTCTAGCAGCCATCAGCTGTTCGATCTGGCGAGATTGGCGCATGACTAACTCTGTCAACTGAGCAATGGCATTGCTATCCTCATTGGTCTCCCTCTGCTGACCTCTAACTATTTTGGGATTCCAAGACAAATAGTTATAAATACATCTTAACTTAAAGACATTTACTGAAATTATAAACACTTACAGTTGCTGGAGTGCACTCAAGTAGAAATCTGTGCTGGGAGGCAGTCTACAGAATCGATTTTAGAACCCAGTTTTGCTTTGATACCATAATTGTAACGACCCGAGTAGGGCCAAGACCAAACCATGACTCCTTTAGACTTGTTCGTATATCCTTACTGTTCTTATTTAGGTTATGCCCCTGTTCATTTCTTCCTTTTTTTTTAAACAATCAAAACTTAACTCAAGACATCACACGCGATTTATTAAACATCGCTCAGTAATGAAATACAGTACACATCTGCTGGCGGGTAGTGTAGAATGCTTCAGCCGATGAGCGGAAGCTTCAGCTTTTAACTGCATCTACCGATAGAGAATAAACCCACATCTACCGATGGTCACGTGCCCGCCACGCAACTCATCAATTTCCATCCAGCAGTAGACATCTACCAGTGGACACGTGAGTTTCATGTGTCTAATTAAAACATTGCCCGGTCACTAAACGACAAAACAACACCTATATCATCCGGTATACTTACATCATCCGATATTTGAAATTCACTACATCTACCGATTGCTAGACGACAAGACAACACTTATATCATCCGGTGAACAACAATTGTTCACTATCCACCGGTGACATCAGCCGGAAGATGTACTCATCCAACTTCTATCACCCAGCAGTAAAAATACAAAAAAACTTCAAGCAACCTGTATCGTCAGAAAGATGTCCTGACCTTCAGAGTTCTCATACACATAGACATAAACATAGGCAGACATAAAACGTGGACTCATCTAGGATACATGTAGCGGAAGACTTAATTAAAACGGGTCATTCAGTATTCTTAAAATCATCCCCAAAATTCTGGTAACCAAACTAGGCAATTATAGAATCCAATATTCTAAAAAAAAAGGGTCTCATTCTACTTGAACGTCAGTTCAGTAAAAATCTTACTGACATTGTATGAGCATAACTATGGGACATTCTCGCCTGCCAGCCACAGACTTCCACCCTGAGCACCACCCTGCAACCAGCCTTAGACATCATCACTGAATTTGGAATCTTCACCTGGTAAATCTTTGCCTACATCATAAGGTATAAACTATAAGCCTAATGCTTAGTAAGGAATGCAATACTATCAAGTATCCATAAATGCTCATTTTAAGAAACAAAAGCTCATGAATCTTTCCTTATTCATATTCGTACTCAAAGTCTTCATTCTTGCTCATCATTCATATTCTTCATTCATATTCATCATTCATATACATCATTCATATTCATCATTCATATACATCATTCATATTCATCATTCATGTTCATCGTTCATATTCTTCGTTCATGTTGTGTGGATTAAGGGAGGATTTTTGCCGGTAAAGGGGGTTTGACAGTGAGAGTGCACATAGTTCCCTTGCGGGTCGTATCCTAGTCCTTCTTTTGGACAGTGACATACGCCAAACCGCCCCCAACCCTCGCTTAATTCACGTTGCATAAATTTTATATTCTTATCTTGTTTGTGAGAAAACATGCTCTTAAAACGTTTTCATATGCATAAAACATTCATGATGCATGAACATGAAAATTCTTAAATCACCAAGCTACAGAACAGAGCACTATTCAACATGAAACCTTACCATTGAACTAATCATCAGCATAAACATTAGACAGTAACATAAAGGAACTTCTAATCACCGTATGAGTTTCTACCTAGCATCCTTTGATGTAGGGTCCTAATGACCGAGAAACCTATACATTCACTTACCTGGTTTCCTTAGCAACTTGAGCTCCTTTTCTTCAGACTTCTTCACCTAAAACATTTACATTGCAGTAGTTAAAATAAAATCCTAATAGTCCTAATCACTAGCCCCCCTAGAGTCTAATAGCTTAAATCATTCCCGAGTCTCTTAGTCTAGTTTCTCTGTGCACAGTCTGAAATCTAAAAACCATAACAGCTAGGTTCAACTACGATTAATCAGGATTGATTATTTTAAGTGTCCAGAATCGATTCGGAATGACATTACTAATCTCGGGTTTTAAAATGTCTTTATCATCACTCGGCCATTGAAGAATCCAAAATTTCAACACATAGCTGAAAACAGAGCTTAACAACTAACAGATAGCTACATTGCCAAATTCGTACCTCGAGCACAGAGTAGCCGAGAGGTAAGCAAGGAAACCGATCGCCGAAGGAGGGATTTCCAGTTGACTGAGAACGAGGGCTCGGGAGAGAAGAAATCGCCGAGAGTAGAAGATGTCGGCTACAGTGGTTTAAAATGAAGTTTGAACCCTTTCCATTTTCTTTAAATACCGGTCTCAAACCTCCATTATTACAACTTTGCCACTCAACCTAGTTTAAATCCACATGTAATTAATTAAACTTGGCATAAAATTCTAAATCGTGAAGATTGAATAATCATGACCGTTAATACAGTTAGGAAGTCACCTGGTTGAAGTTGTTGGGTGTTACAAGTCGCCTGGCAGCGATCGCCATGGGGGATCGATCGCCGGTTTTGGGCGATCGATCGCCCCTCCATTTTGGGTTGCTAATTGTCGATTCTGCCCCTCATTTTAGCCGATTGAATATATGTTTTTAATTTATTTATTTAATTGTTTTAAATAGTTTTATCCTAATTGTTTTAAGTTTGGTTTTAAATGATTTATAAACTAGACTTCCATTCCGATTTCGATTAAAATTCCTCTTAGAGTTTGTGTAAAGTATAAGGATAAAATATATATATGTACGGAAAATTGGGTACAGTATTAGGGTCGCTACACCTACAGCCGATCCCAGTGTCCCTCTATCCGAGAGATATTTTTATTTGGATTGTGATTCTCTTAGTTTGCGAGTGTCTTAGTTTGAATTTATATTGGTTTATTGTCTGTAATAGTTGAATCTTGGTACTTATTTTTTTCTGGTACTTATCTATATTTGTGTTTGGACTAATTTTTGAAATATTTGAAATGCTATCTCATTTGTGTTGAATGACTTACACAATGATATAATGTTTTATGCTAGTTGACTGTGAAGTATTTATTTATTTTTGATAATGTAGCACCCGGCCTTTTGGCTGTAATTATTTCCCATATCATTTTGCGGGATTTATTTAATATTAATTCAATATATGTTTTGTTGGGAACCAAACTAATGTGTAACTAAACAAAACACTAAGTTTAAAATGCATGGAAGAGTAAATTGGAGAGAAATTAAGGTTGGTGGGAGTTAGCCAATGGATAGTTGACACATGGTAGCTTGTTGAGGAAGTTAAGTTCTTCCTCCTACGTGAAATCTTCACTTCACCTCTCTGCTTCTCCCCTTCCCTCTTGGCTTTCTCTCTTCCAGGCGACTGAAATAAAGTTCCACACTTTGTTTCTCCTGCATTCTTCTGTTTCCTTCAGCAAAAGGTAAGCATCTACTCATGCTAACAAGTTTGGACAAGTTTAATGTGGGTTTTTACCGAAGTTTAGGGTTATGGTATTTAAAGAAAAACTCACTGTCTTTGGATGAAAACACGTTGGTGTGTTTTCTAAAGATTTGAAACGTGTTGCTGCTGATTTTTCTAACTTGTTAGTTAGCATTTGCAGCATTGTTTATTTCTCTACGTGCTTGTTACAGATCTGTGCATTTCTGAGACTTTCTAGCCAACTGCATCGCGGATAATAGGTAAGTTCATATCTGTAGGTTGGCCCTTAAGGCCCTACATCACGGAGGTACTAGGTTTTCTGTTATGTCGGGTTGTTTTGGGTAGAAGAGTTAGAGTTATGTTCTGAAATGTCTGGCTTTGATTTACTTTCTGTTGTCTTATTTCTGTTGTCTGCCAGTTTAAGTTTAAGCACCGTTCATGCATACACGTTTTCTCTGAAAGACATGTAAATGTTTTCTGTACACGGTTTAAAGCTAAACAAGATAAAATCTTACTGAAATGTACTGGTTAAGTGCGGGACGGGGACTGGCCCCCAGATCTGTTTCTGTTCTGTTTTGTATTACTGATTGTGCCTGATAGTGCACCCACTGTTCGCCAGTTCCCCTATAAGCCCCACTTATACCCCTCTGCCACTGAAACGTAATGTTCTGTACTGTCACTGTATTTCTAAAAGTTCATGCATAGCATATGCATCACTGCATTATTTTATATGTTCTTACTGAGTTTTAGACTCATAGGTGAACTCCCTGATGTAGGTACTGAACCCGAAAATGAGGACTTTGTGCCTCAATCTGATGAATAGGTGGCTGGTGATTCGAGCTCATGGGGGGTTTGGTTGCTGCAGCCAGACATATTTTTGTCTTGAGGTTTAAGTCTTTAAAGTAAAGTACATATCTGTAAACTTTTTTGGAATTCTGCTGTTTTGTTTTTAAACTTCAGCTGTCGTTCTGTGTTTGTTTTAAAAACTTCTGTTGTTGGGAAATTCTGTAATTATATGTTAAGTTCTGTACTGTCTCTGAGATTTTGAAACAATGTATAGATTCTGTGTCAATGTTTAAAACCGCTATATTTGACAGTTAAGTTTATATTCTAAAGTATTCTGGAATTGTTTGGGATATTTTCTGTTAATCTGTGCATGGATGATTTCTGGTTTTTGGAACTATCTATGCAATTTGTTTCTTTAAATCTGTCAATTGTAAAGTATGTTTTACAATCTTATTTAGAATCGGGTATTGAAAGTCTACAATTTTCATGCCTTCTGTTTGTACTGTATTTGACAGTTGATTTATGTTCTGAAGTATTCTGAAATGGTTTGAAATATTTTCTGTTAGTCTATGCATGGATGGACTCTGGTTTTTGAGCTATCCATGCAGCGTGTCTTCTTGAATCTGTCATTTGTAAAGCATGTTTCACAACCTTGTTTTGATTCGGGTTTTGGAGATCTGAAACTTTTACTGCCTTCTGTTTTATGTCCTCTGTTCGTATGTTTTCCTGTCAAAGTTGTTAAGTCCTGCCTTAAAAAAAAAACTGCATCTTCCGATCACGTTCACTGCTGTTTTAAGTGTACATCCACCGATAGTCACTGTTCACATTTTGTCTTATCTCATCCACCGGTGAACAGTAGATTTCATCTCAGTTTTAGTTACTTCTACCGGTTTCATCTGTCCCTCAGTTTAACTACTTTATCCGATGACATCATCACTTATTCTGATGACGTTATCATACCTTCCGATTCCATCTGCTGCCTTCATCTTCTAATGATGTCATCACTTATTCCGATGACATCATCATACCTTCCGATTCCATCTGCTGCCTTTATCTTCCGATAACGTCATCACTCATTCCGATGACGTCATCATACCTTCCGATTCCATCTACTGCCTTCATCTTCTGATGATGTCATCACCTATTCTGATGACGTCATCACACCTGCCGATTTCATCCGCTGTCTGTATCTTCCAGTTGACGTCATCCATCTTCCGGCTGACGTCATCACCTCATCCGAATTTCGTCTACTGCCTGTATCTTCCGCCTGATGTCACCCATCTTCCAGCTGATGTCACTACCTCTTCCGCCCAGCTTACTCAGCCTCTTCCGCTGAACACTGTTCGTCTTTTGTCGTATCTGAGTCCACCGATAGCTTTAATCTTCCGCCTGACGTCATCCTTACTTCTGTCTTTGCAAATGCATCTTCTGCCTGACGTCAGCTCACATCTTCCGCCCAATAATATTTTGCTTTTGAAAAACTAAGTCTTCCGCCAATATTTTCTGTTTCTGTAAAAGTCCGGTCGGTTATGTTCAAAAAAAATATGTGCTCGTTTTCTGTTAAATGCCCGGGGTGATGGCTGGGTTCTCGG
Organism: Begonia masoniana; assembly: GCA_022432975.1. Lineage (NCBI taxonomy): Eukaryota > Viridiplantae > Streptophyta > Magnoliopsida > Cucurbitales > Begoniaceae > Begonia > Begonia masoniana. The sequence goes on from CM039507.1 coordinate 40,058,618, forward strand.
ATCCTGCTGATCGGGATCCGGACTCGGGCAGTCACAGATAATGTCAAAGGGGGAGAGATAATTGAAATGTATGAGATTTCACTTTTATTTAGTGCATATATTGTGGGAGAGTGTGAAATCAATTTATAATTTGTCATCATCAAAAAAGGGGAGATTGTTAACTTAAAATGAGTTTAAGAATAATGCATTTTTGATGATGTTTAATTATAATGTGTTTAACGGTAATATAGTTTTGATGATGATGTTTAATAAATTGATTAATTTAAGAAATGAATGATTTTGCAAGCACCTTAATTGAGAATGCCCTTGAAGAAGGGTATTTAGTACTAATGAAGTTTATTAAGTGTGTGATAGTCAAAAGGAAGAAAAACCATTTCAGAGTGCTTCAAGTGTCGACCGAAATGTACAAATGTCGACTGTTCAATACAGAGAAAATTGAAGTGTCAACCTGTAACACCCGGCATTTTTGCCTATGTAATTATTCCCCGAATATGTAAGCGGATGTACTCCGATATTAATGCAATGACTATTTTTAATGAAATTGTTAGAGTGTTCAATTGAATGAGAGTGAGTGTAAAACCGATTCGACGAACTAAATAGAAATTTAGTTAAAAACCAATGGACGGGCAAATTAAGAAGGAATTAAGGTTGGTGGGAGGAAACCAGTAGATAATTGACACTTGACAAAACTTGTTGAAGGAGCCAATGCCTTTTCTCTTCCATTCTTCCTCATTTCTCTTCACACTACGTGAAGCACTTTTCTGTTTTCTCTCTTCCAGGCGCCTGAGATAAATTTCTAAACTTTTTTTCTTCCGTTTCTTTCGGTTTCCTTCAGTAAAGGTAACCCTTTTTCACTAGTTAACAAGTTTAAGTTTGTTAAACGTTAGTTTTTTTTTTGAAGTTTAGGTCAATGTCCGATTTTGCATGCTTTAAGTTCGCGAACCACCATTGTTGTGTGTGCATAGCTTGCTGTATTTCAGACAACAGGTAAGTTCATACGTATAGGTTTGGCCCTTAAGGCCCTGCAATACGGAGGTACTAGGTTTTATGTTGTCGGGATTTCTGTTGGGTAGTTAAGCCATATGTTATGTTTTAGGTTAAGTGTGTTCTGTTTTACATTCTGCTTATTATTCTGTTTCCTGTCTATGAATGTTCATGCATACCCGTTTTTCTCTGAAAGTCATGAAAAAGTTTTCTGTGCACACGGTTTTAAGTAAATAAAAGATAAAATATGTGAATGTAAAGTACGGTTAAGTGTGGGACGGGGACTGACATCCTGTTCTTATCCTTCCCTAGGACTCCTGTAAAATTATCCATGCCAAGGATACCCTGTGCTTTATCCCTCCCTGGGACCTGGCAAAAAATTACTAACCAGTGTTATGTCCTGTTATGTCAAGTATGTATGTGCGCCAGTTCCTCTATAAGCCCCACTTATACCTCCCTGTCCACTGAAATATAACGTAATGTAATGTAATGTTCATGTATTTGAAAATGTTCATGCATAGCACGTGCATCAATGTATTGTATGTTCTTACTGAGCTCTAGGCTTATAGTTGAACTCCCTGTTGCAGGTATGGATCCTCCAGAGGAGGATATTGTGCCTCAGGATGAGGAGTTGATGAAGTTGGCGGGATGAGCTCACGGGGTGGTTGCTGCAGTCAGGCAAGGGTTATTCCTGTGAAGTTGGCGGGATGAGCTCACGGGGTGGTTGCTACAGTAAGGCAAGGGTTATTCCTGTGAGAGTGTGTTTCTGTAAGTTTATGTCGAGTCCTGTATAGCTTTTGAAATTCTCAAACCGATGTATAGAATTTACGTCTATGTTTTAAATCTTCTGTCTTTGGCAAATTTTTGGAAACATATGTCAAGTTCTGCACAGCCTCTGTGATTTTAAACGTTGTATTGAATCTGTCAATGTATTTAAAACCTCTGTATTTGACAGTTGTATATACATTTGAAATATTCTGGAACTGCTTGGAGTTTTCCTCTTAAAGGTTGTGCATGGATTGTCTCGAGTTTTAGAGCTATCCATGCAGTTCGTTTTTTTGAACTTCTGTCATGTTTTATAACTTCTGTCGTGTTTTCTAGCGCGTTTAAAATTGTGTTTTAAATCGGGTTTTGAGGGTTTGAAGTTTTTAAGTCTTCTGTCCTTGTGTCGTTTATTTATAAGTTCTTCTGTTAAAAGTTGTCTATTCTACCTTTAGTTTCTGTCTTTCGAGTTTTCAAGTATTTGGCTAAGTGTTAGTCGTTCACGCCTTCAATAAAACAGTTGTCATTCTCTTTTGTAAAACAGTCGTCCACGTCCATTTTGCCTGTAAAACAATTGTCCATTCTGCCCTTTGAAAACAGCTGTCCATTTTGCCTTTAAAACAATTGTCCACTCTGCCCTTTGAAAACAGTTGTCCATTTTGCCTATAAAACAGTCGTCTACAGCTTCTGCAATTCTGTTGTCCACAGCCACTGCCTTTCTGTTGTCCACAGACACTGCACTTCTATTGTCCACAGCCACTGCATTTCTGTTGTCCACAGCCACTGCATTTCTGTTGTCCACAGCTTCTGCACTTCTGTCGTCCACAACCACTGCACTTCTCTTGTCCACAGCCACTGCATGTCTGTTGTCCACAGCCACTGCATTTTTGTTATCCACAGCTTCTGCACTTCTGTTGTCCATAGCCACTGCACTTCTGTTGTCCACGGACACTGAACTTCTGTTGTCCACAGCCACTGCATTTCTGTTGTCCATAGCCACTGCATTTTTGTTGTCCACAGCTTCTGCACTTCTGTCGTCCACAGCCACTCCCAGTCTTCAATTCCAGTGAGAGTTTTCTCCGTGTAAAGTTCTAAAAGTTCAAAAAACAATATATGTCACGTTTTAAAATGTCCGCAGTGATGGCTTGGCTCTCAGATCCCAATCGGGATTGGGTTTAGGGCTGTCACAGTTATGGTATCAGAGCAAAATTAGGTTTTAAAAGCGATTCTGTAAACCGTCTGACTGCGCAACTAGCCACGTGAGATCGCTCCACCAACTGTAAGTGTTTAAGTTTTTGTACCCGTTTTGTTTATTAAGTCAATTTCGTTATTTCGTATAGGATTTTCTAGAAATGGTGAGAGGGAATCAAAGTGATGCAAATAACAGAGGCGACGCCCTCGATCATTTAACCGAGCTGGTCGGCGTTCAGTCACGTATGATGGAGCGCATGATGGCTGAAAATGGGAACAATAACCATGCAAACGGTCCACGTGACTCTAGTGGAGAGAGATTTCGGCGACTCCAGCCATCTGTTTTCGATGGATTATCAACAGATCCTACTCACGCCGAGGAATAGATCTGAGCGATAGAGAAAATGTTCAACTATGTCGAAGAGGAAGAGAACAAGAAAGTGATATGTGCCTCGTTCTATCTCACCAAAAATGCTGGGTTTTGGTGGGACACGGTGCAGTCTACTACCGTGGCATTGAGCTGGGAAGGATTCAAAAGAATTTTCTATGAGAAATACTTCGATCGCAGCGTGAGGAAGGAGAAGATGATCGAATTTTCTCGACTTCGACAATTTGGATCAGTGGCCGAGTATGTTCAGAGGTTTGTGTAGCTATCCCACTATGCACCTCATTTGGTGGCCACCGACGGAAACAAGGTACACCAATTTATTTAGGGTTTCAAGCTGGACCTCTTGTGGGGGATTACATACGGAGGATTTGACGAGGCCCCGTATACGAAGGTAGTGGCCAAGGCTTATCAGTTGGAAGCCTTAGAGGCGAAGTCTCAGAGGTATAGAGATACATCAAAGAAAATCTTACGTGATGCCCCTCTACAGCAACAACAACAAAGTGGTCAATTTGGGCAACCACAACAGCAACAGAACAGAGGTATTAAGAGACCTAATGAAGTTGCCATTTATCAAGACAAAGGAAAAAGACATATGGGAGCTCCTCAGCTTCCTGTATGCCCACGTTGCCAGAGAAATCATACGGGGGAGTGTAGGCTCTTTACTGGCCGATGCTTCCGATGTGACAAGGAGGGCCACCAAGTCCGGGATTGTCCGGTGCTTGACACTCGACCGAATCGTGTCGTGCCAAGAGTGTTTTCTATGATAGAGGATGATGATGAAGCCGCCCAGCACACAGCCATTACAGGTACAATTTCGATATGTGATGCACCTGCTTATACTTTGTGGGACACGGGTGCCACACATTTGTTCATAGCAATGGACTTCGTGAGTAGGCAGAGATTTTGTTGTACGCCGTCAGATCAGCCCTACGGCATTATGCTACCGTCCAGAGAGTTTATGCACTCCGAACGGGTTGTACGGGGTGATATAGTGTCAGTGGGAGACCAGAAGTTATATGCCAGTCTTATCGTCATCAGTATGAAAGGATACGATGTGATTCTGGGGATGGACTGGCTGTTTCGACACTACGCCACCATCAACTGCAGGTCCGGGCTCGTGTCTTTTAAGCGCCCGAACGAGGTAGAGTTCTCCTATCAGGCAATACCAAAGAAGCACAATATGCCTGTTATATCCTCCTTGAAAGCTCAACAGCTGATGAGGTCAGGATATGTCGGATTTCTTGCCCACGTGATAAATGTACAAAGGCAAGGCGGGGCAGAACTACAAGATATCTCGGTAGTTCGAAACTTCTCAAAAGTCTTTTTAGATGACTTACCGGGATTGCCACCGGATCGTGAGATCGAGTTTGAAATTGATGTATATCCTGGTGCTGAACCGGTATCGAAGAATCCGTACCGTATGGCGCCAATAGAGTTGAAGGAGTTGAAGACTCAGCTGAAGGAACTAGTGGACATGGGCTTTGTACGCCCTAGCTTCTCCCTGTGGGGTGCTCTAGTCCTATTTGTTAAGAAGAAGGATGGGTCCCTACGCATGTGCATTGATTACCGTGAGCTGAACAAATTGACCATAAAAAATAAGTACCCGTTGCCTAGGATTGACGATTTATTTGACCAATTACAAGGAGCTCGGGTATTCTCAAAAATTGATTTGCGCTCCGGTTATTACCAGTTGAAAGTCAGGGCTGAAAATATTCCAAAGACCGCCTTCAGGACCCGGTACGGACACTACGAGTTCTTGGTAATGTCTTTCGGGTTGACAAATGCCCGGTGGCATTTATGGACTTGATGAACAGGATATTCCAAGAATTCTTGGATATATTTGTAATCATTTTCATCGACGACATCCTGGTTTACTCCAGAAGTGAGGTCGAGCACGAGGAGCACCTGGCAATTGTGCTATCGACTCTGAAACAGCACCGGTTGTATGTCAAACTGTCAAAGTGCGAGTTCTGGTTGAGCAGGATTAACTTCCTAGGCCATGTGGTGTCGGCAGAAGGAGTGTCCGTGGATCCAGCCAAGATTCTGGCAGTGAAAGAATGGCCGAGGCCGAGGAATGCCAGTGAGGTACGGAGCTTTATCGGGTTAGCTGGTTATTACAGAAAGTTTATCAAAGGATTTTTGGTGATAGCGAAACCTATGACCAGCTTAACGAGGAAAGACATTAAGTTCAAGTGGTCTGAAGAATGTTAGGTGAGTTTTCAGTCACTTAAACAGAAGTTGACCACTGCTCCTCTATTAGTATTGCCTGTTGAAGACGGCAAATTCAGCGTATACTGTGATGCGTCCAAGGTCGGCTTGGGATGTGTGTTAATGCAAGAAAGGAAAGTAGTGGCATACGCATCTAGACAATTGAAGAACCATGAACAAAACTACCCTACACATGACCTCGAGTTAGCAGCGGTTGTGTTTGCGCTGAAAGTATGGAGACACCACTTGTACAGGCAATCATGTGAGGTGTTTTCTGATCACAAGAGCCTGAAGTACATATTTACCCAGAAAGAGCTGAATGATAAGTGTGTATTCTACACACTTATTTATACTTTTTATACTTGATTTGATAAGTTTTTTTCTAAAGTGTTTGAAGAAATTTGATGAATTTTGTGCAAGTGTGCAGAAATTTTAATTAGAACAGGAATTAGCTATTACTAAAGAATTTGAAAAGAAAAGGAAAGAAGAAACAAATAGAAGCTGAAAAGAAGAAGCAGAAGAAAACGAGAACCAGTAGAAGACAGAAGACAAGCAGCGATCGATAGCCACCATATCTTGTAATCGATCGCTAAAGACCATGGATTTTAGAAACAAAAGAATGAGCGATCGATCTCCATGCATGCCAGCAATCGATCGCTAAGCAGCAAGAAGAATAAGCGATCTCCAAACAATTACAAAAAGCAGCGATCGATCTCTACATATGCCAGCGATCGATCGCTACTCATGCCCACAAATTACAAAAAGCAGCGATCGATCTCTGAAGAGATGCAGCGATCAATCGCTACATATGCCAACAAAGAAAAGAGATGCAGCGATCGATCTCTACACATGTCAGCGACCAATCGCTTATCAATTTACAAATTTGGAAAGATGGAAAGATGATGTGTTTTAATCCGAGCCGTTCACCTGAAGACCAACTTAATCTCAACCATTGATCGGCTGAAAGAAAACATTAAAAACCTAACGAGGCAAGGCCTTTAGGTCATTCTGAATTCGGCAGATTAAGAGACGGCGACAGAGAGCAACACCGAGGCGATTTTTGGCAAGGAGAGGCGATCAGGCTATTTTCATAATAGTTTTATTTTCTTTTTACTTCTTTTGTTTCATTATGCAACTCTTTAGCATTATTATTGTTTATTTATCTTTTAGCATGAACTAAACTTCCAGTTCTAGGGTTTCGACGTAACTTTGCTATGATTATTTATTTTTCTTAATTTTCTGTTCCTTTTCTGTGTTGAATAATTTATTCTGAACATAATACTTAGGTTTGATTGATCACCAAAACTAAGAACTTTAGGGTTAGTTCGGGATGCGAGAGCGGAGAATTTAACCGTGCACTGAATAACTTGCCTTAAAAAGGATCCTAGGCTAGAGATAGTTAGGGCGTTTGAGTGGTAATATAATTTCTTGCTCTTAATGTATTCAATTAATTCTCAGGATTAGAGACTGAGAGGTGATAATTCGTTAATTGAATATGTTTGTCTTTGCTCGAGAGAGATTGATGAATATTTTTGTGAAATTGCCATCAACACGAAGGAATAAGATTTAGTTACTTGAATTAGGTTTAATAAATAGGATTAGCTAAGTGAAATCGGAACCCTGGATTTTCTCATCATATAATCTTAGTCTTTTATATTCAATTCTATTATTTAAATTGTTCAATTTCTTTTATTTGAATTATTTTAAAATCTTAAATCGTCAACATATTATTTCTTTTCAAATTAAACTGAAAGTTAGATATTCAATATTTAACATATTTATTCCTCGTGGGATCGACACTCGTACTTACACACACTTTATTACTTTTGCGACACGTGCACTTGCGTATCACGATTTTTCGCAACACTGAACATGAGTCAAAGACGGTGGCTAGAATTTGTGAAAGATTACGATATCGAGATTAAATATCATCCTCGTAAAGCTAATGTGGTAGCCGATGCACTGAGCAGGATGCTAACTACTATGCAACCGGTTGCATCGGTCGTATCAATGCCTTTAAGGACAGAGATACAGAAGTTCGATATGGAGATAGTTTATGGGCTATCGGCCATACTAGCAGACTTGACACTACGGCCCACCGTCCTGGACCGAATTGAAGAATCCCAGAAGACCAATTCAAAGGAAATGGCTGATATAGTAAGCAAGCTACCTATGGCCTCTTCCGAGTTCAGCTATTCAGAAGATGGTATTCTGAAGTTTAAAGATAGATGGTACGTTCCGAGGGACGATGAGCTGCGAAGGGACATTTTATTAGAATCCCACTCGTCTTCTTTCTCTGTACATCCTGGAAGCACAAAGATATATCAGGACTTGAAACTTCACTTCTGGTGGCTTAATATGAAGAATGAAGTGGCCAAGTACGTGGAGTCTTGCATGATATGTCAACAAGTCAAAGCTGAACATCAACGACCAAGTGGAATTCTTCAGCCTCTTCCGATTCCTGAATGGAAGTGGGAGAACATAACGATGGATTTTGTTGTCGGCCTTCCAAGGACAGCTAAGGGCCATAATAGCATTTGGGTCATAGTGGACAGATTGACGAAGTCGGCCCATTTTCTGCATGTAAAGACGACATATTCCATGGATCAGTATGCAGAGCTATATATTAATGAGATTATTAAGCTGCATGGCATTCCTGTATCGATCGTCTCAGATTGGGATCCCAGATTCACTTCCAGGTTTTGGACAAGTTTGCAGAACTCCTTGGGTACAAAGTTACACTTCAGCACAGCTTTTGATCCACAGACTGACGGACAATCCGAGAGAACGATCCAGATACTGGAGGATATGTTAAGGTCGTGTGTGCTGGAATTTGATGCTCCTTGGAGTAGATATTTGCCGCTTGTGGAGTTCCCCTACAACAATAGCTATCAGGCTACAATTGGCATGACTTCTTATGAAGCTCTTTACGGCAGGAAGTGTAGATCCCCATTGTGTTAGGATGAATTCGGAGAAGCCAAGCTTATCGGCCCTGAGTTTCTACAGCAGATGTCCGAGGTGATTGCTGCTATCAAACAACGAATAAAAATTACTCAGAGTCAACAAAAGAGTTACCCTGACCATAGGAGAAGGGACTTAGAGTTTGTTGAGGGCGATGAAGTATTCTTGAAAGTGTCACCTTTCAAGGGCGTAATGAGATTCGGTAAGAAAGAGAAGTTAAGCCCAAGGTTCATTGTCTCTTTTCCCATTTTGAAGCGTGTGGGAAGCATGGCCTACAGACTGCAGTTGCCAGCGTCGATGGATGGAGTTCACAATATTTTTCATGTTTCGATGCTGAGGAAATGTGTACGAGATCCAACCCAGATCGTGGAACATGTGGACTTTGATATCATGCCGATGCTGACATATGAAGAAAGACCCATACAGATATTGGATACTTCACTCAATGTTTTGCGCAACAAGGTAGTCCCATTGGTGAAAGTTTTGTGGCGCAATCATAACGTGGAGGAAGCCACGTGGGAAAGACAAGATGATGTTAGGGCCCAATATCCAGACCTATTCCCTTAGGCAAATTTTGGGGACAAAATTTTGTTAAGGTGGGTAAGATGTAACACCCGGCATTTTTGCCTATATAATTATTCCCTGAATATGTAAGCGGATATACTCCGATATTAATGCAATGACTATTTTTAATGAAATTGTCGGAGTGTTCAATTGAATGAGAGTGATTGTAAAACCGATTTGACGAACTAAATAGAAATTTAGTTAAAAACCAATGGAAGGGCAAATTAGGAAGGAATTAAGGTTGGTGGGAGGAAACCAGTAGATGATTGACACTTGGCAAAACTTGTTGAAGGAGCCAATGTCTTTTCTCTTCCATTCTTCCTCATTTCTCTTCACACTACGTGAAGCACTCTTCTGTTTTCTCTCTTCCAGGCGCCTGAGACAAATTTCCAAACTTTGTTTCTTCCGTTTCTTTCGGTTTCCTTCAGTAAAGGTAACCCTTTTTCACTAGTTAACAAGTTTAGGTTAGTTAAACGTTAGTTTTTTTTTTTTTGAAGTTTAGGTTAATGTTCGATTTTGCATGCTTTAGGTTCGCGAACCACCATTGTTGTGCGCGCATAGCTTGCTGTATTTCGGACAACAGGTAAGTTCATACGTATAAGTTTGGCCCTTAAGGCCCTGCAATACGAAGGTACTAGGTTTTATGTTGTCGGGATTTCTGTTGGGTAGTTAAGCCATAGGTTATGTTTTAGGTTAAGTGTGTTATGTTTTACATTCTGCTTATTATTCTGTTGCCTGTCTATGAATGTTCATGCATACCCGTTTTTCTCTGAAAGTCATGTAAAAGTTTTCTGTGCACACGATTTGAAGTTAATAAAAGATAAAATGTAACACCCGAGTTTTTGGATTTTCGGGTTTACTGATTTCTTAGGTATTTTCGTAATTAAGTGATTTAAACCCGTTTTGCAAGCGGGAAGTTTTATTAGAGCCCTAGGGATTAATGAGAATTTTTAGAATAATAAGTAAAATTTTAGAAATCCAAATAGATAAGTAACGCTAGAGTTTCTATTTTTAGCCCTATAGCGTTTCAATTCGCAAAATTAGTAAATTAAGTCCGTTTTGCGAACGGAGAGTTTTGTTAGAACCCTAGAAATAAGTTGGAATATTTGGAGAGATAAGAAATTTCAGAGAAGCCAAATCGATAGGGTAAATAATGAGTTAAGTAGAAAGTTAATGGGAAGGGCATTTAAGTAAATTGTCAAGCCAAGTTTTAATAAAAACAAATATCTCCCTTTTCTTCATTTCTCCTCCCACGTAAACACCATTTTCTCTCCTCCCTCCCTGCGATCTCTTTCCTATCGGCCAAGCTCTCTCACGCCGACGATTCAACGAAGTTCCTCCTCCGTTTTCTTCGACGATTCAACCCTCTAGGTAAGACTCTAACATATTGTGGGTTTAGTTGTCGATTTATGGTTGTTATTCGTTGGGTTTTATCTGATTTAGGGTTGTATAATTTTAGGTTTTTGGTTGGAAATCGTTAGTTTTGATGTGTTGATAATTATTGGTAATATATTGATGATTTTTGATGATTTTAGATTTAGAATCGATTTAAGGTTGGATTTTTGGTGTTTGGAAATAACGTTTTAATGTATATTGGAAATCGAGATTTCTAGGCTTGATCGCTAAGTGTGGTTTGAATTTTAGCTATGACATATTAAAGTAGACGTTATGGGTGACGTATAGGCGTTTGAATTGTAAGGATCGGATGTCAGATTAGGGAGGAATTTGTGTTTGAAAATGTGCACGTGAGGTGTTCGATGAATTGCCTGAATGAATAGTTGAATAGTTTTGGATTAAATTTATGAGTAATTGAACTCCGAATTTATTATGGACGTAAGAAATATGTTTTGAGGCGTCGGTAAGGGATTGATTACACTTGAGATGTTTTTACGGAAATGAAAGTTTAGTTAACCCGAGTGAGTTCTAATGCAACGTTTTTATATTTAGGTTTTTCAGGTTCCACGGTTAACTATTCGGATAGAGATAAATTGCTAAGGACGCCAGGTAAGTAGTGTATGTTTACGTGTCGCCCTTTTGGCCTACATCACAGGACGTTAGGATTTGTTTGCATGTTTTATGTATGTTTAGCCTATGCATCATGTTTTAGAAAAGTACGAAAATGTTTTAGCATATGTTTTCACGATTTTAATGTAGAAACTACAACGATGTAAAACGAAAATGTAAAGTGTCTGAGGGAAGTGGTTCACCCTTCAGATGGAAATTGTGGAACGTCCAGAAAATGTATGATGTCTGAGGGAAGTGGTTCACCCTTCAGATGGAAATTATGGAACGTCCAGAAAATGTATGATGTCCGAAGGAAGTGGTTCAACCTTCGGATGAAGTTGTGGAACGTCTAGAGATGGAGAAACTAATCTGCCCTCCATTGGTAGAGGATTACACGAATGAATGATGGAAACGAAATGAATATGTACGATGAAACGAAACGAAATGAAATGATTATGTACGATGAAATGAAACGAAACGTTTATGTACGATCGAAACGATAGAAACTGCATATGTTAAGTTAAATGTTTTAAATTATATTTGCATTACTTGCTAAGCATTAGGCTTATAGTGTGAGTTCTGTGATGTAGGTGAAGAAGAACAGGTACGGTGAGTCTCACGAGCACGTTAGGATTACGGACGCAGTTGGAGGAGTACGACCATGGCGGCAACCCGGCAACATTGTTAGGGCGATTCCGACCGTGGTTGGTATGAGTGGGGTGTCTGTTTTGTTTGGAAATGATTAGGAAGTGTTGTGTATGTGTATAGAAACGTAATGGATGAAAGTATGAAAATGTTACGTATGTGGATCGAATGATTTTGATAGAAAAACGTATGAAAGTAGAGTTTTGAGGTGTATGAAGTGGTAGTAGAATGTCTAAAATGTGAAGTCTTTATTTTGGAGAATATACTGGATTGTTTGGATGTTTTTAAATTTGTAAGGATACGCTCGGTTTTTAGAGCGATCCATGCAGTTTGTTTTCATGGATTTTGAACAAGTGTTCGGGTAAGTTTTTGAGTCGGGATTTTTACGGGTTTGAAGGATTTTGTGTTTAATGTGGTCGGGAATGTTTATGGAAAGTTTAGGGTGAAGGGTAGGCGATTGGAAGTTGTGGCTATGTATGAAAAAGGAGGCAAGAAGGGCGCTGGTGGGCGTGCTGGCCAGGCGCTGATGCGCGCTGGCCGGGCGCGGTGTTCGGGGGCGCGCAGTGTGCGCGCGCGGCAGGCGCGCCTAGGAGTTGCCCGCACAATCGATCGTGCCCCCGGTGCGATCGATCGTGGTCTTGGGTCGTTTTCAGTCGGGAAACTCGAGCTGGCCTGATCGATCGGGCTTCGGGCGCGATCGATCGTGGTTTAGGGTTGTTTTAGTCGGGAAACCTGAGCCGGCCCGATCGATCGGGCTTGGGCGCGATCGATCGTGATTAGTAAGTGCATTTTTTTTAATTTCGACCTTTTAAATCAGGTTTCGACCCGACTTTTTAAACATATCTTCGGGCGATCCCCATGTATTTTAAAAGAATTTCAAGGGCCCGAAAACCGAGTCGACGTTTTCCGAAAAAGTATTTTTACATCGTTTCAATGATTTGAAAGTTGACGAACTCTATGCTTAATACGTTTAAGTTCAGGTTAAATTCTAAATGGGTCGTTTGAGGTGGTCGATTGACTAAGTCCGTATTATTTTAGAGTATAGAGCAAAAGAAAAAAATTTTACGTGAAAATACGAGGGCTTAGGTCAAAGTAAAGTCAACGCCAGGTCATGTCCTGTGACGGCCCTACGGGGTTTGGGTCGTTACATAAAATATGTGAATGTAAAATACGGTTAAGTGTGGGACGGGGACTGGCATCCTGTTCTTGTCCTTCCCTAGGACTCCTGTAAAATTATCCATGCCAAGGATACCCTGTGCTTTATCCCTCCCTGGGACCCGGTAAAAAATTACTAACCAGTGTCATGTCCTGTTATGTCAACTATGTATGTGCGTCAGTTCTTCTATAAGTCCCACTTATACCTCCTTGTCTTGTGAAATGTAATGTAATGTTCATGTATTTGAAAATGTTCATGCATAGCACGTGCATCACTGTATTGTATGTTCTTACTGAGCTCTAAGCTCATAGTTGAACTCCCTGTTGCAGGTATGGATCCTCTAGAGGAGGATATTGTGCCTCAGGATGAGGAGTTGATGTAGTTGACGGGATGAGCTCACGGGGTGGTTGCTGCAGTAAGGCAAGGGTTATTCCTGTGAGAGTGTGTTTCTGTAAGTTTATGTCGAGTCCTGTATAGCTTTTGAAATTCTCAAACCGATGTATAGAATTTGCGTCTATGTTTTAAATCTTCTGACTTTGGCAAATTTTTGGAAACATATGTCAAGTTCTGCACAGCCTCTGTGATTTTAAACGTTGTATTGAATCTGTCAATGTATTTAAAACCTCTGTATTTGACAGCTGTATATACATTTGAAATATTCTGGAACTGCTTGGAGTTTTCCTCTTTTAGGTTGTGCATGGATTGTCTTGAGTTTTAGAGCTATCCATGCAGTTCGTTTTTTTGAACTTCTGTCATGTTTTATAACTTCTGTCGTGTTTTCTAGCGCGTTTAAAATTGTGTTTTAAATCGGGTTTTGAGGATTTGAAGTTTTTAAGTCTTCTGTCCTTGTGCCTTCTGTTTATAAGTTCTTCTGTTAAAAGTTGTCTATTCTACCTTTAGTTTCTGTCTTTCGAGTTTTCAAGTATTTGACTAAGTGTTAGTCGTCCACGCCTTCAGTAAAATAGTTGTCATTCTCTTCTGTAAAACAGTCGTCCACGTCCATTTTGCCTGTAAAACAATCGTCCATTCTGCCCTTTGAAAACAGTTGTCCATTTTGCCTGTAAAATAATCGTCCATTCTGCCCTTTGAAAACAGTTGTCCATTTTGCCTATAAAACAGTCGTCCACAGCTTCTGCAATTCTGCTGTCCACAGCCACTGCCTTTCTGTTGTCCTCAGACACTGCACTTCTATTGTCCACAGCCACTGCATTTCTGTTGTCCACAGCCACTGCATTTTTGTTATCCACAGCCACTGCATTTTTGTTGTCCACAGCTTCTGCACTTCTGTCGTCCACAGCCACTGCACTTCTATTGTCCACAGCCACTGCATTTCTGTTGTCCACAGCCACTGTATTTTTGTTGTCCACAGTCATTGCACTTCTGTTGTCCACAGTCATTGCACTTCTGTTGTCCACAGCCACTGCATTTTTGTTGTCTACAGCTTCTGCACTTCTGTCGTCCACAGCCACTGCACTTCTGTTGTCCACAACCACTGGACTTCTGTTGTCCACAGCTTCTACACTTCTGTCGTCCACAGCCACTGCACTTCTGTTGTCCACAGCCACTGCATTTCTGTTGTCCACAGCCACTGCACTTCTGTTGTCCACAGCCATTGCACTTCTGTTGTCCACAGCCACTGCACTTCTGTCGTCCATAGCCACTCCCAGTCTTCAATTCCAATGAGAGTTTTCTCTGTGTAAAGTTCTAAAAGTTCAAAAAAAAAAAATATATGTCACGTTTTAAAATGTCCGTAGTGATGGCTTGGCTCTCGGATCCCGATCGGGATCGGGTTTCGGGCTGTCACACGACCACAAGGATCGACCAATGGAAACAGAGAAGAAACAAGTGTCGATCTGAATCGTCAAGTGTCGACTGAACTTAGAAAGCGTCGACCCCAAGGATCGACCGATGCAAACAGAGCCAATTCAAATGTCGACCAGAACATGAAGGTGTCGATAGATGCAAACAGAGAGAATTCAAGTGTCGACCGGTGAATGAAAAGAAGATTGAAGTGTCGACCACGAGGATCGACCTGTGCAAGCAGAAGTAACTCAAGTGTCGACCGGTCTATACAGGTGTCGACCGAAGGATACAGAGAAGCTTGAAGTGTCGACCACACTATAGAAGAAATCGACCGAAACATATTTCAACGGCTATCATCTAACACCAACGGTAACAAAGTGTCGACCGATTCTCAACAAGTGTTGATCGACACTGCTTACAACGGTCTTCTATCCATGCACAATGGTAACAAAGTGTCAACTAGTTTCAAGACAGGTCGACCACTAGTATACAGAATTCAAAAGGACTATAAATCGAAGAACGAAGACTTTTGAAAAAAAAAAACCAAGAAATCAACGAATCAAAAGTCTTTCAACTTCAAAGAGCTTTCATCTTTCAATTTTTTTATTCCTCTCAAACTACAAACTTGAGATTATATTATTGAGAGAGTGATATTTGAGTTTCGACTCACAATCTTGTATTGAGAAATTGAGAAATGGTGTATCCCTAAGAGAAAGTGTAAAGGCAGTTGATCGACGCCCGTGAAGTTCAATCAAAGATTCTCTCGGAAGAGAAGGAAAAAATCTTCAAGGAAAAATCTTTAGAGCGCGAACGTAGGTAAGGTTGGCTGAACCGCGTAAACAATTTTGGTGTTATTTTTCTTTTCTCTTAACTCTTTACTTGCGATTGATTAAATTCATCTGAAAAACTAAATTCATAATCATTCAGTTTATACACTTGACAGCAAACAATTAATTTGATAGTGATCACAATTATTAAGTATTATAGGAAGCGAAAACCTAATTCACTCCATCTCTTAAGTAAAAACGATCCTATATCATCTTCATTAACCTAATTTCTTTAACATAAATAAATTTTTTTAAACATAATCATTTAAAAAATCATCTCCATTGACCTACTTTTCTAAAAATTAAACTGCACTGTGTTTTATCATTGCTATGCACGTATTTGGAGAAAACAAGCAAAAATATGAAGAGACATTAAACATTATGTCATAATTTAAAAGATAATACTTCGTTTACTTTTTATCGATACTATTAATACGATAGAACACAGATGATTAAAATAAGTTATTAATTTCACCCATTAATGATTATCAAATTAGAAGAATATAATTAGATAGTAAAAATAAAAGATAAATATAACATTGATATAATTTAAATATGATAGTAAAATTACAAG
The DNA here is from genome assembly GCA_022432975.1 of Begonia masoniana. Taxonomy (NCBI): domain Eukaryota; kingdom Viridiplantae; phylum Streptophyta; class Magnoliopsida; order Cucurbitales; family Begoniaceae; genus Begonia; species Begonia masoniana. The sequence continues at coordinate 40,074,685 of CM039507.1, forward strand.
TTGCTTGATAGATAGAGAGGCTATCATATCATTAAAGCACACCAACTTGAAAGGATTCCTCCTTATCCAAGTGGGTCCTTCATATGTACCATGTTATAATTATTTTATGATTTTTGTCACGATACCCAAATCAATTTAATTTGTCCATGAAATTCTGAAAAACGTTACTTCAACTCATCCAATAAAACCAAATAAAAATCAATGCGCCTCTAATGGACATTTGCCCTCTCACATATCTCAAGGGACTCTTGCATAATTAACCGACTATTTTTCTACAATTTTAAGAAAATGTGAAAACTTTGAAAAAAAAAAAAGAAATTATAATTAATATTCTTCAAAATAATACATCCAAATTCGAACCAAACAACACAATGTGTCCCTAATGTCTCCCCTTCAAAAAATAATAATCAACAATCATTGGCACCATGAAAATAAGAATTCTTTTGTTGAAACAACATATAAAAATCACGTGATTTCAAACATAACTATCCAATTGAGATTCTACGTGCGAAATTGCAAATTGTGCAATTTCCCATCATAAAAAAAAAAAAAGATAAAAAGTGATGATTTATGTGCAAGTGTCTCATATTCAAATAATAAAATCCAGAAACAAGTAATTAATGGTGTCTTCTCACACAGTATACGATATTATTATATTTTGAGTACGTTAAGTTTACACTTTAAATTTTACTTTTTAACATGACGATCATTAATTAGTATAATTAATAGTTTATCTTAATTATTACACCAATGGATAAAACACTATGTAATGAGGTAAAAGTTATAGTGTAAAAAATAGAGAATAAACTTATCATTTTCTTTGTATTTTTTAGTGGATTAAATTATCATAATAAATCTCACTAATCATTAATGGTATACGTCATACTATATGATATTATATTTTAAAAAAGATTATATTTATCCTCTAATGTTTTATTTTAACATTTTATAATTTATATTAATTATGACACCATTTTATAGGATAAAACTTAAAGTATAAAATTAAAACGTAAACTTATCAATGTCTGCGTATTTTTTAGTTGATTAGTTATCATAATAAGTCTCACTAATCACATTTATTTAAAGGACCGATTTGACTATAGTTCATGGATCATGCGTGTCATATTATAAAAATACTTTAGAGACTAACTCTACTTGTGGTGTCTCTTATGTATTCTTAAAAAGCCGGTTCTAGTGGACCATTAGATTAATTTCAAGTGGACCTCGGGTGGCCTCTAATAACTCTAATTCTACGTGAGTGCATGTCAATTAATCAATCTTTTCTTTGCATTAAAAATAACTTTTTCAAACCTTTGGAGACATTATTTTGCACTACCTAGAATAAATTCATAGAATAATTTTAATATATTATAAATAATTAAAAAAAATAAAGAATGAAGTGCAATTTGACTTTTGTATTTTGGTCAGGACAATTGATACCCTAAATGAATTTTTTTTAGTAAAATTACTATTATATTTTGGATCGATATTATATTGGTTAGATATCTCATGTTTTTCTAATGTAATGAGTTTTTTTTAGCCATAATTGTGTTTTAGATTCAGTCAATTACTAACATATATTTTATTTTGAAGAATAAAAGATAGTTCAATTGAAATTTGTGTAAATTCAAGTATACAATTAGAAGTGTATTAAAAGGCAGTTCAACTGAAATCTGTGTAAATTCGAGCATACGAAGTGTGCGTGAAATTGAAAAAGCTAAAGTAACTAAAATGAGTTAAAAAATGTCAAATATTTAACAGGATTTTATCAAGACAATCGCTATTTTGCTAATGATAGCAAAGTGAAGGGGTAATATAGTAATTTAATGAATAAGAAAAGGAGGAGAATATGATTTGGAATAATGCTGAAGCCAAACAGGGCACTGTTTTCACGGGCTCTAACAACCACAATTGCTTCACTGCTCTAGCCATGGTCGACACTTGTAATCATAGCCTATCCCTCTGGGCTCGGATACTATAAATCCCGGACCCCACTCTCTCTTCTCGCTAGCTTAAGACCTACGAGTCTTCACTCTGCTTCACTCTCTCTGTCTCCTTCTTTGTCCTTTTCAACTGTCGAGGCGCTCTGGTTTTTTTAGCGCAATGACGGATACTACGGATGACATAGCGGAGGAAATCTCCTTCCAGAGCTTCGATGATGACTGCAAATTGCTCGGAAACCTCCTCAACGATGTGTTGCAGAGGGAAGTCGGAAGCGAGTTTATGGAGAAAGTTGAGAGAACGCGAGTTCTTGCGCAGGTATTTCTTTCGTATATAATTCAACTGATTTCGTTCTGATTTCTTCTGTTTTGGATTCTTTTCTCGAGGAACTCGCTCTCTGAGTGTGGTCATCTGGCACTGAGTGGCTTCGTTGGTGGTATGAGGCTGTTTTTGCTACAGGGATAAATGTCCGAGAAACGAGCAAAAAGATTAAAAAAAATGAGGGACTTGCATGCAGAGTTTCTTAATCGTTTGAGCAGATTGCAAACTTTCCCGATCATTTCTTTTGTATGAGGTTCGGAAAGAGTAACGCGGATCCTTGTGTTTTATACTTAGATCCTCAGCGACGACGAGTTGCTGTCTTGAATTTAATTTTTCTTCTCCTTTCCTACATCTTCTTGGTATTCAATCGCAGAGCAATTAAAATGATATTGAAAGGATGCTTGAATTAATTTGTGTGCGCAGTCGGCATGTAATATGAGGATGGCTGGCATTGAGGATACGGCGGAGCTTTTGGAGAAGCAGCTCGCGACAGAGATATTGAACATGACTTTAGAAGAAGCCTTAACACTTGCTCGTGCATTTAGTCACTATCTCAATTTGATGGGCATCGCTGAAACTCATCACAGGTGAAATAGTTTGCTCTCTTCTGCTGTTTAATTTTCTGCTTATACCGTGTAGTTTTACCTGCAAAATTGATCTAATGGAAATTTTTCTATGCATGTCTTGTCTTAGTGTCTGCTTTTGTGCCTGTTATATGACAAGCATGAGCCTCCGCACGAATACTTTACTCAGTACTTTACAACATAGTACTTTACTCAGATCGAGTAAAGTACTTTGTTGTTATACTTTATGAATGGTTGTCACTTCTTAGTTTAAGATAAGAAACAAAGAAGAGCTTGAAAAATACTAATTGTGTTTCGTTTTCATGAGACATTTCTTTCTCCAGGGTTCGAAAGACGCGGAATGTAGCTCATCTGTCGAGATCTTGTGACGATGTGTTTAACCAGCTAGTGCAGGGTGGAATCTCTCAAGAGGAGCTTTACAACACCGTCTGCAAGCAGGTCTCTTGCTGTTGTTATATAGGAAGTATAATTAATTATTTGCAATGTGACACTTTTTTCTAAAACATTGGACTCATCGTACAGAAAGATTAGTTGGTTATGAGAAGTTGTTGAGAAGGTGTAAAACTGTTTTGCAATTTAAATAGTCGAATGTATGATCAAGATTATGGATAATTGATTTTCTAGAGCTTTTGTTTCAAATGCATCTTTTCAATTAGTGCAACTGTAGAAAGTACACAAGTTTTCTATATTCTGGTCAAACTTAAATTCTGTTTTTTTTTTTTTCCTATCAGGAAGTCGAGATTGTCCTTACTGCACATCCAACTCAAATTAATCGTCGAACATTACAGTACAAACATGTTCGAATTGCAGTAAGATAGTTGCACCTTCCACTATTCCAGTTAACAATCCTTGTTTCAAGAGCTTGTTATCTCTGATTGTTAGCTTGACTCTTCTTTCAGCATTTATTGGACTATAACGACAGGCCCGATCTTAGTCATGAAGATCGAGAAATGCTGATTGAAGATCTGGTAACTTATTTTTCCTAATATCTTTTTACACGAGTTTCTGGATTGGTCGGTGGTGGTTTGTACAAAATCTGTTTGATATACAAAAATAATATATAATTTAATTATATACCTACATATTTAGGTGAGAGAGATAACCTCCATATGGCAGACAGATGAGCTGAGACGTCACAAGCCTTCACCAGTTGATGAAGCTAGGGCTGGTAAGAGTTTTATCGGTAGAACTTAAATTGGATGAATCTTGCATGCAACATTCATTTGCTAACATCCTTCATAAAAACCAAATTATTAATGAATTTGTATCACAGGCTTGAACATCGTGGAGCAGACCCTATGGAAAGCTGTTCCTCATTATTTACGCCGTGTCAGTAATGCCTTAAAGAAGGTAGTGATTTAGATCTCGTGGAATTTGTTACTTACTTATCATCCTATGCCCTTTGAGGTTTCTCTTTTACATGTTCTTGGTACAAGAACAGGAAAGGCATGCTTTCAGTTTTTATACTTTCCTAAGCTTCATTTACTTCTTGTGATTCTGCCGTTTCCATCAACTTATGTTGTCCGTACACTGTCTGTCTGCTATCAGCATACAGGGAAGCCTCTTCCACTGACATGTACACCAATAAAATTTGGCTCTTGGATGGGAGGTGATAGAGATGGAAATCCTAATGTGACAGCAAAGGTGAAACTCCATGATTACCTTATAACTTTACATGTCTTGTTAAAAGTAGTTCAACGCACGGTAAAATACATTACTTGTGATTTAAATCAAATTGTTGATTTTTTTTGTTTTTCTTTTTGGTTTTAGGCTTGCATTTAATTTGATTATCTATGTTGTGCTAGAATTAAGTATGATCATAGTTAATAAGTACTTTACTTGTAATTAATATACTGTTGCTAATACTGTTACATATATTATAAAAAAATCACACATTTTCATCTGTTGGTTCAGGTCACAAAGGATGTTTCACTTCTATCTAGGTGGATGGCTATTGATCTGTATTTTCGGGAGCTTGACAGTCTTAGGTTTGAACTTTCCATGGATCGATGCAGTGACCAATTATCAGAATTGGCTCATGAAATTCTAGAAAAAGGTTTTGTCTATGTCAATATATATATTTTTTTTAAGATTTTGATATAATACTTATCTTTTGAGTTTGTATTTTTATCTCACTTAAGAATAAATCTTGATCTTATGCTATATGTTGATGCAAGAAATGCAATCCACAGAATATGTTACCAATAGTCCAAGTCAAATGCACCCTATGACGTTTCAGCCTGAGATTTATTTTGTAATTAGTAGTTTGTTAAACATCTTGATATTAGAAGTTTATTGGTGGGTAGGCTCTTGCAGGAATGGGCCTGTTGTATTATTAGGTTTGGAATTTAAAACTAATAATTAAGAGGCATGGCTTGTGGATTCATTGTACTCTATTCAATATGATTTTAAGAAGAATAGATGCCGTGATCTTTTCTATATTATTTACAAAAGAAAGAGCTTCTTACTTGGATTTGAAGTATTTTGCTATTTATGTCCAATTCAAGAGAGAAAAAAGTGATAATTTTCTGTTCATGATGTCTTGTTCTATTTTAGTCGATTTTGGATTTATAAGTTAGGGTACAAATAAATGTAAAGTTGTGAACAAGCTTCTCATGCCACTTCTGCTAATCAGTTTGAAAGATTAATTGACATCATGTTTTTGAAATTTTATGGTGTTTTATCCAGAAGCTTCTATGGAGGAACGACATGAGAGTTGGAATCAATCTCTGGGAAGAAGTGAGAAGCCTCAAGGTCAACATCCTCCAGCCTTTCCTACACAACTTCCACCTGGAGCTGATCTTCCCTCCTGCACTGGCAAGATGTTTACTGCCTTAGTCTTATTCCATTTCCATCATTCAGACTAATCCTCTCAAATTTTATTATTATCTTCTTATCGTAAATCATCCAAAATCTGTGGTTACAATTTGACTCTTGCATGCCTTTTTTCCTTTCTAAGAAAAGAAAATGAAACTGCTTGAGCAAAATAATGACGCCACCTTTCCTTGATGCTTACAAATTTACTCAAGGGATATTGGGGCAATTCTTTTTTTGACCAAGAATATAAAATGCAATTTAGTCCTAAAAGATGAATTTAACTTCAGTCACAATGCTGATTTTTTTTTCTTGTTAGTTGCTTACGAAAGATTGATCTTGTTGCTAATGCAATTTTAGATCAAAATTGACATGACTTAGTTTCTGACTGAAATCAGTCCTTTATGCAGTATGCAATGATGGAGAATCTGAGTATCCAAGACTATCCTTCCCCAGGACTGACTTCATATCATTAAAAAATCACCAGGTGACTTTTTTATTTAAATGGAAAAAGAAAAAATAGTTAGCGTCAAGAATATAGAGCGGATCCCAATAAGGTTGTCACCCACAAAAATTATCATCCTATGCTAAAGCTAAGCTCCCCTTCAAAATAGGATTATGATGTTTTCTAATCTCATATGTTGGACGTGTTCTGTTATTGTACTTGTTTTTTTTTTTTGCTTTCTTCTATTAATATATGTATTATTTCTTGATTTTGTTTATATTTATTTTTTTAGGGTGGTCACCATTCTTCAAGTTCAGATTCTCTGATCCGTGATTCTAGCCAAAATACTCGTTTACCATTATCAAATGGAATTTCAGTTAACTCTAATACTTCTCAATCAACTGCGGTACCTCGGTCAGGTTCTTTCAATTCTATGCAAGCACTCACTCCGAGGAAACTATATGCAGATTCTCAAACTGGGAGATCCAGTTTCCACAAGCTTTTAGAACCCAAGCTCCTAAATCGTCCTGGCATAGCTCCTTACCGAGTTGTTCTTGGCAATGTAAAAGAAAAGGTTCTACTTTTATATTGATCTCTTCCCGTGTTTCAACTGCATGTAGCTCATATGATGTGAGAGAATTCAATATTTCTTGCTTTTGAATAGATGTGAGTTGTAGAGGACCTTCTTTGTGTTTATCCGGCTTTTGTGACAATCGCTAACATTTTTTTTTTATGTACGACTATGTGCATACAGTGTTTGATTACATAATAAGAAATATTTATTGAAACTTTAGAACTGATGCGATGATATTCCTTCGAATTTGATTTTAACTATAAAAATATGTTCTAATTTTAGCTCATGAAAACTCGGAGACGAGTGGAACTTCTTATTGAGGATCTTCCTTGTGAATATGACCCTTCGGAGTATTATGAATCAGCTGATCAAATTTTGGAGCCCCTACTACTTTGTTATGAGTCTCTGGTAACTTTAATTTCAATTTGTTCTGTACATGTCTGAAAAATAAAAATGTGCGAAATAAAATTTGATTTAGATCGCAATAATGGTAGCAATCTTGTGGATCGGGTGTGCTTGCTGATGGGCGGCTGGCTGATCTGATACGAAGAGTTTCTACCTTTGGGATGGTACTTATGAAGCTCGATCTTCGTCAGGCATGTTATGTTTAGAAATATGTGTTACTTATTTGATATTACTTTCAGAATCCATATGCTATTTTGGTGATAGAAATTGCAAATCAATTTTTTATGTTCCGTGATTATCTTAAAAAATTATTTGTTCTAATAGAAATGACTTATAAGAATTCTGACGTCTGCCAGGAATCTGGGAGACATGCTGAAACACTAGATGCAATTACGAGATACTTGGACATGGGCACGTACAGTGATTGGGAAGAAGAAAAGAAGCTTGAATTTCTAGCAAAAGAGCTGAAAGGGAAGAGGCCACTGGTTCCATCAACTATAGAGGTATTGAGGTAGAATTAGAAAATAGTAGCAGTTTCCTAGCTGTTAGCATTTTGAGCTAAAACTCTGCCCTCAAACTGTGAAAAATATTTTATCTGCATCTTTTCTGTTTCTTTGTCTTATTAGCATTATAAGATACTATATAATGGAAGATGGATGCAATATAAAGTTTGGATTGAGAACTCACTGCTATGGTACATTGGAAGTGAATATGCTTTGTTAAGAGTTTTCGTGACAACATTTCATACACATGGCGCATCCCGAGATCCTGCCATATTGTCATGTGACTTGGAGGGAGAAACAAGTTCAATGTTAACTAAATGACTCATAATTAGTTTAGCAATATGGAAAGCTCTTACAGATGTCTCTAAACATATTTATTAAATCATTGAGGCGATACTTCTGTGCTCCATTCTAGTTCAATCTCAACAAGGCTGGGTTCACTTCATCTTCCACCTCTTATCTTTCCAAACACATTTTTTTTCCGAACAACTTTACCTACTGTGATACCTTGCACTTTTACTTCCACTTGAGTGTTGTATATAATCTTAAGTTAACAAAATGCAACTAGACTTTACTTGAAGTGAACTGTAGATAATTATAAACTTTAGGGTTAATTTTTATCTCGAACACTGCTTTTATGTTAGTGGATTTGTTATCATAGCACAAAATTTAGATCTTTACTGCAAATTTTTTACTTTACATAATCTTCACTATCATGAAGTTGACAACGCATGTTTTATAAAACTCAAGCTTGAATTATTTGTATTTTGATATAGTGCTCTCAATGTGATATGGGATTTATATTTCAAATTTGTATTTTCAGGTTACTTCTGATGTTAAAGAGGTCTTGGACACATTCCGTGTTGCTGCTGAACTCGGCACTGATTTACTGGGGGCTTATGTGATCTCTATGGCGTCCAATGTAACTTCTATCATATCTCTGCCATTGCAATTTGTTATAAATGTCATGAAATCATAATTAAGTGGTCCCTTAATAATCTACGGTATTTTTATGGTCATTACTTATAAAATTTATAGACAATCCTCCATTGTATTGGTAATTACAGGCGAGTGATGTACTTGCTGTGGAACTTATGCAAAAGGATGCCCGACTTGCTGTTAGCGGAGAGCTAGGAAAACCATGCCCTGGTGGAACGTAAGCATCTTAAACTTTTCATTGGTATCACTCTTGTAGAATTTTTACAGATGTAGATGTCTATGAATGTCAAAATTTAGTGTTCCGTGGTGGTGAATTAGATCATATATACATCTTGTAAAATGTGTATGCCCAAGACACAAGAATGAGCACATTTCACTCAAATAAAAAACTGATTTAGTTCAAGACGTGTAGAAGCATAGTAAATTCCAGCTTTCCTTTTCTCTCATTTTTAGGGAGTGGAATTTTTTTTTTGTCACATTAGGTCTTACATAAAATATAAAGAATGTTAGCTGTATTCCATCAATATATTAAACGTTTTTGGATTAGGCTGCGGGTGGTTCCATTGTTTGAAACTGTGAAAGACTTGCGAGGAGCAGGATCAGTGATTAGGAAACTACTGTCAATTGATTGGTATCGCGACCACATTCTAAGGCATCACAACGGACATCAAGAGGTACTGAAAACAAACAGCTGCACCAAAAATCTATCTTGATATTATCGACCAATTTGGTGCTTAAATAATTATTCTATCAGGTGATGGTTGGCTATTCTGATTCTGGTAAAGATGCTGGGCGTTTTACTGCTGCGTGGGAACTTTACAAAGCTCAAGAAGATGTTGTGGCTGCTTGTAATGACTATGGTATTAAGGTTACTCTGTTTCATGGTCGTGGAGGGAGCATTGGGCGTGGTGGCGGCCCCACTTATCTTGCCATCCAATCTCAACCACCTGGTTCTGTAATGGTGAGTCACTCATTTTTGTGATACATCACTAGCTTAAACCATTGTTATCTTTTTAGATTATGTTCTGTAAGCTTCCCCACTTAACATAAGGATGACATGCAGAATCCAATGCCTGTAATATGAGGTAAATATGCAGACAATTTAACTCGTTATACATTTTTATATTCTAAATATCATAAAGTAATTGTTGATATTTAAAATAATATTAATTCGATTACTGCTAAATAAACTTGTTGTTATGAACTTTTTAAGATTTATCTTTTTAATTTAGTTCTATTTGATTGGAGAAAAATTATATGTAATTAAGTGTTTGTTTTTTGTTAAGAAGATTTTTCTCCTTCTCTTCTCTGGTGTCTTCTTTTTTTCAATATAATTTGTTTCTCATCGAAGAAAATATCATAATCTAATTTTTGTGAGATGAATTTTACCGTTATTGTGAAATCTTAATGATAATGGACATTAGTTCTGATAAGCTTTAGTGGTTCAAATTTTACTGACTTTTGATTTATGTTTCATGCCTCTTGATTTTTCAGGGTACGCTTCGATCAACTGAGCAAGGTGAGATGGTGCAGGCCAAGTTTGGGCTCCCGCAGACAGCTGTCAGACAACTAGAGATATACACAACAGCCGTGCTCCTTGCAACATTACGGCCCCCACAACCACCTCGAGAAGAAAAGTGGCGAAATCTCATGGAAGAGATCTCAAAAATCAGTTGCCAGAATTACCGGAGTGTAGTCTATGAGAATCCCGAATTTCTAGCTTACTTCCACGAGGCCACTCCTCAGGCAGAGCTCGGCTTCCTCAACATAGGAAGCCGCCCGACAAGAAGAAAGGCCTCGATCGGAATTGGCCATCTCCGTGCCATTCCGTGGGTGTTCGCCTGGACCCAAACCAGGTTTGTTCTTCCAGCCTGGCTCGGAATTGGAGCCGGTCTTAAGGGAGTATGCGAAGAGGGACATACTGATGACTTAAAGGCAATGTACAAAGAATGGCCTTTTTTTCAATGTACCATTGATCTTATCGAGATGGTTTTAGGGAAAGCCGACATTCCTATAGCCAAGCACTATGATGAAATTCTAGTCTCCGAGAGCCGGCAGAAGCTTGGTGCCGAACTGAGAAGGGAACTTTTAGCCACAGAACGATATGTTTTGGTTGTGAGCGAGCACGAGAAACTGTCGGAAAACAACAGGAGCTTGAGGAGACTGATTGAGAGTAGGCTGCCGTATCTTAATCCGATGAACATGCTGCAGGTTGAAATATTGAAGAGGCTTAGACGTGATGAGGATAATCATAAGCTGAGAGATGCATTGCTTATCACCATCAATGGAATAGCTGCTGGGATGAGGAACACTGGTTGAACCCATTTCTCTTCCTTTTCGTATCCTCTTCGAATTTATAAAACCGATTATGAGTCTGGCTGGTGGGATATTCGCAGATCTTACTACTTAATTTTCGAATTCGTGCTTTTGAGAATGTTTTGTTTGTATGGATTTCTACTCGAAAATTGGACGATAAGATCAATAGCTTGCATATAGATTTGAGTATTGTTGTCAGTCAATATGTCCAAAACTTTTTTCCGCACTTTAAGAGGGTATTAAATGCAGGAATCAGGATGGAAGATCAACATAACAATGAAGACTGGAACTGCAATCAAATTTAAAATTATGACGAAAATGTCACGAAATTAATTAATTGAACAATAATAATATGTATATGATCTCATTTAAAATTATTTGTTGATGCTTTCATTTTTTTATTGGAATAAGAATATTAATGTTATATTATATACGAAAAAGTACAAATTAAATCCTGAATTTTAAGGTTTTGTTAACTTAAATGTTGGATTTTTTGTTTGAACAAAATTAACCTTAAACTTTGAAATTAATTCAACTTTAACTATGCATTTTTTTTAACAAAATAAAACTCAAAACTAATTTTTCGGTTTGGTTCCGAATTGATTTGATTTTAGATTACTTCGATGTAAGCTGCTGTTCATTGAGTGGGTCTTGAAGTCCAGTTTGTCTGGTTATGAATTCCTACACACACAACTATTGATTTGTTTGGTTACGATTAGCGAAAAAATCACGTTACGGGTCACAACTTGCAGTGCTAAACTTAGGAGGTAGTATTTGTCCAACAAGTTCCGGATTTAAGTTTACTGACTTTGAAGTTTAAGTTTCCTTGTGTTAAAATCGTTGCATTTAAGTTGAAAGGACTCAATTCACCACGATTGTAGTTTTGTCTGCAATTTTCTAATCTAATATCTGGTGTGAAAATCGCCCTTTGCCAATGGACACGGTAGTGGACCAGTCCGGGCCTCCACGACTTAAGCCTGCTCTGAGCATGATGGCGCCTGTTTCTTTGAATACCTATTTCTCGCTCTTAGAATATCATACACCCACCTCGCAAATCTCCGGCGATTCTTCAATTACCTCTCTCGCTCATTCTTCCCTTCTCCTTCTCACATCGTTTGCCCTTTTTTCACCACGTTAACCCTCTTCGTCCTCTCGTGTCTTCCCTTGCTTTGTGCGTTGCTTGTGTGCGCTGGGTTTACTCGCGGTTTCCTGACTGGCCGGCCCTGCCCCCTCTCTTTCTAACATCCTCTATGCATGCGTCGTGCTTCCCTATTCTCACCTATCTTCCCCCCCTACACACGTTGCCAGTACTCGTTTCCCCCACGCCTTTTGCGCACTCTTTCGCTTTCCCCCGTCTACCCTATTTCCTGCGCCCACAAACGTCCCGCTTTCGATTTGAAACATCCCTAGCGCTCTTTTGGCTGTCGTTCTTTTGTGAATCACCCATCTCACGTTTCTTTATATTCCGCTACTTTTCACCCCAGCACATCTTTGTTCCTCCTGATCTTGAACCCACATCTAAACCGCACGCTTCTATGCACCGCCCACACCTTTCTTCAGCTGTGTGTCTGCCCCACCCCTGTGCCGTCCCCATACCCCGTTCCCCCCACACCCCCCCTCTCAGCCCTCTCGGCCTCACCTATTTCCATACACCCCTCCACCAACACCCCTCCCACAACACCCCCCCCACCACACCCACACCCCAACCCTTCCCACCCACCCCTCCGCCCCCCCATCACTACTCCAACCACACCCCCCCCCACCACCTCTCCACATACCCCCAGCAATCACACCCCCCCACACCACCCACACAATCTTATTAGTTTCATCCTTTCCCCAACCCCAAACCACCCCCACACCCCACACCACACCCCCCCCACCCCACCTTAGTGGATCGATTCCTCTTCTCTATTGTGATTGAGCATACATTATATCAGATTTTGACCCAGACACCCCATTGGCGAGCAGATTCTATGAGCTCCCCCCTTCTCACACACACCCAACACGAGAAAGAGACACCTTTACAGCCTACTCACCCCGATATCTTCTTATCGTTTCCCTGCACGCCCCGAGCCTGTGAGTCTCACCCCTGCCGAACACAAGAGACTTATATTTCTGGGAGACATGTTCTCAACACATAGAGGTCTCTCTTCGATCTTAGAAACGTTCTTAAAATCGAATATGGAAAGGTCACAAATTTTCTCTAGGGATTATATTATCTTTCTTTCTATTTTCTCATCTTTTGTCAAATACATTGACAATTTATGATCTATTAAAAAAATTTTTCAGATTTATTTTAATAAAAACTAATTTTTAAAAAATACAATCTTATCTAAGTAAAATCTAATTTGATTAGCAGTTGATTTATCTAATAAATCAATTTATCGATTAATCATATATCTAAAAACAGTTTTTAGAATATATTCATAAAAACAACTTTTCAAGATAATCTTATCTTATGAGATTATTCAGATCTACTTTTAAACATTAAACAAACTATAAGTCAATTGTAGATCAAATTTAATCAAATCAGATTTTTCAGATCTACTTTTATTCAAATTTTAAAAAATCTGATTTTATAGTTTGCTAAATAACTACTTTAAATTTGAAGATCAAATCTCATCTGATGAGATTCTTCAAATCTAATTCAAATCCCTTAAAAAATTCTCATCTAATGAGATATTTTATTTTGAATTCAAAATATAAAAACTATTTATATATTTTAAATCACAATATATTCATTTGAGTGTCTATAAATGATTAATCAGTATTAATCATTTATATATTTATTCCTGTAATATGGAAATTAAATAGTGATATAAGATAACAGAGGGACCGATGGACCTATAGTTCTAAGCTCAAATAATATTTGTTAATTAATATAAACTCTTTATATTAAATAACATAATTATTAACTCTAGAGTAATTCCACTAAATACCTAGAGTTGCACTTTTAGAACTATAAAGTATATTTACTCAAAGTAATGTCCATTGATATAGTCATTACATATATATTAATCCTCCATTAAGATTCGTAATAGAGCTAGGTATAAAATCCGTTAACCTCTCATATTACATCTTTATCCTTGACTACCATTAGCTCTTGATTGAATAATTAATTCATAACATTTATGAATTTGCGCTCTAATTATTCAATCTCTGAACTAACAAATAACGAAATCTTGTATTATAGATTTCATTGTATCAATGTTAGCATTCCCAGCTACTCATTTAATTTATTCCCAACATACAAGGTTTATGTAATGCAACTCATTAGGGGTGGGCAGAACCGAACCCGACTCGAGCAACCGAACCGAACCAAGGTTTCGGTTCGGTTTAGTTCGATACATAAGTCCATTTTTCTGTGTTAGGGTCGGGTTCACTTATACTAGTTCGGGTTCGGTTCGGTTGGCAGTCAAACCCGAAAAACTGAACCCTGAAGTTGCACAAATATTTGGGCTTAGAGTTAGGGTGTCGAGATTGATCTTCGGTTTAGGGCAGGGCAGGCAGACGACTCCTTGGCGACAGACGATTCCTCGGCGAAGCGAAGTGACAGACGACTCCTCAGCGACAGACTACCGACGACTCCTCGACGAAGTAACAGACGACCGACGAGACGACTCCTCGGCGCTCCAGCGGCAGCGACAGACGACTCCGCGCACAATAATTCCATGATTTCTTAATCAATTTCTTCGCTAGATCCTGCGAATTGCAAATACTACGCGCAATTGGGAAAAAGGAAAACAATGACATATGAGGTCTGCCTCGCTAAAAGATCGACTGCTAAAAGATTTATCGCCAGTTTCATTGCTCCTAATCACTGTCGTTGATATATTTGTACTGTTCACACTTGTTGACATGTATAGTTTTCGTGAGATGAACATTTTGAATATGCTCTTCACCTATTTGTTTAATTGTCTCTAACGAGCGGATTATCTGTTCTCATAGCAATCATCCACGCACCCACTTGCATTTTATTTAGTGGCTTATCAGATACAATGGCTACTACGATGTTAAGACAAAAACTTAGTAAATCAACTTTTAAGTTCTGTTATTTGTTATATTATATAGTTTGTGATCCGAAAATAAGATTTGCAGACTTACTAATCAGTAATCAGTATCACCGTGAAGAAATTACTTAACTGTTTCTAGAATTCTTCTGTTAGTGTTACCTTCAAACATTAAGCTGTTTACTTGTTCAGTTGTTCATCAAGCTCTTTAAAGCTTTCTGTTTACTTGTTCTGTTTTTTAAGAAAACATCTTTTTCAACGACTAATGCTAATCAGCTCTAGCTTTCTGGTTTTGTTTCAGACATTGATCTCTTCTTCATCTGATGTTTTGTCAATTTTTTTGTTACGTTTCACGATTCGAAACCGACTTGACCCGAACCGAACCGAACTTTTTGGTTCGGGTCTGTTTTAAGATATTCAGGTTCGGGTTCGGGTTCGGGTTCGGGTTCGGTTTCCGAACCCGAAACCGAAAAAGTTGGTTCTGTTCGGTCCAAAACCGAACCGAACCGAAGATTGCCCACCCCTACAACTCATACAAAACTGTACCGAGTAAATCAAAGAATAAATTAAAATGAAATAAGAGTCTACTAAATACAATGAATTAAGATCATACATATATGACCATCGTTATGATAAAATTAATTGTTCTTCATTTAACGGATATTATAAGAACAATATAATTTTATCTGGTCCAGTCCTATATAATCATACTATATAAAATACAATCACTTTATGTCACTACATATATAGTCGGGATTTGACTATACGTTCTCAACGAAGGGAACTGTATTTATGACTTTATTAATTTGAAGATCCTTTACTTCAAATATAAGTCATGGACTATTATGATTATTTCTTTTTAAATTTAATCCCCACATATATCAACATATATGTAAATTTAAAATTGCACAAATAATCAAGGATTTTTCTTTGAATTTATAAAGCATATCTAATAATGCAAACATAAAAATTAATCATAAAATTTATTTATTAATTACAGCAATAAAAATGTTCATAACATTTGCTTGTTGTGCACATTATTTCCAACAATCTCCCACTTGCCCTAAAGCAAATGAGACATGTCTCTAATCCCTAATCCTTCAAGATGTTTATCAAAACTCTTTACAGACAACGTCTTGATGAAGAGATCTACAAGATTCTCTGTGGTTGGAATCTTCAAAACGGCGACGTCTCCACGTTGCACGATCTCTCTAATTAGATGATATTTTCTTTCTATATGCTTTGATCTTTTGTGGATTCTCGGTTCTTTAGAAATCGCCACTGTAACACTATTATAACAATAAAGTGTGAGTGGTTTATTCATATCTGGAACAACTTCTAGATCACTAAAGAACTTGCAGAGCCAAACAACTTCTTTAGTTGCTTCTGAAGAAGCTATGTACTCGGCTTCCATAATCGAGTCAGAAACTCCTCCTTGTTTGGTACTTCTCCAAACAATGGCTCCACCACCAAGGATAAATACTGATCCAGATATCGACTTTCGATCATCTATATCAGATTGAAAATCAGAAACTGTATATCCTGTAGGAATCAAATCTCTACTTGAATATACAAGCATATAATTTCTTGTCTCCTAAGATACTTGAGAATGTGCTTGACTGCTATCCAGTGATCTAATCCTGGATTAGACTGAAAACGACTAACTATCCCTACTGCATAGCAAATGTCAGGTCTTGTGCATAACATAGCATACATCAAGCTACCAACTGTTGATGCATATTGATAGCGTCTCATATCCTCTTCCTTTTGAGGCGTGTCAAGACACTGCTTCTTAGAAAGAGTAACTCCATGACGAGAAGGTAAATTACCCTTCTTAGAGTACTGCATTGAATATCTGACGAGCATCTTGTCAATATACAATGCTTGAGACAAGGCTAACAACTTATTCTTGCGATCTCTAAATAGACGAATCCCAAGAATATAGCTCGCTTCTCCCAAATATTTCATTTGGAATTGCTTAGCCAACCAAGCTTTTATGTCTGATAATAATCCTACATTATTCCCAATAAGTAGAATGTTATCGACATAAAGAATTAGAAAAACCACTTGCTTCTCCTTGAAGAGCTTGTATACACAAGACTCATCAAGACATTGCACAAATTCATAAGATTTGATCGTATCATCAAATCTCATATTCCATGACCTGGATTGTGACGACCCCCGACCCGATCGGGGTCCGAGAGCCATCACTCTGGGACATTTAACAGAAAACAGGATACATATTTTTTTTTGAACATAAGTGAATAGAACATTAGGAAACAAACAGAAAATAGATTGAACTTTTAAGAGTAAAACCTTAAAGCTTAACAGAGAAGGAAAACATTTTCGGAATTTGGAATCAAAACAGAGAAAAAGAAACAGTTAAAAACTAGACTACAGAATGAATGGCAGAAGGAGAGCAGGAAGAGCAGGAAGATTGAAAGCAAGGAGAAATGAAACAGTGCAATCGGTGGATGTAAACTACAATAAGGTGAACAAAGAAATCGGTGGATGTGAATAGTGCAATCAGTGGATATAATAAGACAAAAGATGAACAGTGTTCGGCGGAAGAGACTGAGTAAAACTGAGCGGAAGAGGGTGGTGACGTCAGTCGGAAGATGGATGACGTCAGGCGGAAGATACAAGCAGCAGACGGAATTCGGAGAATGTAAACTATGGGTGACATCATCAGAAGAGGAGATGACGTCAGACGGAAGATGCAGGCAGCAGATGAGATCGGATGAGGTGATGACGTCAGCTGGATGATGGATGACGTCAACCGGAAGATACAGGCATTTACGTAATCGGCAGAAGAAAAACCTATGGTAGAATCACTGTTTGGCGGAAGAAGTCGAATAAGACACAACAGATGACGTCAGGCGTTAGAAGTCGAATAAGACAAAACAGATGACGTAAGGCGGTAGAAGTCGAATAAGCTAGGCGGAAGATGTCGAATAAGACAAAAATAAACAGTATCTAGCGGTAGAAGTGATTTCTAAGGCAACGGTAGAAGTGAAATAAAGCTAGCGGTACAAGTGATCGGAAGATATAGTTTTTAAGGCGAAACTTGACAACTTTTAACAGAAAGACATGCGGGCAGGGAGCATCAAAACAGAAGGCATAAAGGTTTCAAACCTTCAAAACCCGATTCAAAACGAAGTTGTAAAAACATGCTTTACAAATGACGAATTTCAAGAAGGCAAACTGCATGGATAGCTCTAGAATTCGAGGCCATCCATGCATAACCTGAAAAGGGAGAACTCAAGCAGTTCCATAACGTTTCAGAACATGTAAACTATATGGACACAATCTATCAAATACAGAGGTTTTGAATACATCAACGACAGAACATTTCAGGAGACAACTGTCAATGGTCAAACAGAGATTTAAAACTCAAACACCAGAACCTATACATTATATATCTAACAGAATTTCCTACAGAGTTTTTAAAACAAAAACACAGAATCCTAGCAGAGTTTTAAATCTAAACACCAGAGTCCCAGTAGGGTTTACAGACATAGACTTTAATTTAAATACTTAAACCTTGGGACATAATTTGTCTGGCTGCAGCAACCACACCCCCATGAGCTCGATCCACCAGCCACCTATTCATTAGACTGAGGCACGAAGTCCTCATTTTCGGGTTCAGTACCTACATCAGGGAGGTCACCTATGAGTCTAAAACTCAGTAAGAACATATAAAACAATGCAGTGATGCATATGCTATGCATGAACTTTCGGAAATACAGTGACAGTACAGAACATTACGTTTCAGTGGCAGAGGGGTATAAGTGGGGCTTATAGGGGAACTGGCGAACAGTGGGTGCACTATCAGGCACAAACAGTAATACATAATAGAACAGAAACAGATCTGGGGGCCAGTCCCCGTCCCGCACTTAACCAGTACATTTCAGTCAGATTTTATCTTGTTTAGCTTCAAACCGTGTACAGAAAACATTTGCATGTCTTTCAGAGAAAACGTGTATGCATGAACGGTGCTTGAACTTAAACTGGTAGATAACAGAAATAAGACAACAGACAACAAAAATAAACCAAAGCCAGACATTTCAGAACATAACTCTAACTCTTCTACCCAAAACAACCCGACAGAACAGAAAACTTAGTACCTCCGCGATGTAGGGCCTTAAGGGCCAACCTACGGATATGAACTTACCTGTTTGCTGCGGGGTTGATGTTCTTGATCGTCTCGGTTTCAGTAGTTTGTAAACCTTCACTGAAGAATGCAGGAGAAACAAAGTGTGGAACTTGTTTCAGTCGCCTAGAAGAGAAGAATAGAGAGAAGAAAGGGAGGAAGCAGAGAAGTGAAATGAATATTTCACGTAGGAGGAAGAACTTAGCTTCCTTAACAAGTTGCCAAGTGTCTGTTATCCACTGGCTATCTCCCACCAACCTTAATTTCTCTCCAATTTGCCATTCCATTGGTTTTTAACTAAAACATTATTTAGTCAGTCGATTCGGTCTCACGAATCCCCTTCGTTCTATTAATCACATCGACAATTTTATTAAAACAGTCATTGCATTAATATCGAAGTAATCCCGTTTAATTATTCGGGGAAATAATTACACGGAAAATGTCGGGTGTTACATGGATGCTTGCTTGAATCCATAAATAGATCTATGCAATTTACAAACCTTTTGTTTTGCATCCTGTGTTATGAAACCTTCTGGCTACTCCATGTAGATAGACTCCTCAAGATGGCCATTCAAAAAAGCTGTCTTGACGTCCATCTGTCAAATCTCATAATCATAATGAGCAGCTATGGAAAGCAGAATACGAATAGACTTAAGCATTGCTACTGGTGAGAAGGTTTCTTCATAGTCAATCCCTTCCTTTTGGGTATAACCCTTAGCCACCAGTCTAGCTTTGAATGTCTCTACATTCCCGTCTATTCTAATTTTTCTCTTGTAGATCCATTTACATCCAATGGGTTTTACCCCTTCAGGTAAATCTACAAGATCCCAGACTGAGTTGGAATACATAGATTCCATTTCAAGTTTCATAGCTTCAAGCCATGCATCTTTGTCAGAGTCTTCCATTGCACATCTGTATGTCAATGGATCATCCTTCCCATCATCGGTGATAGCAACTTGTGCTTCACCATCGTGTCGATATCGAGATGGTAGTCGCACTACCCTATCGCTACGACGAAGTGTAATGATAGGTTGACTAGAAAGAGTGGTATTTTCTGTAACTTGTTGATCAACAACTGTTGTTACAACAGATCTAACCTGATCAGATAGAATCTCTTCTATGACAATCTTACTATGAGGTTTGTAATTTGTTATATAGTCATGTTCTAGAAATGTGGCATTTGGCGATACAAATACCTTATTATCCTAAGGACTATAAAACAAACCTCCTCTCGTGCCTACCGCATATCTAACAAACAAGCAAACCTCAGTTCTTGCTTCTAACTTCCCAGTCTTACCTACTAGCACATGTGCTGGACAACCCCATATGCGAAAGTGTCTCAAACTAGGTTTGTGACCACTCCACAACTCTAAGGGTGTTTTAGGTATAGACTTAGATGGAACTAGATTAAGTATGTAAGTTGCTGTTTGTAAAGCATATCCCCAAAACGATTTTGGAAGAGAGGAATAGCTCATCCTGGATCTTACCTTATTAAGCAATGTTCGATTTCTTCTTTCAGCAACACCATTTTGCTGAGGTGTGCCTGGTGCTGTTAGTTGAGATACTATCCAATTTTCTAACAGATAATCCTTGAATTCACTGTCAAGGTACTCACCACCTCTATCTGATCGAAGGCACTTGGTTGTCTTACCTAATTGGTTCTCAACTTCAGCTTTAAAATCTTGAAACTTTTTAAAAGTTTCTGATTTAAACTGAATACGGTAAGTATATCCATATCTTGAGTAATCATCTATGAATGTCACAAAGTACTCATAGTCACCTCTGGCCCATGTAGATATTGGGCCACATACATCTGAATGTATTAGCTCAAGTGTTTCTTGAGCCCTTTGGCCCTTTCCAATAAAGGACCTCTTGGTCATTTTACCTTCTAGACATGATTCACAAACAGGTAAAGATCCAACGGTTAGATCTTTTAAAGGACCATCCTTAACAAGTCTGTTAATTCTATCAAGATTAATATGACCAAGTCGTAGGTGCCAAAGATATGTATCATCAGTATGAGAAATCTTTTGCTTCTTGGATTTAGGCAATTCAACTTTGAACGTTTCAGTATTCAACAGTGATGAATTTATGATGGGCCTTATCATATAAAGTCCATTTTCCATTGAGCATGAACAAATATTTAAACCATTTCGAGAAATAATAACTGCATTATTATTAAAAGAAATAGCATATAATTGTTCAATTATTCGAGAAACAGAAATGAGGTTTCTAGTAAACCCTGGAATAAAATAAATGTTTTCTAAAAATAAATATTTATTGTTCTCAAAATAAATTTTGGCTTCTCCCACTGCTGAAACTGAAACAATCGCCTCGTTGCCAACTCTGAGAGTGAACTCTCCATCAGCTAGTCTCCTGTAAGAGTTTAGCATCTGCAAAGAACAACAAACATGATTAGTCGCACATGAATTAATTATCTAGGGTGATAAATCACTTTCAACCAAACAAGATTCAGTAACTAGTAAATCAAATTTACTATTTTTCTTTTTAAGCTCCTCAAGATACTGCTTGGAGTTTCTCTTCTGATGACCATCTATCCCACAATGGAAACATTTTCCTTTGGGCTTTAGAGGGTCTGAGCCTTTCTTGTTTGACTAGTTTTTTTTTTGAGATTCTTGACTCTTTGAGTATTAGTCACAGGAGTAGGAGGACATTCCTCCATCAGTACACATTTCAAGTTGTCATGTACGAGAATGAGATTCAAATTCTTTTTCCACTTAACAAAATTGTCGCCGTCTAACTTTTCAGTCGCAAGCAAATTTATCATTAATTGAGACATGATGCTGTAATAAATAAATAAAATTATAATCAATTTTATGCTATAAAATTCAAAATGTTATGGCATGCTAATATGATACATGAATATGCTAATCACAAAAATATGTAAATACTACTATTGCCTCGATAACATAATAAATCATCTTAGGGTAGAAATATTATCAATTAATAAATTTACTCAAAATATCTCATATTTTCGAAATTTATTAACTTATCGAAAATTTTGGTCAAAATATAACTAACACGTTTAGTTATATTTTTATGAGTGTGACCCACTGTTTTGGATTTATGAAACTTAACTTATAGTTGCCGCCTTAGGGTCGGACAACTATAAAATACATTTCATATATCCTATCTCTAGGAGACCAACCTTGGTATTGACCTAAGTGAACATTCTCCTTAGGGAGGATGGAAATCAAAGTCATCTTGGAGCTCCACTTAGATCTCACGGTGTTGTGCCAACAGTGGAGACCATGAGATGTTACGCCTAACTTCCCGCTCCCACTCATTATTTTGAATTAGTGATTATCGAATATCAAATATTCCCTAGTATCGATAAATTAATCATATTAATTTATCAATACTTAATTATTAATCTTATAATCATATTATAAAATTAATAATTTCAAATAATCAAATTATTTGAATTTTCTAAAATAAATTAATATTAGTTTTAATCAAATTAATATTAGTTTTAATCAAATTAAAACTAATTTATTTAATAAACTCTTTATTAAATCAATATGCAATTTAATATATGTTTAACTGCATGACATGTGAGAAATTTAAAATAAACCTAAACATGCATTGTGAGAGCCCGAAACCAGATCCCGATCGGAACCCGAGAACCGAGTCGTCACTCCGGGTCATTTGAAGAAAACGGTGGCTATTTTATATATATATTTTTTTGAACATAAACAGGATGAGCTTATAGAGTAAATTCATAAACTTTTCAGAGGAAGGGAAAAACATCCCCTGTATCTGAAAGCAAAACTGGAAAACACCGTAAACATATCTACAATCGGAAGGAAGAACAAATATTAGAAGAAGATCGGGGCAGAAAACAGAATGTGAAGTCGGAAGACTTAGGTAAAAGACTGGCAGAAGACTTAGTTTAAAACTGGGCGGAAGACTTGAATGACGTCAGCCGGAAGATGTAAATGCAAAGACAAAAGTAAGGATGACGTCAGGCGGAAGACACAAGCAGTAACTGAAATCGGATGAGGAGATGACGTCAGTCGGAAGATGGATGACGTCAAGCGGAAGACACAGACAGTAACTGAGATCGGATGAGGAGATGATGTCAGCCGGAAGATGGATGACGTCAAGCGGAAGATATAAGCATTATACTGGCGGAAAAACTGGAATGACGTCAGCCGGAAGACATAATTACACTGGCGGAAGACTTGGGTGACGTCAGCCGGAAGACGGAGTTTTAAACTGGGAGGAACACTTATGCTGACATCAGCCGGAAGATGTAAATACACTGGGCGGATGACTTTGATGACGTCAGCCGGAAGACATAGTTTTAAAGGCAAAATTTACAGCTTTTACAGGGAGACATACGGGCAGGGAGCATCAATCAGAAGACATAAGAGTTTCAGACCTTCAAAACCCGATTCAAAATAAGATTTTTGAAACACACTTTGCAGATGACAGATCTCAACTGACAGATTTAAGAAAAACAGACTACATGGATAACTCTAAAATTCGAGACCATCCATGCAAATCTTAAAACAAGAAAATATTCTAAAACATTTCAGAACATTCAGAACATGAGTTCAACTGTCAAATACAGCAGTTTTGAAAACTTTAACACAGAATCTATGCAGTATTTCGAAATCTGAAGATCAATAAGACATACTTTAGAATTGACAGGTTCAAGAAAATAAATTATATGGACAGTTCCAAAACCAGAATTCATCCATGCATGAACTAATAGAAACATTCTAAACAAATTTCAGAATACTTTAGTATATAAACTTAACTGTCAAATACAGTGGCTTCTAAAACTTAGACAACAAACCTATACATTGTTTTAAAATCTGAAGGTCAGTACAGAACATGACATATATTTGCAGAATTTCTTCAAAAGAAGAGTTTTACAACCAAACCCGAACATCTAGAAGACTTTACAGATATAGACACTTCAGAAAACTTAAACCTCAGATCAGAGACATGTCTGGCTGCAGCAACCACCCCGAGAGATCGAATCACCAACCACCTAATGATCAGACTAAGGCACAAAGTCCTCGTTTTCGGGTTCAGTACCTACATCAGAGAGTTCATCTATGAGCCTAAAGCTCAGTAAGAACATATTATAAATGCAGTGTTGCAAAATGCTATGCATGCAGTTTTCAGAATACAGTGGCAGGACAGAACTTTACGTTACAGTGGCAGAGGGGTATAAGTGGGGCTTAAAGGGGAACTGGCAAACAGAGGGTGCACTATCAGGCACAGCAGTTTTCAGAATCCCAGGGAGGGATAAAACCAGAGGGTCCTTGCTAGGGACAATAAATTTTCAGATTCCCAGGAGGGGATAAAACTAGAGGGCCAGTCCCCGTCCCACACCTAACCAGTACATTTCAGTCAGATTTTATCTTGTTTAGTTTCAAACAGTGTACAGAAAACAGTTTTGCATGAACTTTCAGAAAATCGTGTATGCATGGACGTTTACAATGCTTACAGTTGATACAGCAGAGAACAAGAAGATAAAACAACAGAAACCTGAACAGAAGCCACAGAACTTAACTCTAACCCTTCTACCCGAAGCCAGCCAACAGAATGTAAAATCTAGTACTTCCGAGATGTAGGGCCTTAAGGGCCAACCTACGGGTATGAACTTACCTGTTGCTGTAGAGTTGATAGTCCTGGACGTCTCAGAAATGCTCGAACCTGTACATGCACGTTCAGAAAATAAACAAGCTGCAAATGCTAACAAATAAGTTAGAAGAATCTCTTTCAAATTCATTCAAACTCTTAGAAAACAAACCGGTGTGTTTTCATCCAAGAACAGTGAGTTTTCTCCAAATACCATAACCCTAAACTTCAGTAAAAACTAACATTAAATTTGTCCAAACTTGTTAGCAATAAAAGAGGCTTACCTTAGCAGAGAAACAGAAAGGAACCGAGGAGATCGAAGTAACTTTGACGATTGTTTTGTCGACAGGAAGGGAGAATGTCGACAAGAGATATGGAGAGAGAGCAGAGCATAGAAGTGAAGAGGGTTTCACGCAGGAGGGAGAACTTAGCTTCTTCACCAAGTCGCCAGATGTCACTCAACCATTGGCTATCTCCCACCAACCTTAATTTCTCCCCGATTTACCCCATGCATTTTAAACTTAGTGTTTAATTTAGTTACACATTAGTTTGGTTATCCCCACTCTAAATGCTCCAAAATTTACAATAAAATAGTTATTGTATTTTATGGCAATTTAAATCCATACAATAATTCAACCGGCTATTACATGGCCAAAATGCCGGGTGTTACATTCTACCCACCTTAACAGAAATTTTGTCCCCAAAATTTGCCTAAGCGAATAACTCCGAATATTGAGCTCTAACATCCTCTTGTCTTTCCCACGTGGCTTCCTCCACATTATGATTTCGCCATAAGACTTTCACCAATGGGACCACTCGATTGCGCAACACTTTGAGTGACATATCCAATATCTGTATAGGCCTTTCTTCATAGGTCAGCGTCGGCATGATATCAAATTCCACCTGCTCCACGATCTGAGTTGGATCTTGTACACATTTCCTCAGCATCGACACGTGGAAAACATTGTGAACTCCATCCATAGACGCTGGTAGCTGTAGTCTGTAGGCCATGTTCCCAATCCTCTTCAAAATGGGAAAAGGCCCAATAAACCTTGGGCTTAGCTTCCCTTTCTTGCCAAACCTCATCACACCTTTGAAAAGTGACACTTTCAGGAATACCTCATCGCCCACAGCGAACTCTAAGTCTCTTCTTCTGTTGTCCGCATAACTCTTCTGTCGACTCTGAGCAATCTTTATTCGTTGTTTGATAGCAGCTATCACCTCGAACATCTGCTGTAATATCTCAGGGCCGATAAGCTTGGTTTCTCCGACCTCATCCCAACACAATGGGGATCTACACTTCCTGCCATAAAGAGCTTCATAAGGAGCCATGCCAATTGTAGCCTGATAGCTATTGTTGTAGGCGAACTCCACGAGTGGCTAATATCTACTCCAAGGAGCATGAAATTCCAGCACGCACGACCTTAGCATATCCTCCAGTATTTGAATTGTTCTCTCAGATTGTCTGTCAGTCTGTGGATGAAATGCCGTGCTGAAATTCAACTTTGTACCCAAAGAGCTCTGCAAACTTTTTCAAAACCTGGAAGTGAATCTGGGATCACGGTCTGAGACAATCGTTACAGGAACACCATGTAGTTTAATAATCTCGCTAATATACAGCTCTGCATATCGATCCATGGAGTACGTTGTCTTTACAGGTAGAAAGTGGGCTGACTTCATCAATCTGTCCACTATGACCCAAATGCTATTGTGGCCTTTAGCTGTTCTTGGAAGGCCAACAACAAAGTCCATTGTGATATTCTCCCATTTCCACTCGGGGATCGGGAGAGGCTGAAGCGTTCCACTTGGTCGTTTATGTTCAGCTTTGACCTGTTGACATATCATACAAGACTCCACATACTTGGCCACTTCATTCTTCATATTCGGCCACCAGAAGTGAAGTTTCAAGTCTTGATACATCTTTGTGCTTCCAGGATGCACAGAGAAAGAAGATGAGTGGGCTTCCGACAAGATGTGCTTCCGTAGCTCTTCATCCTTCGGAACATACCATCTATCCCTGAACTTCAGAATACCATCTCCCGAATAACTGAAATCGGAAGAAGCCATTGGTACCTTGCTCACCATATCAGCCATCTCCTTTGAATTGGTCTTCTGGGCTTCCTTAATTCGGTACAAGACGGTGGGCCGTAGCGTCAAGCTCGCTAGTGTGGCCGATAGCCCAGAGACTATCTCCATATCGAACTTCTGCATCTCAGTCCTCAAAGGCATCGACGCGGCCGACATTACTTGTTGCATAGTAGCTGGCATCCTGCTTAGCGCATCGGCCACCACATTAGCCTTACTCGGGTGATATTTAATCTCAACGTCGTAGTCTTTCACAAATTCTAGCCACCGTCTTTGTCTCATGTTTAGCTCTTTCTGAGTAAAGAGGTACTTCAAACTCTTGTGGTCAGAAAACACCTCACATGATTGTCCATATAGGTGATGTCTCCATACCTTCAGCGCAAATACTACTGCCGCTAACTCGAGGTCATGTGTAGGGTAGTTTTGCTCGTGGTTCTTCAATTGTCTGGATGCATATGCTACAACTTTCCCTTCTTGCATTAATACACCTCCCAAACCAATCTTGGATGCATCACAGTATACGCTAAATTTGCCGTCTTCAACTGGCAACACTAATAGAGGAGCAGTGGTCAACTTTTGCTTAAGTGTCTGAAAACTCATCTCGCAAGCTTCAGACCACCTGAATTTGATATCCTTCCTCGTTAAGCTGGTCATAGGCTTTGCTATCACAGAGAATTCCTTGATGAACTTTCTGTAATAACCAGCTAATCCAATAAAACTCCGCACTTCACTGGCATTCCTCAGTTTGGGCCAATCTTTCACAGCCTGAATCTTGGCCGGATCTACCGAAACTTCTTCTGCAGACACCACGTGGCCTAGGAAATTAATTCTGCTCAGCCAGAATTCACACTTTGATAGCTTGGCATATAATTGATGTTGCCTCAGAGTTGATAGCACAATTGCCAAGTGCTCCTCGTGCTCGGCCTTACTTCTGGAGTAAACCAGAATGTCGTCGATGAAAAAGATTACAAATTTATCCAAGAAGTCCTGGAATATTCTGTTCATCAAGTCCATAAATGCTGCCGGAGCGTTAGTTAACCCGAACGACATCACTAAGAATTCGTAGTGCCCGTACCGGGTCCTGAAGGCGGTCTTTGGAATATCATCAGCTCTGACCTTCAACTGGTAATAACCGGAGCGTAAGTCAATCTTAGAAAACACCCGAGCCCCTTGTAGTTGGTCAAATAAATCATCGATTCTCGGCAACGGGTACTTATTCTTGATCGTCAACTTGTTAACCTCACGGTAGTCAATACACATCCGTAGGGACCCATCCTTCTTCTTGACAAACAAGACGGGAGCACCACACGGAGAGAAGCTAGGGCGTACAAAACCCTTGTCCACCAATTCTTTCAGCTGAGCCTTCAACTCCCTTAATTCAATTGGTGCCATACGGTACGGATTCTTCGATACTGGTTCCGCACCTGGATATACGTCAATTTCAAACTCAATTTCACGATCAGGTGGCAATCCCGGTAGGTCATCTATGAAAACCTCTGGGAAGTCTCGGACTACCGGAATACTTTGAAGTTCCACCTCACCTTGCCTTTGAACATCTACTACGTGGGCAAGGAATCCGACACATCCTGACCTCATTAGCCGTCGAGCTTTCAGGGAAGATATAACAGGCATACGGTGTTCCTTCGGTACTGCCTGATAAGAAAATTCTACTTCATTCGGGCGATTAAATGACACTAGCCCGGACCTACAGTTGATGGTGGCATGATGTCTAAACAGCCAGTCCATCCCCAGAATGACATCGTACCCTTTCATACCGATGACGATAAGGCTGGCGTACAACTTCTGGTTTCCTACTGACACTATATCACCCCGTACCACCTGCTCGGAGTGCATAAACTCTCCGGACGATAGCATAATGCTGTAGGGCTGGTCTGACGACGTACAATTAACCTTCTGTCTAACTACGAAGTCTATCGCCACGAACGAATGTGTGGCCCCCGTGTCCCACAAGGTATAAGCAGGTTTATCACATATCAAAATTGTACCTGTGGTTGCTGTGTGCAGATCAGCATCATCAACATCCTCCATCATTGCAAAGACTCTTGGCACGGCTTGACCTATTCTGGTGTCGGGCATTGGGCAATCCCGAACAAGATGGCCTACTTTGCCGCATCGGAAACATTGGCCTGTAGCAAGCCTGCACTCTCCTTTGTGGGGCTTCTGGCACCGCGGGCATACTAAAGGTTGAAGAGCCCCCATTAGTCTCTTTCCTTTGTCTTGATAAAGGATGACTTCATTGGGCCTCTTAATGCCCCTGTTTTGTTGTTGTTGAGGCTAAAAATTCTGACATCTTTGTTGTTGTTGTTGCTGAGAAACATTTCGAGTAATCCCTCTTGGTGAATCTCTTTGTCTCTGGGACTTTATCTCTAAGGCCTCCAACTGATAAGCCTTGGCCACCACCTTCACATATGGTGCCTCATCGAACCCTCCGATTGTGATCCCTCACAGAAGGTCCATCGTTAACCCTTGAATGAATTGGTGCACCTTGTTCTCATCGGTGGCCACCATATGTGTTGCATATCGGGACAAGGACTCAAATTTTTAAACATATTCAGCCACTGTCCCATACTGTTGCAGCCGAGAGAACTCAAGCAACTTTTCCTTCCTCACTCCCCGGTCAAAGTACTTCTCGTAGAAGATTTTCGTGAATCCTTCCAAGCTCAATGCTACTGTAGTTGACTGCACTGTGTCCCACCAAAATCCCGCACTTTCGGTGAGATAGAACGTGGCGCAAATAACTTTCTTGTTGTCTTCTACTTCTGCATATCCAAACATCTTCTCCATTGTTCGAATCCAGGTTTCAGCACGGGTTGGGTCTGTAGACAGTCCATCAAATGAAGGCGGCTGGAGTCGCCGGAATCTGTCTCCACTGTTGTCTCGCGGCGCATTATCACGATTGTTATTCCCATGGTTATTGTTTCTATCGTCTTCTCTGGCCATCATGCGTTCAACCATGCGTGACTATGCACCCACCAGTTCGGTTAGTCGGTCAATGGCTTGAGAGCTTTCGCTTGACTCTTCTTGATGTCGTCTCACAATTTCTAAATAATCCTATTGTAACACCCGGCATTTTGCCATGTAATAGTTTTTCCGGATCGTTTAAACGGGATTAATATTATATTAATACAAAGGAATGTTTTGGTTGAATTGTTGGAATAATTAGTGGAGAACTAAACTAATGTGTAACTAAAATCAAATCACTAAGTTTGAAATGCATGGAAGGGCAAATTGGGGAGAGATTAAGGTTGGTGGGAGTAAGCCAATGGATGATTGCCAAGTGGCAACTTGTTGAGGAAACTAAGTTCATCCTCCTACGTGAATTTTCATTCACTTCTCTGCTTCCTCCCATCTCTCTCGGCTTTCTCTCTTCCAGGTGATTGAAACAAAACTTCCACGCTTTGTTTCTCCTGTATTTTCCCGTCTTCTTCTGAAAAGGTGAGCATCTTTTAATGCTAACAAATTTGGATGAGTTTAATGTGAGTTTTTTTACCGAAGTTTAGGGTTTCGATATTTGGTGAAAACTCACTATTTTTGGGTGAAAACACGTTGGTGTGTTTTCTAAAGAGTTGAAATGTGTTTGCTGCATATTCTACATGATTTTAGTTAGCATTTGTAGCGTGTTTAAATTCTGTACATGCATGCTACAGGTCCGAGTTTTCTTTCTAGAGACATTCAAGTTTTCAACCCTCCAGAAAACAGGTAAGTTCATAACAGTAGGTTGGCCCTCATGGCCCTACATCACAGAGGTACTAGGGTCCCAGTTCTGTGGGGTAGTTTTTGGTAGAAATGTTATAGCTTCTGTTCAGTTTGTGTTTTGTATTGTCTGTTCAGCTTATGTCCCGAGTTGTCTGTTTTCTGCCTCACAATATGCCCTGTTATTTCTGATGTCTGTTGTTATAGGTTCAGGCACTGAGAATGTCATGCATACACGTTTTACTGAAAATCCTTGCAAAACTGACTTCTGTACACTGTTTGAAATTAATAAGATAAAATCCGACTGAAATGTATCAAGTTAAGTGTGGGACGGGGACTGGCCCCTCTGGTTTTATCCCTCCCTGGGAATCTGAAAATAATGTCCCTGGCAAGGACCCTTTGGTTTTATCCCTCCCTGGGAATCTGAAAACTGCCGTGCCTGATAGTGCACCCACTGAACCAGTTCCCCTATAAGCCCCACTTAATTCTTCTGCCACTGAAATGTAAAGTTCTGTTCTGTCACTGTATTCTGAAAACTGCATGCATAGCATTTTGCATCACTGCATACTGATTTATGTTCTTACTGAGTTTTAGACTCATAGGTGAACTCTCTGATGTAGGTACTGAACCCGAATCTGAGGACTGTGTGCCTCAATCTGATGATTTGACGTAGTTGATGGCTCGAGCTCCCGGGGTAGTTGCTGCAGTTAGACAAATTCTGACCCGAGGTTTAAGTTTTCTGGAAGATTCTGGTTTTTGTTGTGAGAACTTCTGTTTTGGAAAATTCTGTAATCACATGTTAAATTCTGTATTGTCTCTGAAACTCTGAAACAATGCATAGCTTCTGTGTCAACGTTTAAAACCACTGTATTTGACAGTTAAGTTTGTATTCTAGAGTATTCTGGGATTTGTTTGGAATATTTCTGTTAAGTTCATGCATGGATGGTCTCGAATTTTAGAGCTATCCATGCAGTTTGTTTTCTTGAAATCTGTCATTTGTAATGAAGGTCTGAAACCTGTATGCCTTCTGTTGTGCTCGAGAACTATGTTTTGAGTTGGTTTGAGAATCTGAGATTGTTATGTTTTCTGTTTTTTTTTTCTGCTCTCTGTTGGTATGTCTTTCTGTTGAAGAGTTGTCAAATTCTGCCTTGAAAACTTAGTCATCCGCCCAGTGTATCTGTCTTCCGGCTGACGTCATCCAAGTCATCCGCCCAGTGTATTTGTCTTCCGGCTGACGTCAGCATAAGTCTTCCGCCCAGTTTAAAACTCTGTCTTCAGGCTGACGTCATCCAAGTCATCCGCCCAGTGTATTTGTCTTCCGGCTGACGTCAGCATAAGTCTTCCGCCCAGTTTAAAACTCTGTCTTCCGGCTGACGTCATCCAAGTCATCCGCCCAGTGTATTTGTCTTCCGGCTGACGTCAGCATAAGTCTTCCGCCCAGTTTAAAACTACATCTTCCGGCTGACGTCACCCAAGCTCTTCCGCCCAGTTTTACCCAGCCTCTTCCGCTGAACTCCATTCATTTTTGTCTTATCTGAATCAATCACTGGTTCTAGTTTTAAACTAAGTCTTCCGCCAGCCTTATGCTAATTTCTGTTCCGTTATCCATTAATGAAACCTGTTTTAAATTTCTACTCCAGAGGACACTCTCTCTCTGTGAAGTTTTAAGGTTTCGAAAACGTTCAGATTGTCTCTGATGTTCTGCTCCCTGTTTTGTCTATGTTCAAAAAAAAAAATAGTCCCCGTTTTCTGTTAACTGTCCCGGAGTGATGGCTCCGATCCCGAACCCCGATCGGGTTCGATTCCGGGCTGTCACACCTATCAACGAAATAACTAAATTTAATAAACAGAAACTTTTTACAGAACATTAGACACTTATAGTTGGTGGAGCGATATCACGTGGCGGGTCGCTCAGTCAGACATTTCACAGAATCGGTTTGAAAACCTTGTCTCTCTGATACCACAACTGTGACAGCCAGAAACCGGATCCCGATCGGAACCCGAGAACCGAGCCGTCACTCCGGGTCATTTGCAGAAAACGGTGACTATTTTATATATATATATTTTTTGAACATAAACAGGATGAGCTTATAGAAGTAAACTCATAAACTTTTCAGAGGAAGGGAAAAACATCCCTTGTATCCTAAAGCAAAACTGGAAAACACCGCAAACATATCTACAATCGGAAGGAAGAACAAATATTAGAAGAAGATCGGGGCAGAAAACAAAATGTGAAGTCGGAAGACTTAGGTAAAAGACTGGCGGAAGAATTAGTTTAAAACTGGGCGGAAGACTTGAATGACGTCAGCCGGAAGATGTAAATGCAAAGACAGAAGTAAGGATGACGTCAGGCAGAAGACACAGGCAGTAACTGAAATCGGATGAGGAGATGACGTCAGCCGGAAGATGGATGACGTCAAGCGGAAGACACAGACAGTAACTGAGATCGGATGAGGAGATGATGTCAGCCGGAAGATGGATGACGTCAAGCGGAAGATATAAGCATTATACTGGCGGAAAAACTAGGATGACGTCAGCTGGAAGACATAATTACACTGGCGGAAGACTTGGGTTACGTCAGCCGGAAGACGGAGTTTTAAACTGGGAGGAACACTTATGCTGACATCAGCCGGAAGATGTAAATACACTGGGCGGATGACTTTGATGACGTCAGCCGGAAGACATAGTTTTAAAGGCAAAATTTACAGCTTTTACAGGGAGACATACGGGCATGGAGCATCAATCAGAAGACATAAGAGTTTCAGACCTTCAAAACCCGATTCAAAATAAAATTTTTGAAACACACTTTGCAGATGACAGATCTCAACTGACAGATTTAAGAAAAACAGACTACATGGATGACTCTAAAATTCGAGACCATCCATGCAAATCTTAAAACAAGAAAATATTCTAAAACATTTCAGAACATTCAGAACATGAGTTCAACTGTCAAATACAGCAGTTTTGAAAACATTAACACAGAATCTATGCAGTATTTCGAAATCTGAAGATCAATAAGACATACTTTAGAATTGACAGGTTCAAAGAAATAAATTACATGGACAGTTCCAAAACCAGAATTCATCCATGCATGAACTAATAGAAACATTCCAAACAAATTTCAGAATACTTTAGTATATAAACTTAACTGTCAAATACAGCGGTTTCTAAAACTTAGACAACAAACCTATACATTGTTTTAAAATCTGAAGGTCAGTACAGAACATGACATATACTTGCAGAATTTCTTCAAAGGAAGAGTTTTACAACCAAACCCGAACATCTAGAAGACTTTACAGATATAGACACTTCAGAAAACTTAAACCTCAGATCAGAGATATGTCTGGCTGCAGCAACCACCCCGAGAGATCGAATCACCAACCACCTAATGATCAGACTGAGGCACAAAGTCCTCGTTTTCGGGTTCAGTACCTACATCAGAGAGTTCATCTATGAGCCTAAAGCTCAGTAAGAACATATTATAAATGCAGTGATGCAAAATGCTATGCATGCAGTTTTCAGAATACAGTGGCAGGACAGAACTTTACGTTACAGTGGCAGAGGGGTATAAGTGGGGTTTATAGGGGAACTGGCAAACAGAGGGTGCACTATCAGGCACAGCAGTTTTCAGAATCCCAGGGAGGGATAAAACCAGAGGGTTCTTGCTAGGGACAATAAATTTTCAGATTCCCAGGAAGGGATAAAACCAGAGGGCCAGTCCCCGTCCCACATCTAACCAGTACATTTCAGTCATATTTTATCTTGTTTAGTTTCAAACAGTGTACAAAAAACAATTTTGCATGAACTTTCAGAAAATCGTGTATGCATGGACGTTTACAGTGCTTACAGTTGATACAGCAGAGAACAAAAAGATAAAAGAACAGAAACCTGAACAGAAGCCACAGAACTTAACTCTAACCCTTCTACCCGAAGCCAGCCAACAGAATGTAAAACCTAGTACATCCGAGATGTAGGGCCTTAAGGACCAACCTACGGGTATGAACTTACCTGTTGCTGTAGAGTTGATAGTCCTGGACGTCTCAGAAATGCTCGAACCTGTACATGCACGTTCAGAAAATAAACAAGCTGCAATTGCTAACAAATAAGTTAGAAGAATTTCTTCCAAATTCATTTAAACTCTTAGAAAACAAACCGGTGTGTTTTCATCCAAGAACAGTGAGTTTTCTCCAAATACCATAACCCTAAACTTCAGTAAAAACTAACATTAAACTTGTCCAAACTTCTTAGCAATAAAAGAGGCTTACCTTAGCGGAGAAACAGAAAGGAACCGAGGAGATCGAAGTAACTTCGACGATTGTTTTGTCGACAGGAAGGGAGAATGTCGAGAAGAGATATGGAGAGAGAGATGAGCATAGAAGTGAAGAGGGTTTCATGCAGGAGGGAGAACTTAGCTTCTTCACCAAGTCGCCAGATGTCACTCAACCATTGGCTATCTCCCACCAACCTTAATTTCTCCCCTATTTACCCTTCCATGCATTTTAAACTTAGTGTTTAATTTAGTTACACATTAGTTTGGTTATCCCCACTCTAAATGCTTCAAAATTTACAATAAAATAGTTATTGTATTTTATGGCAATTTAAATCCATACAATAATTCAACCGGCTATTACATGGCCAAAATGCCGAGTGTTACATGCATAATCTATATGACATGTGAATGCATGACAATATAACAAATTATATCAACATACAAATAAATGAAATAGTGACCGGGTTGACCTTTGGGTATTTCTAAAATTACAACCCCAAAATTAAAATAAATATAAAACTATGATTCTAAATCTTCGTCGTCTTCGTAACCGCCTCATCCAAATGAACAGCATCAAAAATTCACAAATCAAATTTGTGAATTCATATCCGATTGGGCAACATCATCTGTTTTCGTCAATAGATCAAATCTTTGATGAAAAGTCCATCAATGTCCTTGTAGTCTCAGATTTCCATCGTAAGATTACAAATTTGACAGTAACGAAAAATGCATAAATCAAATAAATCCTAACCTAAACAACCAACTTAATTTCGATCACTATTTCATGCCATGCAAACCATACATCAACAATATATATTTATAAATACACATAACGCATAAAAATCTAATTCTAATACATATCACATTTTACAAAGCTCCATATTTTATATTGAATGTTGTTGTTGTTTGTTTGGGTTCCCTCATTATGACGAGGGGACCATCATTAATGAAAATGAAAGAAAAAAAGAAATTTTCTTCTTTTTCTTTCGGTGCCTACCTTATTTTAAGGAGGTATGTCTCTTTTTAAGTTTGTCATTTGTGACAAACTTCCCTATAAATAGGGAAGTTCTTCAGTTAGAAATGTATCCGAAGCGAGAAGGAAATCTTCAGTGAAGAAGGAGAGAAAAGAGTGAGGATTTTTGGAGGGAGAGAAAAGAAAGGTGTGAGAGAAAAATAGGTGTGGTGCTTTTGTGCACAGTGAGAATTCTATGAGTGGTGATTTCTCTTAGTGAATATTTTCTAGGATATTCGATATCTAGAAAAATATTATAAATCTTATTTTTCATAGTGAGATCTTTCTGGACTCGGTCCCCGTGGTTTTTTCCCGATTTGGGTTTCCACGTAAAATTCTCGGTGTTCATATTTCTCTTACTTCTTGGCCGTTATTATTTTACGGCAGTGGAAAAATATTCCTGATATTTTTCGGATCGCATCTGCTATCGTTTATCGTACCGCTTATTTAAGTGGAGTTCCCGTCGGATTTCGTAATTATTTTTCCCGATATATTTTTTTATTGTGATGGACAATAGAAATACTCATAGTGATGAAGAAGTTAATGTCGTAGAGTCTATTGGTTCTCCTATTTTTTTAAATTTTAGTACGCGTGCATCATCTAACAATATAATAAAAAATAAAATGTTTGAAAAGTAAAAGTTATCCTTGAAAACTAGACGGATATATTGTTAAGAAATATACTTTGTCTACTTTTAAATATAACGGAAATATGCTAGGTCGGAATTAGTAAACTACATTATTAGACTCAAACTTCCATTTATTTTTATTGAAAACCATGAATTGACTGGTATAGTTAAAGAAAAGACTTAATACTCAATATTCAAATTTTTTCTTATCTATGATAAAGAGAAATGTTACGAAAAGAATTTAAAACTCAAAAAACGATAAATAAAAGATATTTTGAGAATCACGGAAGAAGAATATTCTTAACTTTCGATACGTGGATGTCAACTAATCAAATAAGTTTTTTTTTTTTTAATTATACATTATATCAATGAAAAATGAAATTTATGTAAGCCAATTATTTCTTTTATTATGATTGAATCTCCTTATAAACCTAATGTTATAGGAAAATTTATTTTAGACGAAGTTAAGAGTTGAAATATATTATTTGACTTTGGATAATGCCTCGAACAATGATAACGATAGTACCTACTAGAAAAATAAAGATATATAGAATTATGTAAATTGTAAATAGGAAAGAAAATACTAGAAAAATAAAGATATATAGAATTATGTAAATTGTAAATAGGAAAGAAAATACTGTAGTTCTAATTCTATAATCAAGAAAATGCACGTGATTGATAATTGAGTAGGTGTTAGCCTAGTTGGAATATCCTAGTATCATTGTGATACAATTGTTTTGTTTCAATTCAATTTGACGTTGGACAAAGTTTATTAATGAAATCAAGTATTTTTCTTAATCCAATTAAATACATTTCTATTATAAAACTAGCAAAACTAGCAAAGTATACCCAACTTTGAAAAAAAAGTCATAAAATTTAACATAATGTCAAGGCACTGCACAAAGGGCTCAATCAATACTGCAATGCCTAATTCAGAAGGTCATAGTGCCGAGGACATGTTGCAGCGTCAGTTAAATATATATATATATATTTTTTTTTTAAAAAAAAAAACACAAAGATCAAACTGCTGGTTGGCCTGAGGATCCAAAGCTTGACGGCCCAACAATAGACCATCCAATTTCGGGTGGGTTTGGTCGGGAAGAGAAATTGGTCCATCTTAAGGGCCGTCAAGTAAGAACTTGGGCCCGACGTAAGCTAGGGCCGGTCTTGTTCGAACCAGCCTGTTGATGACCCTAGTTAAGATTACAGATCATTTGCACCAATAAACAACTAACACCTAAGTTTTTCGTCATTCTACAAAATTAAAGTGTACAATTGACAATAAGCTTAAATAAGTAATAAACTCAATTAGACTGAAATAACAAATATAGACTTTAGGGAAACATGGGAAAGCCAGTTTTGGATATCAATCATTCTCCACGTTCCATGACAATCAGATTCAGAATGATAACTAGAGCCGCAACCCTGGTTTTGGAATTTTAGACTGCACAAACCAATCAAAGAATAAGATGGTTGATGATCACTAAAGCTAATGTCGTTGCCTGTAGTTTATGAAGTGAGAGATTCCATTTACCTATCTTCTGTGCTCTCTGCAAATCCTCCCAAAATAGGGGTAGCCAGCAAATGTCTCCTCTTATCTCTGGGTTACTGCTGGAAGTGAAAGAAAAAGATGATTCCATAGACATATTTTAAGCTATTGATCTAGGCGTATCGCCTGTCCTTGATGCCTCACTTTAATGCAGCATTGGCCTATAATTTTGGGGTTTAGATTTTCTACCGTTTGTAGACCTGATTTACATAGGCATCAAGTGGTGAGTTGAGTGGAGACCCTTCAATTTGATTTTGCTTTTGAGTAGCTGCTCTGGCCAGCCCTGTACTGGCCCTAAATACTCATAGATTAGGGTCAAAGTTGTGAGGGTCTAATTTATAGAAAGAGGGTACGAAATCTCATTGAATATAGTTGAGGTGATTAATTTATAATTTTTTTTTTTTATTTAGACTGGACATTAGGCAAACATGAAAATAAAACTGTACTAAGTTTGATTAAAAAAAAATAACTTATCACGAACATAAATGAGCCGTTGTTATAATATATTAATTTAAAAGATCAAAAAATTATATATTTGTAAATAACTTCACATACATACAACATTTAAGAGCTTTGAAAATGATTTTTTCAGCTTTTGAAACCTTCGATCTTCTCAGTTAATTCTTCTCACCCTTAATAATTATGTGTGAACGTGATGAACACAACAATTTGACTAATATATGATAAATCACATTAGATGATCTATTTGGATTCAGAGAACGGTTCTCTAAAGCTAACACATAATACAAATAAATTCTCTAAAAAATTGATTATATAATCTCAAAGTTTTTCTAATTCCCCACTAATAGTGTTGTAAGCTCACATTTAAAGTGGATTTTT
The DNA here is from genome assembly GCA_022432975.1 of Begonia masoniana. Taxonomy (NCBI): domain Eukaryota; kingdom Viridiplantae; phylum Streptophyta; class Magnoliopsida; order Cucurbitales; family Begoniaceae; genus Begonia; species Begonia masoniana. The sequence continues at coordinate 40,113,407 of CM039507.1, forward strand.
GTAACAATCATCATCATATTAAGAGAAATCCTCTCTTACTTAGTTGAAAATTGATTTCGTAATGGCCATTGACATATTCAAAATAAAATCGTTATGGAATTCAAAACAAAATTGTCATCATGCTTCTACACTTGGCACTATAGCACCACCTTGAATTCAACACAATCCATATTCAAGAACCGTTTTCAAAAATATTTTTTTAGTTTGTTGATTAATTGAATAATCAATAATTCAATAATTTCATCTAAAAGTAACAAACTTATTAATTATAATAATTTTTGTCTATTTTCTTTATTTATTTAATTAATAAAATAATCAATAATTCAATTATTTCATCTAATTAACAAACTTATTATTAAATGCATTAAATAATTAACTAATAATTAATTATTTAATCTCTCTAGCTCATTTTTCTATTATTCGAATAACGACAGAAAGTGACGAATTGACTGATGAATCTATAGTTTTAAGCTACAATTATTTTTTTAATTAATATAAACTATTTATATCAACTAACATAATTATTAACTCTAAAGCTATTCTACTAAACACTTAGAGTGACACTTTTAACACTATAAAATATATTTACTCTAAGTAATATCTATTGATATAGTCATTACATATATATTAACCATTCATTTAGATTCGTAATAGAGATAGATTTATAATCCATTAATATCTCATATTGCATCTTTACCATTGACTACTATTATTTATTGATTAAATAATTAATTCATAACAATTGTGAATGATGCGCTAATTATTTGATCATAAACTAACAAACAAAGAAATCTATTTCATTGTAGCAATATTAACATTCTCAACTATTCATTTTAATTCATTTTCAGTATACACGTGATTGAATTTTAACTTATATAAAAATTTATCAAGTAAATAAAGAATAAAGAAAATAAAATAGAAGTTTGTTAAATACAACGAATTAAGACCACACATATATGACCATCGTTATGATAAAATTAATTGTTCATTTAGTAAAAATTATCAAAATAATATAATTTTTTCTGGTTCAATTCTATATAATCATATTATATAAACATATTCATCTTCTGTCATTACATGTATAGTTGAGATATAACTATAAATTCTTAATGAGATGAATTATGTTTATGAATACAAATTATTTGAAGATTCTATACTTCAAATACAAGTTGCAAAAATTATTTTGGTCGATACTCTTTATATTTTATCTTGTACATAAACAATGTATTTATACACACACAATATATATAATATAAATATTGCATAAATAACCAAATAATTTTTTATGAATTTTATAAAATATAATCTAAAATGAAAACATAATATTAATAAAAATAAATTTATTAATATATTACAAAAATTGTTCTATTACATTTGTTTGTTGGACAAATAATAATAAAACTAGCTTAGAGGGGAAGAGTACACAATCTCACATCGTTTGAGTGTGGTTGAGATGAGTGATTCACATGTACGATCCTTATCTAAACTAGTATGTGTGTGTGGTTGACATGAGTGATTCATATGTAATATCTCTATCAAGTCAATACAATATGTTTTGAATAAAACTTGAGAATAAAATTGTGTAGTGAGTAGACAATATTGTTAGCTTAATTAGAATTAAGCATTAATATTTTGATAGGTTAACGAATTAAGCTAACAAATTTGTATTTAGTAGTTGTTGAATATAAATGTTTTACAAATACTGTGGCAAGCCATCTTGTGAAGGTAGGGATGATTCACGATTCTATTAATTATCATGACCCAATTAATACCAGGAAAGATGGATAATCTCACATTATTTGGGAGAAGTGAAAGCAAATGAGTTATAAGCAGAGTTTTCCTCTCAACTTAGATATTTTGAGTCAATCACCATAACAATACGGTGAGTTCTTCAATCTAAGATAGACAATATTGTACTAGTAGGACTAGAAACTCAACAAATGGTATCACATGCAAAGACCAACTGAAAGTGTGACCATCAGGGACGTCAGACTCCCATTCCCAAAGGGGGAGATTGTGACAGTCCACTTTATGAAAATAAAGACGACCAAATATTCTTTAACTGTAAGAGTTTAGCCCATAATAAGTGAGATGCACAATCCTACATTGCTAATGAGAAGTAAAACTGAATAGTTTATAAGTAGAGTTTTCCTCCCTATCTAGTACAATACATTTTGGGCAATCTCCAAGAACAAAATTGTGTATGTTTCAATGCAAAACAAACAATGTTATACTAGCGAGACTGGAGACTCCACAAATACTCCCTTGATGTTATTGAAAATTACTAATAGGTGCATTAAGTAATTGCAAAAAAAAAAATCAAATTATGTTTTAGATTTCAGATCACATCTCCAAAGTGGATAATGTTGTACTGGGAGGACTGAGAACTCAATAAATAGTATCAGAGCCAAAACACAATCGAAAGTGTGGCTTACAAGGACATCGAGCCCCCAAGAGGTGGGAGAGATTGTCTAACACACCTCGTGAAGACAAAGATGACAAAGATTGTGTTGAATGTGAGAACCCATTCTATATGAGTGAGGGTGCACAATCTCATATCACTTGGAAGAGTAAAAAGTTAATGATTTATAAGAAAAGTTTTCCTCCATACCTAGTACAACACGTTTTGTACTTAACCCCAATAACAAATTCGTGTGGACTTTGGCCTAAAGTACAATATGAGATTGTACACATTCATTGGTATGAGTTGAACTCTCACAATCAACAAGATCTTAGATCATCTTTGTCTTCAAATGGTGGGATGCCACATCTCTCCTCGTTGGGAGCTCGGCAATCTTGTCGGCCACATTTTCAATTGGGCTTTGGCTCCAACACTATTTTTCGAGTCCTCATTTCTTCTAGTACAATATTATCTTCTTTGTGCCGAAACCTTATAACGACCTTTTTTCCCAGTAAGATATTGTTCGCTCTAGAGATTGGGCTGTAACCCAATATCCGTCTCTCACGGCTTTGTATGGCGAGAACTTCCTAGTCGGTCACCCAACATGGTACTGCTATCACTGGAGGACTTTTAACTTCAGAGTTCTTATGGGATCCGTTGCCAATTATGCTCTAAAACACGTCTTACTCTCTTGGGAATGTTTTCCTTACATATGTTTCATTTCCATATACCTCCCTAAGCAATGTGAGATTGTAATGACCTTCTTTTTACGACTCGGGATTTGCCTATACTCGAGTCAAGGATTTGCCTACACTCGCTTAGGTCCCGAGGTTTGTCCTGCAACCCGAGATTTACCCCGCAACCCGAGGTTTGCTCGTAGTCGTGCTCATACATACACATTCAGGTCATCACAATCACCCCTCTGGGGGCCCAACGTCCTCATTGGCTGCATTTTTTGTTGGGTACAAGCTCTGATACCATTTATAACGACCCATTTTTCTAGTAAGATATTGTCTGCACTGAGGATTGAGCTGTAACCCAATATCCTCCCCTCACGGCTTTGTATGGCGAGGACTTCCCAGTCGGTCATCCAACATGGTACTGCTATCACCGGAGTACTTTTAACTTCGGAGTTCATATGGGATCCGTTGCCAATTATGCTCCAAAACGCGTCTTTCCTTACATATGTTTCATTTCATATACCTCCCCAAGCGATGTGGGATTGTGACGACCTGGGATTTGCCTACACTCGGCTTAGGTCCTCTAGGTTTGCTCCTCAACCCGAGGTTTGCCCCGCAGTCGTGCTCATACGTACACATTTGGGTCATCACAAACCTACACCGATTTCTTCTTAATGCTAAACCCAAAACGCGATGTACTAAGTTAAAAGAAGAACTTTTCTTATAAACCATTCACTTTTTACTCTCCCAAACGATGTGAGATTGTGCACCTACACTGATATGGACTGGGTCCTCACATTCAACTGAATCTTGTATCGTTCTTATCTTCACAGGGTGAGCTGCCGCAACCAAAAACTAGTAATTGTCAATCGCTAACTTGAGTTTCAGTGCATGTTTATAAATAGATCCCCTTGATTATTGCACATTCTCTTTGAATCTTTGCACAACATTTTGAGTCTCCTACTCTAACTCTCACCTATTTATACTTTGGCCTTTGTTTTTCTTGTGAGAGTTAGGGTTTGTTCTTTCTCATTATTCAAAATATTCTTGTCGAGTTGAGAAAGAGTTGAAACCCTAGTAAAGTAGGTCAGCTTGACTCTTGGAAAGTGAGTTAGTTGTGAAGAAATTAATAGTGAAATTGAAGGATGAGCCTTGAAGCACAGACACAAGTAATCTAACTGAACCACGTTGACAAATTGTGTTTGTATTTCTCTTTCACTCTCTTACTATATGTTCAAGGGAATATTGATTGCTTGATTGTGTTATTCATAGTTTGAGATTAAAAGAAATCAATGTAGCCCATTTAACACAACGATCTTAGAATTAATTTTTGAAAAAGTTTAATATGCACAATTGTTTTTTTTAACACTTGAAAGAACTATTTGAATATAGTCAACTCATCTAAAATGACTAGTTTTGTTCTAGAACTTTGACAAGGGAACTCAGAGTATGCAGTGCAGGAGTGAGCTGCCAATTTTCTTAGTTTATTTTCATTAGGGTGACTTTATCTTTGGTGAGATACTTTAGTAAACTTGTTAGTTTTCTCATTTAGTTTGAATCACTGTTGAAAGTTTAAGATCAGTTATGCGATGTCACATAAGGATCTTCGTGTGACACCGATTTTTAATGCAATGATGGACAATATAAAAATACGGAAATAAATGACACAAGAGGTTGGTAACGTAGTTCGGCAACCAGCTTACGTCTGCGGGGCCACGCCCAGATATAAAAATATTTCTTTGAGTTCACAAAGTTACAAGACAATCGGAATTATACAATAAAGACTCCCTCTTATCTTTGTCGCCGCCTCTAGCTAACTTCCCTAAGGAAACTGTTTTTTGCGAGATCCCCTCGACTTTAGAACGACCTCTCTCTGAGATCTAGACAACAACAAGATCCCCTCGTTGTTGGTTCATCCCGAAACCCGTGTTATGGCAAGATCCCCTCGCCCATGATCAAGAACGACAAGCTCCCCTTGTCTAAAAACAGAACTCCTCCCGAGTTCGGATGCAGCCTCCTCCCGAGACTGATCTTCAATGAAGAACAAAGAAAATTGCCTCCTGAGACACCGCCTGGAACACCAACACGCGTTGTCTTCGGATGCAATACACAACACACTCAATAACACGATGAAATCCACAGAATAGATAGAGTGTGTAAAACAATCACTAACTCAGGCGCAGAAGCGATGAGAGTGAAAGAAAAAAATCGACGGCTCGAAAGAACGAAGAAACCTTCTCACGCGAAATACAATACTCCGTCGTCAATCAGTTTTCACAGAAAACGAAAACCTTAAATAGCCTTGGTAACTTCCATATCTTCAATTCGTTCAGTTACCAAATCTGATTTAACTTCGCAAGAAATAAGGAAAATAAATCTTAACTAATTCGGTTGTGTGACACTCCGTGTGACACTTTAGGAAAGTTTCTGTAACAACTCAGATATTCATCTAAAAATTCAGGAAAGCATCCCATTAATCATGGTAACTCGAAGCACAGCAAATCGTACCAAATCTTCATCAAATCTGCTCTCCAAATAAAAGTTTTCCAAAAAACAAGTGCCTTAAGTTTTTGGAAATAACTTCCCTAATATTCTTGTTTCCCTTTTTTTTTCTTCCACAGAATCATCATGATTGCTCATATAATACCTTCCAATAATCTGAATAAGCTATTTCTTGATCGCCAATAAATAAATCACCAATTTGAATAATTGTGAATAAAATATTATTTTCATAATAAATTGCCAAAAAATCAAATGTCAACACATATGCAAATCTTTGCATGTACAACTGTATTTCATATTATGGTGGTTTATTCGTTGCACTAACATGATTTTATTGTTGGGCCGATGTTTTAAGCCAAATGTTTTTGCCTTGGATTTTCTAATAAATAATTGGGTTCTTAAAATTTTCATTTTTTTTTTTGTTTCCGTGCGTGATAGAAATTTATGATAGCATAATCAAATTGAATATTTCGAAAATGACATCAATAAAATGATAGTGAAATACTTTTAAGAGACAAAAATCTTCTATACGTAAGGGTTTTGTACTAGTACCTAATATGATTTTATAGATAACCAATATGCCTCCAAAAAGAGTACCACATGCATAAGCAACGCCAATGACACAAATAGTCGAATCACAATCTATTAATCCTCTAGTAGCATTGATGGACATGTTACAAAGTTTACTAAGAGTGATTGTTAATTTTAATTTCAATTGAAGGGTCGTGGGATTCAGCTATTCAACCAAAATCTTTCAAATTAATAACTTTTCTTTCCTTTTTCTTAATGGATTTCCTTTTACATCCCATCTTTTCTTAATGTTTCACGTTTAGAATTGATTTTCCTTCTACATCACAACACCTTTTATTGCACATAACATCTATTTTCTTTTGTTAATCTTGCAACTCCGGTTATCCTACATTCGATAACGGACTGTTGTGTCGACGTGTCAAGGTTTGGTAAGTCTAAAGGTTTCTCTCTACGAAGCTCAAGATAGTGTAAACCAATTGCTAATCATATAAAATAGTTTTTCATTAAACTTTTCACTCTATTATATTAAATGAAAAAACAAGAAAGATTACATGTCATAACCAATCAGAAGGGAAATTGAGTATATTGGTTAGGGACTTGATCATAGTTATCTTTTCCAACCTTTTTCGTGTACTTCTGTAGACCCCTAGTCTTTTCCTTTTTTCGTGTACGTCTATAGACCCCCAGTCTTTTCCTCTTTTAGACCTTTCTTTGTCTTTATCAAGCTTTCGCTAAAGTTTATTCCAATTTCTTCTTAAAAATTAAAAATGTTTGGAGGAATACATACGGCAACTCTAGAACAATTAATCCTACCAAACAGTTAGTTTTGCATTTAAATTCAACAAATTTGAGCTGAAATGACATTACTTAAGTTCTTAAACTGTGTGACACAGATTTATAGCGTGAAAAAAATGCTAGCTTGATGTGGAAATTTGTAGATAGCTTGAACCTTTAAAGCAGGAGGATAATACGGACGTGCACTATCCTTTCTTTTTGGCTGGAAAGTAAGAAAGAAAAGACCACAATATCAGCACTATCTTGCCCTTTGAAAGGGCATTTTGACACCTAAAAGAGAAAAAGGATGCCCTACAAAAGAAAAGACCTCCACCACAGTGTAAGAAATTCAAGGAATGGGTTGGTCGGACAGTGGGACCTGTCAAGATCGAAAATGGATTTGCGACGAAAACAAGAAACTATTCGATTCTCGAAAGATTTAAATCCGTGAAATAAGTTAAAGTAGCAACCCAAAGTATTTGAGTTAACAACCATATCCAATAGTAACATCACACAAACACGATAATCATAAGATCCAAAGTAAGACACTGTGAGAATATGAAACGCTGTGAGATAAGAAATAAACCAAATAGAAAATATTAAAGGCCAATTTGGTTTTGTTGCAGCTTTTTTAATAGTCACTTCTAGTTGTGCTGATGAAATAATTCCTTTGAGGAAAAACAGACAAGTGTTTGGTAAATTAACATGTGAAAAGTGATATATGAATTCAAGTGTTTGGTAAATTATGAGACTTAAGTGCTATATATGTACAAAATTACATCAAAGCACATGATCATGCTATAAAATTTTATAATAAAAATCATAAACAAAGAATAATTATGTCAAAGAAATTTGAAAACTTTTGCAATTAAAAAATTCACCAAATAAATATTTACTATGATTCAAAAATAAATTTTAAATGAGAAAAACTTCATCAATAACAAACAATTTAGTTTTGGAACAACAAAATAATAAATTTTAAATAATAAAAAATTCATTAATAACAGAAAATTTAGTTTTGCAACAACAAAATAAATAAATAATCAATCAATAACTTAGCAATAGAAGTAAAGATAGATTATTTTCAATTAATGACAAAACAGTACAAGTAAATATAAATTATTTGTTTATAATTAAACTTTCAACAATTTATTTCTTAAAATATCCATTTCTCATACTCGATGATGATTGAAAATTGAGGCCTCATCTTCCGAATCAATTGATTTAGAGGTTTAATCCTCGTTGTAATATCTTGAGTCGTCTTCAAAGTTTTTGAAATGACGATCCCGCTGAACATGTCTTCTTAGATAGTAATTGCAACGACGTAGTAATGCAATGTCATTGTTGCAATTACTATCTTCACTTTGTTTTCAAAAGGATAAGATGACGTCTACTTTAATATTTTTCATTTTTTCTTCCATACTCCAAAAGCATGTTAATAACACTTCAAAGAGAAGAATGAGTATAATTGAACACTTTTTGATATTCTAATAGCTAACTACCTCGACGAACATCTGGAAGGTGATGTCTTTCACGCTTATGTGGTCCTAAATATCTATTTAATTGAGGGTATCCAGCATCAATTACCTTTTGGTAACTTTTAAATTACGTGTTAGAAAAATACTCAGTTCTATATCCATTGTTTTCAAAATATAGGTGTGCTTGTATCAAAGAAATCCACGTACCGAATCAAGGATAGGTTCCAAGAACCATTAGTAGTTAAGTGTCAAAACAACCTACTATATTGTGATAAATATTAAACACAGGCCACTACTGTTATATATAAAACGTCAATGAAAGAAGAGCCACGCGTAGTCTTGAACACCCAATGTTATAGACATGGAGAAATGAGATACACAATGATCACAATATAAAACAATAATACTGATCAAGTTTAGAGATTTACATCAGGGACAAAACACAGCTAACTATTTTATTACTCTATTAACAGAATAAACAAATATCTCGAACAATCAAAGATGGGCACCAAACTATTATGCTCACTCAAATTGATCAAGCCTGGTGCAGGCGACCGATATGATCATCAGTAAAAAATAATTATTCATTCACAAAATAAACGTGACAGTGAAAAACATATTTATTCTGTAAAAATTGACACGTTGTAAAACATGACATGTCTTAGTAAATGTGAGAGTACGTCTCAAAATAAGTTTTATAAAAACCATGAATGTACAACTGAATACAATAAATAAAATACTTACCTTAACATTATATACAGTATACCATCGAAATTCAAGTGTTTGGGAAGTCTAATAACCAAATCAAGCCTCAATAACTATCATAATACGCTCAGCAGTTGGATTCTTAGACTCTTAGAATATAGGTTGGAACCTAATTGGAATAAGAACCTAATTGGGATTAGAACAATTTCCAATTTTGGCCAAAACAGGGCCCGTGCCACGGCTCCTAAAAGAGAGAACCAAAATCAGCATCAACATCGCAAAATGAGGATGTTGAGGTGCCAAAAACCCCATATTAAGCCTTGGTGTCCTGACCTTGGACGTCTCGGTGTACCACGTGGGACAAAACTACTTATTCTAGATATCCTGTCCTAGGATGCCTCATTGTTCAATAGAATCTCAATGGCGCCTTGGCACTTGGCATATGATGCAACGACGCATGACAAACTTCAAATCGAGTTTTATGCAAAACCTGACAATCTTTCAATCCTCCATCACAATTTGATTTTTAACTCATGACATATCTGCTCCTCAACGTTTTTGTGCATACCTATTCTGTTTACATCCAATAATTTCAATCGTTGATCCAAAAATTCAATAATTTATATTAAAACCTAAAAACACGAACAAAAACTACAATAATTGAGTTCATCAAAACTTACTCTTGATAATTTTTGAACCCTCGTCATAAATTCTCCTTTCTAGATCGTTGACATGAGATTGGTTTCCCAAATCTGACTCTATGTTTATCCCAAAGTTAGATTTCAAAAATTTTCTATAAAAAATGACAAATCGATAACGAATATGGCTTACTAGTGAATATTCTTAGTGTCGAGATTCTTAATTTTTCACGGAGTAGAAATGTTCTGCGATGGAAAAAATTCTCTCCACGACCATCCCTCTCACTCTTCTAGATGTGAAAAATTAGGTTTGAGGACGAATCATGCGTATTTATTCCTCAGCCTGTCCAACACAAAAAAAAAAAGCAATAGTTATGATAAAAACTTATTTTTAAGGAATAAAAGTTAAATCTTTAACATACCTACCTACTTAATTGAGGTAGTTATCACATGATTGTCATCAACAAAGCGGAAGATCAAGTTTTTGTTTGTGGTATTGATTAGTACTAAAAAGAAATCTTTATGAAGAAGATAACTCTTCCATTGATGAATAATGAAGATATAATAGAAATAACAACTTATTGTAACATCTCATTCTCCACCAAATATTACAAAATTATTGCTTTGAGCTGAAACTTGCATAATTTTACTATGGGATTATACCCTACACGACCTTATAGTAGTTAGGAACGAGATATAGCTTTTGAAAATTCATTATGTAGCAATCCCAACATCATCTACTAAATTATTGCTACAAAATTAATCAAATGAAGAGGGGAATTTTGTTATCAGAGGGTGTGAATCAAGCATGGTCTCGGCCATCCGATTTCAATTGTTCAAGCAAATCCACTCTAAAGAAGAGGAGGCTCGAAACTTCTAGTACGTTCAATTCGTTTCGACCAAGACTTTCTTTCTATTTTATAGTATAGTTTATTACTTAGGTATTCTCTTTTTTTGTTTATTTTCACTTTTTTAATACTCGTTTTAAATTTTTTTTCACATATATCGCTTGTTTTAAATGGAAAATGCATGTTTTGATTGCTTTGCTATAGAAAATTAGTGGAAGAGTTAGAACAATCACAGAATAATATCTTTAATTCCGCTTGTAAAACCTAGTATTTTTACAAGTAATTTAATTTTCATGTGTCAAATTTTTGGTTGTTGACTGACGATGTATCATGGATTGACTCATTGTGTCGTTTTTAGCCACGTTGGACTTTTCTGAAGTTTTGATTAACTCGATAATTAGGAAAATTACCTTGTGGTAAATTTGAGGAAAATTAATATCGGATAATTGAGATTTTACGTTGGATGGATATTAGAAATTAAAGGATTTTTCATTTTATACGTTAGTGAAATAAATGGAAGGTTAAGCAAATTTATAAAAGAAAGGGGTAAAATTATAAATAAAAGGAAAAATGAAATAATTTGTTTCTCATTTGTGCGCCGCGGACAAAGAAGAAAAAGAAGAAGAAGAAGGGGGGAGAGGGAGAGAGAGATGGAGGGAGGGATGGAGGGAGGGAGGGAGGGCCAAATGGGGGGTGGAGAGATAGGAGAAATTCGACCTCCGTTTTGTGCAGCCAAGGTGTGGGACTTCGGGTTCTGATAGTGAACTTCAAGGGTGGTAAGCCCGTTTTTCCCCTCCATTTTTGAGTTTTATGTTAGGGGTAGGTTTGGAAACGGATTCTAGCAAAGGAGATCAAATCCCTTGGTATTTTCTAGATGTTTTGGAAGTCTTTTGGTGTATGTGAAGTTTTTGTAGGATAAATGGCCGAATGAGAGCAAAATCGGCAGAGAAAGGGCACCATTTTCGTGAGGGTTCGTCATTGGAAACATCGCTCTGGGCGACCGCGTGATGAGTTGACTTGACTCATGAAGAGTCGACCGTAAAGGACGAGTGCAGACTGTTGTGCAAAATATTTCGCAAGTGTACGAGTCGCAACAAGTAATATAGTGATAAAATAGAGTGTCGAACCCACGAGGACTTGTAATTAATAATCGAAATAACTACTTTTAATTCTAAATTGAACACACGTTTTTATGGTTTTCAAGGATTGAAAGTAAAATAAACAATTAAAACAATTAAAATAAACTAAGACAAAATATTGCAATAAATAAAATGGGATTAAATCAAATTGATAAAAGCCTAGGTACTACGATTTCACCAAGACAATATTTATTTCAGTCCTTCATAATTATATTCATAAATACTCTTCCTATGTTGATGATCGATTTCACTAAATTCTAGTACAATCTCTCTCGAGCATTGCGTAGTTTATTTGATTAATGAGTTATCACTTCTCAGTCTCAAATCCTGCATTAATCAAATACAAATAAACCAAGAAATCACAGTGATCACACCAATACCGTAACTATCTCTAGCCTACGTATATTCATGACATTAATTTCAGTGCTCGGATATTTATCACCTCTCGGTCTCAAAACATCCCAAACATCAAGTAAAGATTGGCCAGAAATTTACAGGCTTTAAGAACATAAATTAAATGCGCCAACAATATTGGAAGAAATAATTATAAAATATAATTAAACGAAGAACATAAAATAAACATAGTCTGGCTACATCGTAGCCCCTAGTAGAAAAATTAGTTCATGCTAAATAAAGTAAAAACAACAATAATATTAATGAAATTCATAATTGAGATTCAAAGAAAGATGAGAAAAACTATATTTGATGTGTAGAAATCGCCTCTGAAAAGTGACTCCAAAAATCGCTTATGCTTGCTGCGCTCAGTCTCCGAATTCGCTCTCTCCCGTGCCTCCTCTCTTTTTTGGTTTTTATTCTCTTCTTTTTGTTAAATCAAAGGGCAAGATTCACTGATGTTTTATATTGACGGTCTAGATTAGAAGCAGCCATCTTTCCAAAATCGAATTCATATGTGGTGATTAATCGCTATAAATGTGGCGATTAATCGCCACTTATGTAGGTTTCAATCGCCATCGACAATCGCCTCTTCATCAATCGCCTCGGATTTTCTTCTCTTGTGGCGAGTGCTCGCTTGAAGGTGGCGAGCAATCGCCACCTTCTCTGGTTTCTTGTAGCCATCTTCCTCTCTTGTGGCGAGTGCTCGCTTGAAGGTGGCGAGCAATCGCCACATTCTCTGATTTCTTGCATACATCTTCCAAAGATTTCGTGTTTGTGGCGATAACTCGCTTGAAGGTGGCGAGCAATCGCCACATTCTCTGTAAAAATATTTTCCTCGCTCTTAATTCAATTCTTTTCTTCTCTTGTTTCTTCTTCTATTTTACATCTCCTTCTTTTCTCTCCTTTGCTTCCCTTCTTGTTCTTCAACTTTTTATATTCCATCTCCCTGTTCTAAATTGATTTTCTGCACACTTACACAAAATACATCAAATTCTTCCAAACACTTGAGATAAACTTACCAAATCAAGTCTAAAAAGTATAAATAAGTGTGTAAAATCCACACTTATCACGGACTAGTCCGGTCGACTGCGGATCGGTCAAGATGATCCCAGACCAGCCCGAGCGACCGCGAGGTGGACTGCAGGTTGGTCTGGTCAACCGCGCAGTTTATTTTTGAGAAAAAAATTTGTCACCTCAGCGAAGTTTGTGGCCACTCATAAGTAGTCAGGTTTGGATTCTAGTCCTTGTGTGGGATCCATCCACGTGTCTTCTTTCATAGATGAGAGAGATTTCTTGATATTGATTTTCTTTATAAACTCAAATGAGTTCGCTGATTTTGAACCAGTACCTGAGGTTGCCGCTTCTGTAAGAAAGATGAGTAATCATCGTCGAGGTAGGGATTTTATGTTTTCTGCATTGCATAGCATATTTTTAAAAACCTTATTTTGGTGGGTTGTTACCTAGAAAAGTATGACGGGTCCTGATCACCAGCACGTCAGTTTTTATACGTATATGTACGTATGGTTTTTTCATGTTTAATTTTCAACATTACAAGATTTGAGTTTTGCTATGTTATGATGGGAGAATGAATCCTCTTGATACTTTGAGTAGTATTGGCATCAAAATATCACAAGGCTATCTTGTACACCTTATGTTGCTTGAAGGTGATATTGTTTGCACGTAGGAAAAACTGACAGTAAGGCGGTGATGATGCATTACTTAGATTTCAAATCCCTAAACCTAATTAGGATGTTTATGGTTCGAGATGGTGCCATGGTAGACTGCCAGTAGCTGGCCACTAGGGTGATGGGCTGGATCTTCGGATCGCCATCGCGGTTTCTTTCGGTCTCATGAGACAATTTCTGGTCTCGGATTACCGTCTTTCTGTGATAGTGTGTCAGAGTGGTGCTTGTGTAACACTATATTTTCACTTGAAATGTTTTTTTGTGAAAAACGTTAAGTGTATTTTCATTGTATATCCACCTACTTACGTGGCAGGTTTTATGACTACCCCACTGAGGGCTCGTGGAGCCGGTTTTATTAAAAAGAAAGAAAGAAGTTTCCTTAACTGTTTTATAACTCATGCATAGTTTGAAGCTTAATCACGGTTTTAAAACAAGATGCATTATGTATAACGTTTCTACTGAGTTAATCACTCATCCCAACGACCCTCTCTCAATCCAGATAAAGAGAAGAGTGGATAACTTCGCAGAGATTGGAGGAGGCTTCTAGTATTTTCATTTTTTGTTAGGACGTTATTTGTATTTCCTTGATAAGAACTAGGTAGTTAATTTGGATTTGTAACCTTAACTGTTGAATTGAATTTCTTTTAATTGCATGCACTGTTGAATGTTTCAATTTCATGCACGATTGAATGTTGTTTGAACATTTATTTTTATTATACTATATTCTTGAGATTTTACTGTGTGAGTTTGACTCTAATTATCCTTCAAATTTTTGCTGTCAAATCTAGCATTGGGCTAGGTGATTGGATTCTCTTCCTTGCATTTCTACTCTGGTCCGCTCCCTGGTGGTGACACCACTAAAATACTACTTATACATGGACCAATCATAGACGTACAATTCTCTAACAAACTAATGGACGGATGTGATAAAAAAGATGGCCGACAAAAAAATATAATTGAAGGGAATTTCAGGGCTCTTCATAACACGTAGAAGGATGGACAGCAAGGAAAGAACATAATAAATGCTTTATGAAAAGCTGGCAAATGTTAAAAGAACATTTGACTTTCTATCGAACACATGATCCTCCTATGTTTCCTAAATTTAATTAAGTTAATCACCTTTTAAGTATTTTTACTACCATTGTTTTAGCATGTTCTATGAGTTGTAACAATATAATATTATATATAGCAATGTCAATTTTTTTTATGATTTATTGTAGAAAAAATTTTAAAGGATCTTTTTTTTTTAAACTCCCTCAGTTTCTAATACAATTAACATATATTATTAATATAAATGGAAGTCTTTGCCTCATTGAGAATATAAGTAAAATAGATTAAAGTTTCATTAATACAAAAATGAGAATAGATAATGAAATGCAAGAAGAATACAAAATCTATGCGGTAATCTTAGACGCAAAAACTAAATACATACAGATGAAGCGAAAATTTCAAAGATGATACTTACGCTATAATTATTGATTTTGAAAAATTGTGTCGTACCTTGAAATTCAGCCAGTATTTACAGAATTTAAGTAGTCAAACTTTAACATTTTTGTTGACAACAGGTCAATTTTCATATTTTGTCCATGGTAATTTTAACAAATTAGGGTAAAACTTGATGATCTGATTCTCGTGCCCTCCTTTTTTCTGGCTTTATAAAGGTCACATAATTTCACCTACTTTCGTGAATTTGTATCTTTATCAACCTCTTTTATTAGTTTATTTTTTTTTTCCTTCTTCACTATCTTCTTCTTCTATCTTCCATTTCACTTGATCTCCTATTAGATCAAAACTATGGTCACTGAGGAAGAACCTAGCTTTGACATTCCTCAGCCATGTCCTAGCCTTCCAGTCTCTGATGGCGGCCGATTCCAAGTTCAGACAGAATCATTAACCTCTGCATGTAACAATGTTTCTTCCTACTCTGAAGATCCATTTCCTCACCACCCTCTCAATCTTTCGGACAGATTTTCTACTCTTAGCCACTCTTTACGCCCTGTAACATTGAAGGTACACGAACAAATAACTGAAAATAAGTATGATGAAATGATTTTTAGTGGAGCTAACCTAGAAGTTTAGATGTTAACTATTGATTCTTTATTAATGGAAAAAAAGAGAAAATTAAAATGATTATTATTTTATTTAAATGAGTATAATTACCAATTTGACACTTACTTATTTAGGTAAATCTCAATTATTGTCCATCAATTAAAAGAGTTCGCGTGGATCTTATGAAAAACTTGATCTATTTTTAAAAAATATTTTATAAATTTTATGAAAAGCAGACAGAGGTGGACCAGATCTTCATTTAAGTTTCTCTTACATTATAAATATATGTTGTGATTTACTAACTTCGAGTCTTCCTATTTCTAATAACTGCACTTAATTTAAAATCACATAACTTTAATTTTTTGATATCTGCAGTTTAACAATGTGGTGTACAGTATTAAGTTACCAATAATGAAGAAGGGTGGCTGTTTAATATCAAATGATCCAAAATTAACTCGAACTATACTCTATGGCGTGAGTGGAATCGTTAGGCCTGGTGAACTTTTAGCAATGTTGGGCACTTCGGGAAGTGGAAAGACGACCCTCTTGACCGCCCTCTCCGGCCGCCACTTGCCAGGGAAGATCTCCGGCGAAATAGTCTACAACGGAAAGCCATTCTCCACCTCAATAAAACGTAACACGGGTTTTGTCACCCAAGACGACGTGCTTTATCCTCATCTCACAGTGCTTGAGACCCTAAAATATGCTGCCATTTTGAAGTTACCAAACGAACTTACAAAATCAGAGAAGGTAGAACAAGCTGAGATGATAATAATGGAATTAGGGCTAACACAATGTCGTGACAGTGTGATCGGTGGAGGCCTGTTACGAGGCATTTCAGGGGGTGAGCGTAAAAGGGTAAGCATAGGGCATGAGATGATTTTAAATCCTAGCCTCTTGCTCCTTGACGAACCCACTTCCGGGCTAGACTCGACAACGGCTCAGCAGATAGTCAAAAGGCTGAGAAGGATGGCTCGAGGTGGTCGGACTGTGGTGACGACAATTCACCAACCGCCGAGCAGGCTGTATAGAATGTTTGACAAGGTGGTGGTGCTGTCGGACGGCTGTGTTATTTATAGTGGACGTGCAGATGAGGTTGTGGACTATTTTGGGTCAATTGGTTATGAGCTAGGTTTCACTCACATGAATCCTGCTGATTTTCTGCTTGACCTAGCGAATGGTAAATTTTCGACGACTTCATTTTTTGTGGTAATTTATACCCAAAAATCTTTTATCCGCCAGTTTTAGAGTAGAATTTGAACTGTGGAAGTGTGACACAATTAGATTTTTTTAACGTTTTGAAATGCAGGCATAGCACCCAATGCAAAACAGAGTGATGAGCTTGATTTCAATGGGAGCTTAGAAAATGATGGCCCTCGAAGTTTAATCAAGCAGTCCCTTATATCATCCTACAAGAAGAATCTCTATCCTCGGCTGCAGGCTGAGATGGAATCAGATTGTAACTACTCAGCCATGTCAAAATCAGAAGAATCACCACGTAGAAGTAACTCTCTCTCTCTCTCTCTCTCTCCCTCCCTCCCTCCCTCCCTCCCTCCCTCCCACTGTCACTAAATATGGGTTGACAGGTTGTGCGAATCAGTGGAGCACTCGCTGGTTGGAGGAACTTATTGTGTTGCTAAGGAGGGGTCTAAAAGAGAGGAGGCATGAATCTTACTCCAGTTTAAGGATTGTCCAAGTGATGTCAGTTTCTATTCTTTCTGGACTTTTATGGTGGCAATCTACCACTTCTCACTTACAAGATCAGGTATGTAATAATAAACACAAACTATAATAAAAAAAAGGAATAACGAAAACCAAAATTTACTTGAAAAACCCAAACGGATAAATGACACAAAACATAAATACTTAGAATTAATTGACCTTAAAATGAAATCTATAGTTTTTTATGCAACAAATACACTTTTGTTTTAACAGGTTGGACTTCTTTTCTTCTTCTCCATATTCTGGGGTTACTTTCCTCTCTTCAATGCCATATTTGCCTTTCCATTGGAGCAGCAAATGCTGATCAAAGAACGTTCTGCCGGAATGTACCGTCTCTCCTCCTACTTCTTTGCTAGAACTGCCGGAGACTTGCCAATGGAGCTCGTCCTTCCGATCATTTTCACCAGCATTACATATTGGATGGGAGGTCTAAAACCATCACTTCTTACATTTGTACAAACCATCTTCATCATCCTCTTCAATGTGTTAGTTTCACAAGGTTTAGGCCTAGCGCTTGGAGCTATTTTAATGGACGTGAAACAGGCCACAACCCTAGCTTCAGTCACCATGTTGGTGTTTTTACTTGCAGGTGGATATTATATTCAACACATCCCACTTTTCATAGCCTGGTTAAAGTACATTTCCTTCAGCCATTACTGCTACAGGCTTCTTGTTGAAGTTCAATACTCAGCTACCGAGGTTTATGAATGTGGGATTGGAGAATTTTGTAAGATAATGGATTTTCCTGCCATTAAATATCTAGGTCTTGATAATATTTGGTTGGATTTGTGTGCTTTGAGTCTTATGTTGGTGGGCTATAGGGTTGTGGCCTATTTAGCTTTGAAGATGGGACAGCCTCACTGACTTCTTGTGGGTAAGAAGCTTAGAGAAAGGATGTAGAGAATGTTTTAGAGAGAGAGGGTGATGAAGAATACTGGTTGCCAATTTGATTAAATGATGATTGTTTTTCCTTACGCTTATTTTAAAAATTAGCAACAAAAACAGTACAAGTTGTGGGATGACTCTTGGGTTTTGCATGGAGAGGTTGTAAGAGGGATGTGTAAAAATAGATTATAATTCGATCATCTATGAGACTTTAACTCTTTTTTGCACCTGTAAGATCTTATTATGCATGTCAAAATTATATATTTATCTAGCTACGAAGAAATCAAACTGATTTATACTTTGTTTTATGATTTTCAAGCTAAGTTGGATTAATAATGTCTTCGTCGTAACTATGAGAGGGTCAAGCTAAGTTGGATTAATAATGTCTTCGTCATAACTCTGAGAGGGTCACGATGGACCACTAAGAGGAACGATTCGACCACAAAGAGAATCCAAGTGCTCAACACAGAGCTTGATTTATGGTTTACAATGAAAACTTAAAACTATGAAAACTTTAGTGCCATAGCTCATGATATATGATCTGAGTCCATACGAAAAATGTAAAAAAAAACTGAAATCGAAACGAAATCTGAAAAACGTGAAAATAGTGAACACCAAGATTTACGTGGAATACCCTAAAGGAAAAAAACCACGGAGAGAGGAGAAATCATTAAAATCAAAAGGTACTATGAGTTTTGCGACTCAAGCATATATTTATACGTAGACAAAAAACCTAGTCATAATGAGATTCTCAGTGTGGGCCGAACCGGCCTGGCCCAAACAGAAATCGGGTCACACCGTTTATAACAAATCTCCACCTTGACACGAATTCTACTGCATAAAATATATTCTATAACTCGAAAAGAAAATTTCTCCACCATAAAAGCCCCTCAGGGCGAAATCAGCAGCTAATACCAACCAATGTCAAACAGTGTTTGAACTTAGGTGTGTGCAAAGTCTTGGTCATCATATCAGCAGGATTATCATAAGTATTAATTTTACTCACTGCGAAATGACCATGAGCAATCACATCGTGAACAAAATGATAACGCACATCAATGTGCTTAGTCCTCTCGTGAAACATCTGATCCTTCGTCAGAAAAATAGTACTCTAACTATCACAAAAAACTGTAGTAATCTGTAAGTCTTCACTGAGTTCACCAAATAAGCCCTTCAACCAAATTGCTTCCTTGCAGGATTCTGTAATCGCCATGTACTCAGCCTCGGTAGTCGACAATGCAACTGTATCTTGCAACGTAGCCTTCTAACTAATAGCACAACCACCAACACTGAAGATGTATCCAGTAAAAGATCTTCTCTTATCAAGATCTCCGGCGAAGTCAGAATCAACATAGCCAACAACTCCATCTCTAGTCTTTCCTAACTATAAGCAAACATCAGTAGAACCACGCAAGTATCTGAAAATTCATTGAACTGGTTTCCAATGTTCCTTACCAGGGTTTGCCATATATCTGCTAACAGCACTAACAACATATGCTAAATCAGGACGTGAACAAACCATGGCATACATAAGAGAACCAACCGAAGTATGGAACTCGTGACATGTAATCAACATCGATATCTGACTGTGGTGATAAAACAGATGAAAGTTTAAAATGAGCAGCTAATGGAGTACTAACCGGCTTGGCACTTTGCATATTAAATCTATTGAGAACTTTCTCAATGTACCCTTTCTGACTTAGATATAAT
The DNA here is from genome assembly GCA_022432975.1 of Begonia masoniana. Taxonomy (NCBI): domain Eukaryota; kingdom Viridiplantae; phylum Streptophyta; class Magnoliopsida; order Cucurbitales; family Begoniaceae; genus Begonia; species Begonia masoniana. Next base: position 40,133,550 of record CM039507.1, read on the forward strand.
TTACTTGTCGATCGATCTCTAAGAATTTCCATCCCAAGTATCTTTTTTGTTGCACCTAAATCTTTCATCTCGAACTCACTACTCAGCTGTGCTTTTACGTTTCTGATTTCTGTTTGATTCTTGGCTGAAATCAACATATCGTCGATGTACAATAGAAGATAAACAAATGACCCATCACCACTCACTCTGAAGTAGACACAACTGTCATAAATGCACCTCTTGAAATCATGAGTGGTCATAAATGCATCAAATCTCTTATACCACTGTCTCGGTGACTATTTCAAACCGTAAAGAGACTTTTTCAGCTGACAAACGTAGTCCTCCTTTTCTAAGACTACAAAACCCTCTGGTTGCTGCATGTAGATGTCTTCATCGAGTTCTCCATGTAAAAATGCAGTCTTCACATCTAACTGCTCAAGTTCAAGATCATGCAATGCTACAATACCAAGTAAAGCCCGGATAGAGCCGTGCTTCACATCTGGAGAAAATACATCAGAAAAATCAACACCTGGAGTTTGGCTATAGCCTTTAGCAACAAGCCTGGCCTTATGCCTTGCTTCTTCAACTCCCGGCGTACCTTCCTTTCTCTTGTACAGCCACTTGCAGCGAACAATTTTCTTGTCCTCTGGTAGCTTCACTAGGTTCCACGTACCATTCTTGTGAAGCGATTCCATTTCTTCCTGCATAGCAATCATCCACTTACCAGAGTTATCGCAGCTAACTGCCTCTGAATACGTCGTAGGTTCTTATTCGGAATCAATTTCTTCAGCCACATTTAAAGCATAAGCAACCAAATCAGCCTCTGCATATCTCTGAGGACGTCTAATATCTCTCCGAGGCCTATCTTTCGCAATGGAATATTGTGGAGGTGCTTGTGAGGAGCTAGCACTATCCACTGAATCTGAGATAGGTTCCGGAGTAAGCTCTAGTGTAGATCTCGACCCAATCTCAATCTCCACCTGTGTGCTTGTCTTTCGCTTATCTCCCTCAGAAATAATTCTAAACGGAGACCCCTGAAGCATACTAGCTTTATCAAAAACAACATCTCTGCTGATGACGACTTTTTTGGTTTCTGGACACCAAAGTTTGTATCTCTTCACTCCTTGTTTAAAACCGATAAATACACACTTCACCGAACGAGGCTCCAACTTCCCATTATCAACATGAGCATACGCAGGACATTTAAAAATTTTCAAATCAGAATAAATAGCAGGAGTGCCAGACCATACCTCTTGTGGAGTTTTCTTGTCAATAGCAGTCGACGGAGAGCGATTAATGAGATAATAAGCATACGCAGCAGTTTCGGCCCAAAAAATTTTGGTAACCCAGCATTAAGGAGCATACAACGCACCTTCTCCATCAAGGTCCTATTCATCCTTTCTGCCACACCATTCTGTTGAGGATTTCGCGGAACTGTATGATGTCTCACAATACCTTCGGCTCTGCATAAGACATTAAACTCATCAGAACAAAACTCCAAACCATTATCAGTTCAGAGACGCTTCACTTGTCTCCCTGTTTACTTCTCAATCATGATCTTCCACTCCTTGAAGGTAGAAAATACGTCACTCTTCTGTTTAAAAAAAATGTCCAAACCTTCCTGGAAAAATCATCAATAATCATCAACATATAGAATGCACCACTTTTAGATGGTACCCTAGAAGGCCCCCACAAATCGAACGTATGTAGGCAAGTGTCCTCTTTGTGTTGTGAATACCCACCGAGAACTTAACTTCTTTATGTTTGCCAAAAACACAATGCTCGCAAAATTTTAGCTTTGTAATACTCTGCCTATCAAGAAGTCCTCTTTTGCTCAATTCGATCATGCCATTCTCACTCATGTGACCTAGACGCATATGCTAAAGCCTTGTAATATAGAAATCAGACATAGATGAACTAGCGACAGCGGGATCACCTGTAACTGTAAAGCCCTGCAGAACATATAAACTATCAGTTTTTCTGATCCCCTTCATCACGACAAGAGAACCTTTGCTGACCTTCACAACTCCACCTTCACCAGTGTACTTGTACCCTTTGGAATCAAGAGTACTCAAAGAGATCAGATTTCTCTTCATTTCAGGGACGTGCCTTACATCACCAAGTGTCCGAATGGATCCATCGAACATCTTAATTTTGATTGTACCAATGCCAGCAATTCTACAAGATGTGTTATTTCCCATCAACACAGCACCTCTAGAAATCGTTTCATATGTTGAAAACCAGTCCCGATAAGGACACATATGAAACGTGCAGCCAGAATCAAGAATCCACTCCTCGCTCTGATTCGAAACAATGTCATACGCAACGAGGAGTTCACCATCACTGTGATTTTCAGCAACATCAGCTTCGCCAGACTTCTCAGGTTGTTTTCCCTTCTGATTGTCACCAGTTTTCTTGTTCTTATTCTGCAGTTTATAACAATCAGCAATAATATTGTAACGCCCAGGTTTTTTGGGTTTCTGAGTTTTCGCTCGTTAAAGGTATTTTCATAATAAGGAATTTAAGTCTGTTTTACGAGCGGGAAGTTTTGTTAGAATCCCAAGAATTTAATTGGGATGATTGGTAGAATGAAGAAGTTACGAGAATCTAAAACGATGATTTTGTACATTTTAGCTAGAAAGCTAGGTTAAGTGGCAAAATGGTAATTAAGGAGGTTAATGTTAGTATTTGGAGATAAAACCCTCCCTCACATTTCTCTCCTCCTGCCGATGCCCTCTCTCTTTCCTTGTAATTTCTCCTTCCCATTAACGACTTTCCTTTTTCGCAACCACGGTTCCCTCCTCTCAACCGATTCTTCCCCCTTCGTTTCCTTAAAAAACCGAGCTCTAGGTAAGGCTTAGATAATGTATTTGTTAAGTTTTGATTTAAGAGGTTGTTTTATCTAGAGCTTGAGGTTTTTCGGTTCATCAATGTTAGAGTAATGTTAGTATTTATGGGATTGTTTGTATTTTGGCATTGATATTGGAATGTTGGACGTTATTGATAATGGATTTAGAAATAATGAATGTTGGTTTATTTCCGGTAGTTGAAGGAATGAATGCCATTAATGTTATTGGAAACAAAGTTACGCACACAAGGTACTCGACGAAATATCAAGTTTAAACTAAAATCTAGGAGGTTACTTTAGTTAGGAACTTAATTAGTCTTGAAATTAGGTTATTCAGGATTGTTTTCTCTTCTTAACATTTGAATGTGAAATGTCTTAGGTGGAAAAGAGGAGAAGTGCACGACTTGCTAAGGAGTCCAGGTAAGTGAGTGTGTTAGGGACCCGGCTATTAGGGCCCTACATCACAAGGATACTAGGATTGTGGTTTTGGTGATTTGTTTGATGTCTGTGATTGGTTGTGTTATGCTGAGATAAGTATAGTTTCATGACATGTTATTCGATGATGATTTGCTTCCTATAGTGTAATGTTCTCTTACTCATTCATGTACATGCATCATGCTTTCTCCACTGATACAAAAAAATATTTTACATGTATGATTTATATAAAGAATTGAAAAGAAGAGACTAAGATTATGTAATGTATATAATGGATCAGTGCGGCTAGTAAGCAAATATGGCACAAGGAATGTTTATGGCAAGTTATGTGGTCTACGAGATAGACGAGGGCAAGTTAGTGCTTATGCCTACTCTTACGTAACCCCCCCCCCCCCCCCCCCTTTTTCCTTTATGTACGAAACAAGAACACGAACAAGATTCCATGATTTGATCAAGAACACGAACATGAATATGACTTCCATGATTTGAATAAAGAACCTGAACATGATTTTATTGAGTATGCATTCATGAGTATTTATGTATATGTTGCACTCCTTACTAAGCATTAGGCTTATAGTTTGAACTTTATGATGTAGGTGACGAATTAAAAGGTGAGGATCTCAATCAAAGTAATAATGCCTAAGATGGGTTCTGGATGGTGCTCATGGCGATGATTTGTGGCTTGGTGGCGATTTTTGACCCGTGGAGTGTTGCTCGTAGCATGTTTTAGTAAGGTTTATGATACTAAAGTATAAGTAAGATAAGGTTTTCTTATGATGATGAATGTTGGGGTTGTTTGGTACAATTTCATGTTTAAAGAGGATTTTAAGACTAAAGGTTCATCTGTTTTTCTTTAAGTCTTCCGCTATGCATGTTTAAGTTTTTATGAGTAAAATTGTTTTCATTTGAAATGAGATGTGAGAATATTTATAGAGTCAGTTTCAGAGAGTTAGCCGAACGTTCACCAAGGAGGGCGATTGATCGGTTGTCTATGTGTACTATTTTGTAAGTAAAAACAATCGTTCAAAGTTATGAATGAGTCATCGTCCATAGTTATAGTAAGATTTGATGAGTGAAAACAGTCGTCCATGCTAGTAAGCAAAAACAGTCGTCCATTTTGTAAGTGAAGATAGTCGTCCACTCCGTGGACGATAACGTTTATGAACGTTGACATTGTGGACGATAAAGTCTGTAGACGACGTGTCTGGGTAACCCGTGAGTGATGAAGTCACATGGACCGTGGACATTATAGTCACGTGGCCCGTGGACGATAAATGTAAGTAAGTCTATGGACGTTAGTCTGTGGACGAAGAGTCCATGTAACCCGTGAATGATGAAGTCACGTGGACCGTGGACAATAAAGTCACGTGGTCTGTGGACAAAGTATCGTCCAAAGATATTGTCCATTGTAATGTTGACTAGAACGATGTCATTTGAAGTGATAGCGTCTGTGGACGATAACGACTAAGTAGTCTGTGGACGATAACAACTAAGTAGTTAGTGGACGATAAAGTCTGAGTATTCCGTGGACAATAGTCTGCGAACGATAACGACTGTGCTGTCTGTAAACGATGACGTCTAAGTAGTCCGTGGATGATAAAGCCGCCCGACCTTGTAGATAAGATTGTTGGCCGAGTTATGTCGTTCGACTCTGTGGATGAGTGCGCTGTCAGATTTATGAAAGAGTCGAGTTCAGAGAATTTAAGGTCTTAGTTTGTTGTTCTTTTACCTGTCCACGAGTTTTTAAAGAAAAAGTTTACAAGTAGTTGTTCTAAGATTTAAATGACTAAGTGATGATGAGAACCTGCCTCGGCCCACTGGGGTCGTGACAAATATGACCCTTCTTCTTGCAGTACTTACATGTCTTATTCTTGTTATTCTTGGATTTCGACCTGCTTCGATTATCCCCACTAGTATTTCTCTCATGCGATCTTTCCTGCCCAACAAGGCCCTCACCCTTGGCCTCTGAGCCACCAACAAGCTTATCCATCTTCTCCTTAGAGAATAAAGCATCATAAACCTCATCTAGAGTTAAAGAATCACGACTGTATAAAATAGTATATCTAAAAGTAGCATACGAAGTAGGCAGCGAACTCAGCAAAATCAAACCTAAATCCTCTTTGTTATACTTAACTTCCATGGATTCCAAATCAGAGACAATTTCCTTAAAAACAGTCAAGTGATCATCTAGAGACGTACCGTCTGCCATACGATGAGAATATAGACGCTGTTTCAGGTGTAGTTTGCTAGTTAGGGATTTCGTCATACACAACTGCTCCAATCTTAACTAAAGTGCCGCAACGGATTTTTCCTTCAAACAATCTTGAAGAATCTGGTTTGACAGATGCAAATGAATCTGAGATAGAGCTTTTCGATCCTTACGCTATTTCTCCTTAGCAGTCCATGATGACAGCACCATTACAATGCCCAACAATGCATCGTCTAAATTCATTTGTACCAGAATTGCCTGCATCTTAACCTACCACAATGAAAATCTGGTATTTCGATTCAGCAGCGGAATGTCGTATTTTAATGATGTAATCTCTCAAAATTCAGAATATTTCTCCAACGATATCTCAACCAGATAATTATAATTTTTTTTTCTCATGGATGAACAGTAATTCTGGCGATGAACAGCACCTACCGCCGATGACCAGTACTGGCGTGAACAGTACTTCGGCCGATGATGAACAGTAACCCCGACCGTGATGAACAGTAAATTCGCCGGCAATGAACAGTGACTCGGTTGGTGATGTATAGTACCCGTCGCCGATGAATAGAATTTTCAAACCCGAAATTGCAAACTCCGAATCGTTCGATACCTTTGAAAAATCTAGCCCTAATTTTGAAAACCTTCAACTCGCTCCGATACCAATTGTTGGAAAAACCAAAATTGAAATAGAAATTGAAAAATGAGAAAATAGTGAACACCAAGATTTACGTGGAAAACCCTAAAGGGAAAAAATCACGGAGAGAGGAGAAATCACTAAAATCAAAAGATACTATGAGTTTTGCGACTCAAGCATATATTTATACGTAGACAAAAATCCTAATCATAATGAGATTCTCAACGTGGGTGGAACCAGCCTGACCCAAATAAAAATCGGGTCACACCGATTATAACAGAAAATAAACGAAAGTACAATATAATTAACCCACAAAAATATTATGCATAAAATAAAGTACATCACCACATAAGCATTATAAATACTCAAATACAAATAAAGTGCAAGATCAAATGCTCATTGAATTAAAAAAAACAATCTATGAAATGAATAAGAAAACTACAAAAGACTTGGTACTTAGTCATGCTCCTTGGACAACCTATCTTACTTAAAAATAGTAGTACTTCGAGATGAACAAACTAAACTCAAGTGAAAATTTCTAGTGTTAAAATAAATGTTTAGAAAACTAGTTTTGATACGAACATAAATGAACTTTTAATTAAAAACATTACCCTTTTAAATTCAATTTGAAAAAACATTAATTCGACAGTTCTCGAAATATTGTTTTACTACATACTATATCATCGTATATCAAAACATAATGCAACACCGCTTTCCATAGAAAACACCCTAGTGAAAAGCATGGCACACAAAGCCCGTAATATCAATGCCGAACAATGTACATAAATAACAACCATCACAAAACATATGTGATGACGTAACACCTTGGTTGCATTTAAAGGCTCTCACTTAAAGACAACTGTCACGCGATGCTTCACATAACATGCAAACAATTGCTTGGCCAATCACAAGTGGATGACAAACAATGACCTCGCTTTTAGGTTCAACAAATTTGATTACTATAATCATCAATATTTATCTACTATGCATGTTCAAAGTAAACGTATAAAACTAGCATGCATATGTATCATAAAAATTGATATGTAATGAGACATCACAAAAAAATCATGCATGAACAATATATAATAAAAGAAAACTACTTCTTTGACTGTTTGTCCTCCTATTGCTGTGTTTAGTATCCTCGAGATTATGTTCAAACTCTACAAAATCCCCTGCATCTACCATTGTACTATCAAAACACAATTAAAACCTTAAAAATGATTGATGTATCTTATTACCAAGGTAGATCCCATCTCTAGAACGTTTTTTTAAAGGTGTGTATTGAATACTAGCGTTGCAACAAATCAAGGTGCTAGTGTCTCAAGTCACACTTCATGGTGTTGTGGCGCCCCAACCCGAGGGTTCAACGTTGTTCCCCCAACCTCAAGATGTCATTGCTCTTCCTACTTGTGTGTGAATACTCTAAGCACTTTGATGCGTGACCTTCGGTGCCACATAGTGAATGTGAGACACCAAGAAGAATAGCTCAGTGATGCACGATGCACGAATTGGAAAGGGCTCGACACTGTGGCACTATGATCATCAACGCCACAACCTTGGTCAAGAACATCAAAAGTGCCACAACACCATCATCAGAATCATGGTGTTGGCTTAGTTTAAACACACAGCTTTTCAAAAAATCCATTTGGTTCCACCAATTTTCACTTTCAAACGTTATTTTACCTTAATTGACTGTTATACTACATTTTTAGCAAACAATTTTGAAATTTCAAACTCAAAATTAGATTTTTTTAAAGAAAAACCTTAAAATAATTTTATCCTAAACCATTAAATATCCTTAGTTTAGAAGATTGTTGGATATCATCAACGATTCAGAACTCGATAAAAGCTTAAATTAATTTATAAAGACATAGTCCAACCTAAGACATGATCCACCGTTCGCAACTAAAGGCTTAAACCAATTTATAAAGACATAGCCTATATGATATGTACCGAACTCTACATAGTGATCATAAAACAAAATATAGTGCAATAAGACGAATCAAGGAGTACTATACAAGAAAATTGAAAAAGGCAACACCCAATATAATTATACAAACCAAAAAATGGAAGAAAGTAATAAAATAGTTCTTATAAAGGAAAATAAATACAACACTCAAAATAAAAGTACATTACAGGGAACTCCACAACTTGCTACACTTTCTCACTACGATCATTACCTAAGAAAAAAAAGAAGTCTATTAGGGTGAACGACTAAATTAAGTAAGAATCATAAAACTATACTCAATACAATAGAAAATCGAATTATTTTTTTGTCAGTTAAAGACCATGAACCAATGAAGAAAGATGCAAGCATGGATATAATTTGAAAATCTTTTTATCATTTCAAAATAGCCTCCAAAAGCCATTGGTGGGGCGAGTTTTAAAAATTGTTATTGTATACTATACCGTAGCTATATACAAAATAGTTCTACCTTTTTATGCATCAAGCATTCTCAATCAAAACAAGGTCACTCATGGATCTTTGCACAATGAATTCTCAAAAGCGCGCAAGAGAAAAAGAATGAATGTCTAAAGACCAATCGATGTGGTCTAGATTTAGGGAATTTTACTCAGGGACACAACAAAGGAAATACCCACCACAATATCGCTTATACAAACAAAATACCTTATCCAGTAGAAAGTGTGTATTAAACAAATAGAACAGATCATAAGCCCAAAATAGCTAGAAATTCCTTCCAGAATATAATATGAAATACCACGTGTGTAGAAAGAAAATGTCTAAAACCTTCGAATATATAATATAAAAGTGGCATGTTGTAAAACATGACATGTTGGATTTTCTATTTGAAATATCACGACATAGGGTTTTTAAAACTATAATGCATGTGCGAATATAGTAAAAGAAAATCTTACATCAACTACTATTAGCCTTCCTATAACTAGAAATGGTACTCTCGAGAATAAGATCGAAGTTTGCAAATTCATTGAAACCTATCATAAAACTGAGATCAAAATATATTCTTGAATTGAAGAGATAATGGATGAGTTCTACATTGAGAATAGGAACTCAATCCGAAAGGAAATGATAAAAGGTCGCAAGTAATATTCTCAAGAATTGTGCAAATAATATTCCTAAGAACAACTAAAAATCAAGTCAAACACGGCCCAATGAAAACAACCCAAAATGTCGTAGTCCTAGCCCGACACTGTGGAGCCCAATGCAGACTGTCATGCTGACGTTGTAACGACCTACCCCCTTCACCAGCCTCTTTCCCACGCGGACGCACCGTCATCCGCGTCCGGATCCAGTATACGGGTCACTCGTCACTCATGACCTCCTCCCCCCTAGAATGAAAGTTTTTGCCTCCCTAGTGATTTGAACCCTGGCCTCCAGGTTATGACCAAGAGTTCCCATCACTGGTACCACTTGAGCTAGAAAAAAGTGTCTTTTTACGTAACGGCCCTAGGGCGCTCTCACAGCACATCATCCCCTGATTTTAACCTCAAACACGTGGCACTCTCTCATAGACCGCGTCACCCCACGTGGCCAGGTGGCACCGTTCCTCATGATCTTCTCCTATATGGAAATGGAATTTATGCTTTCCCCAGCACTCGAACCTAGGATCTCCAAGCTATAATCTATGGGCTACAAGTGCTAGTATTACTTGAGCTAACCCAAGTGGTACTAGTGATGGGGAACTCTTGGTCTTAAGCCCTGGAGGCGAGAGTTCAAATCACTGGGAAGATAAAAACTCCTACCCCAAGGATGGAGAAGGTCATGAGTGCGACCCAACGATCGATGGCAGTGCGTCCGTAGGCCGGGTTGATGGCGATGCGTCTGCGGCTGGGTCTCCACAGAAAAATGCATCTTTTTTGTGGCAATCCAGCCCCTTTTGACTGGCCCTGCACGACCCGGCCCACCACTGTAATGCCCCCGAACCTGCCCCGACTCGGTGTGCTACTTTGCTCACACTTACTCCGTTTAAAATGAAGTTTAAAATACAATCCGATAAAATTTTAACTCAATTTTTTGGGTTTTTCGAACCCTTGAAAATACTTGGAAAACGTGCATAAAATACGTGCCAAAAGTGTCAAAAAATGTCGGGTTAAAAAATATTTGAAAGGGGTAAAATTTGAAAAAAAAAAAAAACAAAGTTGGCTCACCATGGCCGCCGCGCGTGCGCTCAGTGTGTGCGTTGCCCAGGCAGCACGCATATCGCGCGCACTGCGCATGCAACAGTGCGCCACGCGCGCGCAACCCCACGTTCCTGCTAGGCGATCGATCGGCGCACAGGGCTGATCGATCGGCTAGCTCTCAGGTTTGGCCGATCGATCAGCTCCCAGAGCACCGATTAATAGGCGCTGGCGCAGCGCGCGCCCCTGTAGCGCGCACTTCTCGCCTACTGCGCTCGCCTACTGCGCGCTCCTCTCCTGCCGCCTGCGCGCCCTCTTGCGCACCAACTCCGGCCACCGCGCGCCTCCTAGCCTTTTCTTCAAATTTTTTTCAACTTTTCCCCAACCAAAACTCCTAAAACTTACCCAATACTTTTCCTGACATTTCCCACTTCACGATACGTAAAAATCCCAAAAAATACGACTCACAAATTGTAGCGAAAACGTGAAAATAGTTAAAAACCAACGTCGTTTACTATAAAAAAAATCGAGCAGCATAACATTTAATTTTTATAAACCCCAAAATATTAAGACAAATGTCTATACAATAACTCCCAAAATATCAACCAAAAGAGTTATAAAGCTCCCATCATTTACACCAACAAAAATCTAAACTGAACTACCATAACCCACACCTCCCAGCATCAATGGTCGAGACGCCCCAACAACTGCTCGCACCGGCATGCCTCGTGTGTCACCGACTGCGCCGTAATCCTAGCCTCCTCATGGAGTTCACCTGCAATACCGTAGTCACCTACACCATAGAACACAAAACGTAAGCCTGATACTTAGCAAGTAGGGAATAATGGATGCAAACACATACAATGCACGCACATCCTAACACATGCAGTTTCTACTCGATCTGTTGGTCTAGCTTCGTTTTTGTTTTGTTAATCTATCATCTAGAAGAATTGATCAAGTAGGCACCCATCCTATATCATCTAGGATGGCCCTACTTTGATCCAACAGTACAAGATCGGAGGGACACATCCGAGTCCAGCTCCAAAGATGACCATACCCGATCTCTTAGCATACATCCGAATCCATCTCCAAGAATGTATTTCCATCCGAGTCCAGCTCCAAGGATGGCACCAGACACACATCCGAGACCAGCTCCAAAGATGTGTTTCCATTCGAGTATAGCTCCAAGGATGGCACTACCCAAAATTTCAGATACACATCTAAGACCAGCTCCAAGGATGACATCACATAAACTCCTCACATACATCCGAGTCCAGCTTCAAGGATGCATTTCCATCCGAGTCCAGCTCCAAGGATGGTACCAGGCACACATCCGAGACCAGTTCCAAGGATGTGTTTCCATCCGAGTCTAGCTCCAAGGATGGGACTACCCAAAATCCCTATACGTTTCCTACTCACCATTCTGTGCTCAAAACTCATTTTTCGTAGTTGTAAAAACAATGATGCATGTCACACATATTGTCACAACCCGAGAGGGGGCCTAACAGAAACGCCAGGTTAAACGATCAACCTCGGAGAGGTCCACCGTCTAACCTAAGGCTAAATGCGGAAGTTTAGCACTAATCCAGGACCTCCTCGAAGCAACAAATAAAAGAGAGTACAAACATACGTAGAAATACAAGATAAATGAAAATAATTACATGCCAAAATAAGGTACAATCTCGAATGTCTTACATAGTACAGAGCTGTGGAAAATAAAAAGTAAGACTCTAGGGAAAATCCAAACACGACAGGCCTCACTTCCTAGCCTTCCTTCCTTTACCTGTAGAGGGGGAGTCGATGGGGTGAGTGACAAACTCAGTATGGGATGTTATACCTACCACCCAATGATGCATGCCTTATTAAATCAATGCACGTTTTAAAGATCAAAACCAGTTTTAATGTTATTCATTTCTCTTCTTATTATCCATTTAAAACGGTTAATGGGGCTAACGATAAAATAAGTATATATAGTGAAAATAGGCCCACATCAACAATTCTATCCTAAAAGTATATGTCCAGGTGTACAGTGAAAAGGGAGGTCACTCACGGATCCTCCGAACCACACCAACACAGAAAGGCCGCGATAACACCAGGCAGGGCCTCATAGGGAGAAGAGAAAAGGTCAACCACCAGGAGGGACGAACCACTCAGCCCTGGGCCACCGGGACACGCGCTAGGGCACACCAGGAGGGACGAACCACTCAACCCTGGGCCCAAGGGGTCCACAAGGTGGACTTAACATACCGGGGTAGCAACGAACAGACACTGGCCAGGTCGGGTAACTGAGCGAGCATACTCCGAGCCCATTCCGCCTATTCTCAGGGGGCGTACCCTACATTCCGCCTATTTTAAGGGGGCGTACCCTACATTCCGCCTATTCTCAGGGGGCGTACCCTATCCAAACAAGCGTGGGGAGTACCACAACAACTGGGTAAAACCCCCTGATACTCCTAGCATAAGGGCCCAGCTAAGAGTGCCAGACGGTTATCTCCAGTATCAAACTCCAAATGGTACAGCAGAAAACCAATGCATGAACAATATCAAATGCAAGTACGAAGCTATCTGCATGCTAAAGGTAATAAATCTCAGGGAAATCTCAAATACAACCCGTCGGCAAAGGTAAGTAAAACATGGCATATAAATTCCACTAGGTAGTTAGATCAGTCATCAATATATATGCCACAATAATGTAATATGATCATGCCAATAAAAATGCCGACCTCAATAGTAGTGGTATCCCACCAAAAATAATATACGTGCATGTGCATATAGGTATAACGTAGTAAGTATAATAAACCATACCCCGGCGGCGAGTCCTCCTATCCTCAGTGAACCGTGGCTCGTCAGGAATTGCTTCCAAATCAGCAAAATCCTCAGAATCTGAGAAACAACACGAGGAATGAGCTCCGTTAAGGTCCAATTCGGTCCAGAAACAATACAAACTACGAACCGGGGCGAAAACGGGCCAAAATGGTTCTGGTTGACTTTTGGTCAAAAAGTCAATGGTCAAAGTCAACGGTCTAGTCAAAGTCAACAATCTGGTCAAAGTCAACGGTCAACGGTCAAAGTCAACAATTGACTTTGACTGACCGGTTCGGGTCGGTCTGATTCGGGTCGGCCTGGTTCGGGTTGGTCTGGGTCGGATCGGTTTGACCCGAACCAACCCATTCCAACTGGGCTCGGGCCAGACCCGGTCCAAACCCAAATCGGGTCGGACCAGGCGGGTTCGACCTGAATGGGCTGGGTAGACCCAGCCTGATGGGTCGGGTCAGACTCGGCCCAATGGACCCAAGTCCAACCCGACCCAGAAGGCCAAAGGGCCTTGGTCAGCCTGGCCCAAATCTGGATCGGGCTGGGCCAAGCCCAGTCGGGCCCAACTCAGCCCTGGGCCAGAGTCAACTCGGCCTTGGGCCTGAGCCAACTCGGCCCATAGCCCGAGTTGACTCAGCCCATGGTCGAGTTGACTCGACCGTCGATCGCCGAACGCCGACGAAGCTCCGGCGACCGACCGACGACCAACCCGCGGCGAAAATCACAAATTCTTACCTCTTTTTTCGCCGAAAATTGTTTCCAACGCATTACTCGACTCCTCTCCAATCGTTTCCTACCAAAAACACGAAAAAAACAACCCTAAATCGTAGATCTACAAAAAGCCTAAAACCCGAAACTTCTCGGGCAAAAATCGAGAGAAATAGGAGTTACCTTCGAAAATGTCCTTCACAAACGTTGATCTACGCTTCGAGGCGAACGTTTTGACACCAAGATCTCGACGAACGGAGGTCGTTCCGGCGTCGGCGGTTCTTCCTCGTGCGGCTCTCTCTCTCTCTTTCTTTTTCTCTCTCTCTCTCTCTCTCTTCTGGTGCGCTGCCGACACAAAAGAAACAATCAGGTTTTCAAGAAAACCTGATTGTTATAAAAGTAAATATTATAAAACTTTTATTTATTATTTATTTCTTTTATTTATTTTATTAATTGTTTTATTTTTATTATTTTATTTTATATTAAATCCATTTCATTTATTAATTTACCTACCTCATTATTATTTTACCTACCTCTCATTTACTTTGATTTTAATTAATTCTTTTTATTTGAGCTACAATTAATTACATTTAATTAATCGATCGGTTTCACGATTTCAACTCCTACCGACAATTAACAAAATTGATCCCAATTATTTACACTTAAAATTCGCGAAAAATTTATTCAAATTTTTACAACTACTAAAATTTGACGGGTTTTACATCTTTTCCCCCTTTTTATGAATTTCGCCCCCGAAATTCGCCCCAACTACACATCGTAGAAAAATCTAGGGTACCTATTCACCATATCGGACTCTAGCTCCCATGTAGCTTCTTTGTCTGTGTGGTTCCTCCATTGCACCAGAACATACGGAGCCTCTCGACGACGAAAATGCCGAAGCTCGCATCCCAAAATCTTTTCTGGCATCTCGTCGTACGTCGCGTCAGCCTGGACCGTTACCTTCTCCCACGAAACATTGTGAGACGGATCAGGAATGTACTTCCTCAGTTGGGATATATGGAAAACATTGTGCACATGCCCCAACTGAGGAGGTAATTCCAGCCGGTAAGCCACCACTCCAATCCTCACAACAATCTGGAACGGTCCAATGTACCTCGGGGCTAACTTTCCCTTCACCCCAAACCTGCTGACACCACGGGTAGGATGAACCTTCACGAAGACAAAGTCCCCAGCATCAAACTCCACCTCATGTCTCTTCAGGTCTGCATAACTCTTTTGACGACTCTGCACGACCTTCAGCCTCTCACGAATCTGGTGGATCTTCTCTGTGGTCTCTCGAATGATATCAGGCCTCAGCGCCAGTCGTTCTTCTTTTTCAGCCCAACACAAAGGAGAACGACATGGCCGACCATTGAAAGCCTCAAACGGAGAAACCCCGATGCTGGTTTGGAAGCTGTTGTTGTACACAAACTCAACCAGTGGCAAGTGGTCTATCCAACTGCTACCAAAATCTAGAATACAGGACCTCAACATATCCTCTAAGATCTGAATAGTCCTCTCGGACTGCCCATCTGTCTGGGGATGATGTGCAGTACTCATCTGGGTCTTCGTACCGAGCTCCCTCTGCAATCCTCTCCATAAATCCGAAGTGAAACGATGATCACGGTCAGATACAATGCTCAAAGGTACCCCATGAAGACGAACAATGTTCTGCACATATAACCGACTGAGCTTGGCAACAGAAAAAGTCATCCGAATAGGAATGAAATGTGCCGACTTCGTCAATCGATCAACAATAACCCAGATAGAATCAAATCTCTGAGGAGTCCTGGGAAGATGGGTAACGAAGTCCATGGTAATGTCCTCCCACTTCCATTCCGGAATCGGTAATGGCTGGAGCAAACCCGCTGGCCGCTGGTGCTCGGCTTTAACTCTCTGGTAGGTCATGTATTGGGCAACAAATTCTGCTACCTCTCTCTTCATGCCAACCCACCAGTACTGACGCTTCAGATCCTGGTACATTTTGGTACTGCCGGGGTGGATGGCAAAACTGGATATGTGCGCCTCATCCAAAATAGCCTGCCTCAAGTTGGCGATGTGGGGAACCGCCACCTTACCACAATAGAATAGGTCCCCAACAACATTCACCGACCAACCCTCAAGCTGTTCCCCATTTTGAAGCTGTCCCACCCTGAATACAAGCTCCTCATCCTGCCGTTGTAGCTGCTTCACCCTCGTGAGCATCGATGGTGTAGCCACTACATGGTAGATGTAAGCCTGGCTCCTAGTATCATGATACTGCAACTGAAAATCCCCAATCACCAAAGATTTCCTCCACTCATCCAGAATCATGCAGGAAATGGAAGCACGAGGATACCGGCTCAATGCATCAGCCACTGCATTAGCCTTGCCTGGGTGGTATTCCAGGCTAAAATCATAATCCTCCAAATACTCCACCCATCTGCGTTGCCTCAAGTTGAGGTCCTTCTGAGTGAACAAGTACTTTAAACTCTTGTGATCGGAGAAAACCTGGAAGCTGACCCCATATAAATAACTCTGCCATATCTTCAAAGCAAAGATGATGGCAGCGAGTTCTAGGTCGTGGGTAGGATAATTCCGCTCGTGGAGCTTCAACTGTCGAGAGGCATAAGCCACAACCTTACCCTGCTGCATCAAAACACACCCCAAACCAACCCCGGAGGCGTCGGTATACACAGCATAGGGAAGGTTCCCATCCGGAACTGTCAGTATAGGAGCACTGGTCAACCTTCGCTTCAATTCTTCGAAGGCATTCTGACAGTCGACATCCCAAACAAACCGCACATCCTTGCGAGTGAGTTTGGTAAGCGGCGCGGCAATAGAAGAAAAGTTCTGCACAAAGCGCCGATAATATCCAGCTAACCCGAGGAAGCTACGAATCTCCGAGACGTTTTTGGGTGGTGGCCAGCCCACTACCGCCCCAATCTTCGCAGGATCAACAGAAATACCATCCCGCGAAACGATATGGCCCAAGAACTTCACCTCAGAAGCCCAGAAATCACATTTACTGCGCTTCACATACAACTGATGCTCCCTCAAGGTCTGCAGGACAATGCGGAGGTGCTCACGATGTTCACGACGAGTCTTCGAATAAATCAGGACGTCATCAATGAAGACTACCACAAACCGATCCAGATAAGGCCGGAATATCCTGTTCATAAGATCCATAAACACCGCTGGGGCATTCGTAAGCCCGAACGGTAAGACCAAGAACTCAAAATGTCCATATCTGGTCCGGAAAGCAGTCTTGGGTATATCCTCCTCCCGAGTCTTCACCTGATGATACCCTGTCCTCAGATCAATCTTCGAAAAATATCGTGAACCACCGAGCTGATCAAAGAGGTCGTCAATACGTGGAAGCGGGTACTTGTTCTTAACAGTAACCCTGTTCAGCCTCCGATAATCAACACATAACCTCAACGATCCATCCGCCTTTTTAGCAAACAAAACGGGAGAGCCCCAGGGCAACCCACTCTCCCTGATAAATCCTTTGCTCTGCAGATCCTCTAACTGCTTACGCAGTTCCACTAACTCAGCGGGTGACATCCTGTAGGCAAGTATAGAAACTGGAGTAGCCCCTGGAACGAGATCGATACAAAACTCAATCTCTCTGTCTGGAGGTAAACTCGGTAGCTCATCAGGAAAGACGTCATCGTACTCCCTGACGACTGAGACATCAATCTCCTGCACCGCGGTCTCAAGGTCTAGGTCCATCGACCAAAGTCCCCCATACTGTTCCAATCCACTCCTGCCTCGTAAACATACCCGAAACATAGAGTTCACAATCCCCGTACAAGGACCTCGGTGGTAGGTAACAACCCTGCCAGACTTCGAGGTAACTGTAACCCGCCTCAAGTGGCAATCAACTATCGCCTGATATTTCATCAGCCAATCACAACCCAGAATGACGTCAAACTGCTTCAAAGGCAGGACAATAAGATCGGCTGAAAACTTGCAATCGTCGATCACCACACAAACTGATCTGCAGATATAAGCAACCCCACTCCTGTCGCCCAGCGGAGTATTCAAGAAGAAAGGGGTTCCCATATCTTCGATGGCCAAACCCAACACCTCAGTAAAATCAGCAGAAAGAAACGAATGCGACGCCCCAGTATCAAATAAAACCCGAGCAAAAGTATGGAAGATCAGAATCGTACCATCCACAACCGCAGGCTGGTCTGGCACAGGAAAATAATCGGCCTGGTCCACTGCATATGACTGACCAGCAACTCCCTTGCCCTTATAATCGCGACCACGGCCGCTGGCTCTGGTGGTAGATCCACGAAATCAACCTGTCCTCTGCTGCTGAACAGGAGGTGAACCACTAGCAAAGGGCTGCCCGATCGGTCGATAAGGAGTATCAGTAACAGGCCTATCCTCTGCTCGGCGCTGGGGTGTCTGAAACTGAGCCTGCTGAAAAGGTGGTCGGGTCTGTCCCCGATGCTGGCCCGGAGGGGAGAATGAATCGGTAGCTGTGGAAATATGAAAGGAGTGTCGCGGCTGCTGCCTCGGAGGGGAGAATGACTCAGCAGCTGCAGGAATATGAAAGGAGTGTCGCGGCTGCTGCCCCTGAGGTTGGTTCAGCGGACATTCCCTCCTAAAATGACCAGGCTGGCCACAGGTATGGCAAGAATAAGGGGAGTACCTACTGCTCCCGGACGATCCACCACTAGATCCAGAAGAGCGACTAGCACTGCCACCCTGATCTGACACCTGTCGCTGACCTCTCCTAGTCATCTTCCTCCCTGAAGATCGACGGTCTGATCCGTGCTGAGAGGTGCTATCACCCGAGCTACACAACCTCTCTATCCTCAGGGCGGTCTCATAAGCCCGAAGCAAACTATCATACTGGTTCACAGCTACAATTCGCTTGATACTGAAATTTAAGCCCTGAATAAATTTAATAACCTGGGCCTCCACACTGACCCCTCCAGAATATGGTAACAAGTGAATAAAACGATTGTAATAATCAGTCACAGATGTAGACCCCTGCACCAGCTCATAATATGCTCTAGTCATCATGCCCCTATACTCTCTGCTGCTGAACTGGCTACGAAACAGAGAAGTGAACTCAGCCCATCCCATAGACTCGACATTAAACTCACCGCGGATGGCTAACCACCAGCGCCTAGCTGCCTCCCTCAGAAAATGGACAGCTATAGGAACTCTGGACTCAGCCGGCGTCTGGAGAGTCTCGAAGTTAAGCTCCATAACCTCGAGCCAGTTCTCAGCCTCCGCTGTATCAGTGCCCCCCACAAAGGTTGGGGGGTTGAGTTCGTTGAACTCACGAAAGTAAACTCCCCGGGTGGTCGTCGAAGCAGGGGTGGGATCAGGGGTAGGAATAGGAGCCGGAGGTGGAGCCTGAGAACCGCTCACCAGGTTCCGCAAAGCCTCCAATATAGAAGACATGGTGCTAGGGTCCTGATCGGGGTTACGAGGAACTCTCCTCCTTTGTGGCATTGTGACACTTCTGCAAAACATGAGATTGTACCACATTAGCATTTTTCATCAATCATCCTTTACACGTATCCTACTAACTGCTCATACTTGATCTCAAACATTTGTCACTAAGAGGTCATTGAACCTTGCGCTCTGATACCAATAAATTTCTGTCACAACCCGAGAGGGGGCCTAACAGAAACGCCAGGTTAAACGATCAACCTCGGAGAGGTCCACCGTCTAACCTAAAGCTAAATGCGGAAGTTTAGCACTAATCCAGGACCTCCTCGAAGCAACAAATAAAAGAGAGTACAAACATACGTAGAAATACAAGATAAATGAAAATAATTACATGCCAAAATAAGGTACAATCTCGAATGTCTTACATAGTACAGAGCTGTGGAAAATAAAAGGTAAGACTCTAGGGAAAATCCAAACACGACAGGCCTCACTTCCTAGCCTTCCTTCCTTTACCTGTAGAGGGGGAGTCGATGGGGTGAGTGACAAACTCAGTATGGGATGTTATACCTACCACCCAATGATGCATGCCTTATTAAATCAATGCACATTTTAAAGATCAAAACCAGTTTTAATGTTATTCATTTCTCTTCTTATTATCCATTTAAAACGGTTAATGGGGCTAACGATAAAATAAGTATATATAGTGAAAATAGGCCCACATCAATAATTCTATCCTAAAAATATATGTCCAGGTGTACAGTGAAAAGGGAGGTCACTCACGGATCCTCCGAACCACACCAACACAGAAAGGCCGCGATAACACCAGACAGGGCCTCATAGGGAGAAGAGAAAAGGTCAACCACCAGGAGAGACGAACCACTCAGCCCTGGGCCACCGGGACACGCGCTAGGGCACACCAGGAGGGACGAACCACTCAACCCTGGGCCCAAGGGGTCCACAAGGTGGACTTAACATACCGGGGTAGCAACGAACAGACACTGGCCAGGTCGGGTAACTGGGCGAGCATACTCCAAGCCCATTCCGCCTATTCTCAGGGGGCGTACCCTACATTCCGCCTATTTTAAGGGGGCGTACCCTACATTCCGCCTATTCTCAGGGGGCGTACCCTATCCAAACAAGCGTGGGGAGTACCACAACAACTGGGCAAAACCCCCTGATACTCCTAGCATAAGGGCCCAGCTAAGAGTGCCAGACGGTTATCTCCAGTATCAAACTCCAAATGGCACAGCAGAAAACCAATGCATGAACAATATCAAATGCAAGTACGAAGCTATCTGCATGCTAAAGGTAATAAATCTCAGGGAAATCTCAAATACAACCCGTCGGCAAAGGTAAGTAAAACATGGCATATAAATTCCACTAGGTAGTTAGATCAGTCATCAATATATATGCCACAATAATGCAATATGATCATGCCAATAAAAATGCTGACCTCAATAGTAGTGGTATCCCACCAAAAATAATATACGTGCATGTGCATATAGGTATAACGTAGTAAGTATAATGACCCATATCCCGGCAGCGAGTCCTCCTATCCTCAGTGAACCGTGGCTCGTCAGGAATTGCTTCCAAATCAGCAAAATCCTCAGAATCTGAGAAACAACACAAGGAATGAGCTCCGTTAAGGTCCAATTCGGTCCAGAAACAATATAAACTACGAACCGGGGCGAAAACGGGCCAAAATGGCCCAGGTTGACTTTTGGTCAAAAAGTCAACGGTCAAAGTCAATGGTCCGGGCAAAGTCAACAATCTGGTCAAAGTCAACGGTCAAAGGTCAAAGTCAACCGTTGACTTTGACTGACCAGTTCGGGTTGGACCGGTTCGGATCAGTCTGATTCGGGTCGGCCTGGTTCGGGTTTGTCTGGGTCGGATCGGTTTGACCCGAACCAACCCATTCCAACTGGGCTCGGGCCAGATCCGGCCCAAACCCAAATCGGGTCGGACCAGGCGGGTTCGACCCGAATGGGCTGGGTAGACCCAGCCTGATGGGTCGGGTCAGACTCGGCCCAATGGACCCAAGTCCAACCCGACCCAGAAGGCCAAAGGGCCTGGGTCAGCCTGGCCCAAATCTGGATCGGGCTGGGCCAAGCCCAGTCGGGCCCAACTCAGCCCTGGGCCAAAGTCAACTCGGCCTTGGGCCTGAGCCAACTCGGCCCATAGCCCGAGTTGACTCAGCCCATGGTTGAGTTGACTCGACCGTCGATCGCCGAACGCCGACGAAGCTCCGGCAACCGACCAACGACCAACCCGCGGCGAAAATCACAAATTCTTACCTCTTTTTTCGCCGAAAATTGTTTCCAACGCGTTACTCGACTCCTCTCCAATCGTTTCCTACCAAAAACACGAAAAAAACAACCCTAAATCGTAGATCTACAAAAAGCCTAAAACCCGAAACTTCTCGGGCAAAAATCGAGAGAAATAGGAGTTACCTTCGAAAATGCCCTTCACAAACGTTGATCTACGCTTTGAGGCGAACGTTTTGACACCAAGATCTCGACGAATGGAGGTCGTTCCGGCGTCGGCGGTTCTTCCTCGCGCGACTCTCTCTCTCTTTCTTTTTCTCTCTATCTCTCTCTTCTGGTGCGCTGCCGACACAAAAGAAACAATCAGGTTTTCTTTTGAAAACCTGATTGTTATAAAAATAAATATTATAAAACTTTTATTTATTATTTATTTCTTTTATTTATTTTATTAATTATTTTATTTTTATTATTTTATTTTATATTAAATCCATTTCATTTATTAATTTACCTACGTCATTATTATTTTACCTACCTCTCTTTTACTTTGATTTTAATTAATTCTTTTTATTTGAGCTACAATTAATTACATTTAATTAATCGATCGGTTTCACGATTTCAACTCCTACCGAAAATTAACGAAATTGATCCCAATTATTTACACTTAAAATTCGCGAAAAATTTATTCAAATTTTTACAACTACTAAAATTTGACGGGTTTTACATATATGCTCAACACATAACAAATCACAAGAAACAAACAATCAAACAATCCCTACCGTTCCATAGTGTAGGGCCGAGGGCACAATCACAAACAACCTCCACTAACCTGGTTTCCCGGCACGTATCCAGTTACTTCGACTACGCTAAATACTCGCTTGTCAACCAAACAATTATAGGACAAAAATTCACTTAGTATAATTCTAGGAATTCCAAAGAATACCTAAACTAAACTAACCACAAAATTTTAACCAACTCTAAACATAACACCAAAAGCCCGAAATTCTCACAATTTCTATCAACCAACTTCAATCGGCCATAACTTACTCGTTTTTTAATGGATTTAGACGTTCCACCCCATTCCGTAAACCTCTACACGTCTACTATCAATTTAAACAATCAAATTCAACAACCAAACACCATGGCCAATTCAAAAACCCCAAATCAGAATCGGCCCCTTAACACAAAATCTGATTTTTCTCCGACTTCCACTAAAACTCTAATCTATCCCAATAAACAACCTAAACTAATCTATCAAATGTCTAAACATCCAAAATGGAAAGAAAACACAGCAAGAAAAAGGGAAATTCGGAATTCCCATCTAGGGTTTCCACATCTCTTCCAAAACCCACTAAAACTTACTAAAAACACATAAAAGTACTAAATACATGTATAAACTACAAAACCCAATTAAAATTTACCTCAAACTTTGAAGAAATTGAAGAACATAAGAAGGAGAAGCTCTCTCCAATGGCTGCCACGATGAAGGAGGAAGGAGAAGACAAAATTTTTTGTTTTTCACCCTTCCACTTTACCCTTTTTAATTTACTACCAAAAATTGGAATTTATAATTCAAACCCACCCTTACCTTCACGCTTTCCTTCACATGAAATGCTCCACACTTTCCCTTAATTTCTACCTCATTTTCTTTTCATTTATTTTTAATTAAAACAACAATTTTATAAACAACCACATACCTTTTTTTGTTTTCTTTTCAAACCTCCACTTTCTAACTCCCAATACTTGGAAATCATTTTAAGGTCTTTGTTATGCTCTCATAACATACTTTAATTTAAGGTAATCCACGTTGAGAAAATTTCCGTGTGTTACAATCCACCCTCCTTAAAAAAATTTTGTTCTCAAAATTTGTAGGGTAGTTAATTCTCAACTGCGCTACAGCATAAATCATCTATCGGGTAATGATAATTCCCTACATCTTCAAAGTTTTAAATTTCCTAACTATACACTTCGTAGCTCAATTAATTATACGTCTATTGACTTTAACTTAAGCACTTATTACTTATATTCTTAAACTCCTCTAACTTAGTTTTCAACACTAGCTTTTTCTCGAGATAAGTTCATCTAATTCCCCACTTCATACTTCAGTGTCTATCAACCCATACCTAACCTACTCAAGCTTTCAATATATCCTCAATCACGTAACACTAAAATCCTACTAAGTAAACTTCTTATCCTAAGTCCTCAAATTTCAAATTCCCCTCTATTTTATTTGCACATATTTTTCCCAAGCAATCAAAACATTTTATTGGTCATTCTAACACCATCATCGTATACCAAGCTCTCAATATTTAAATCTATCAACTAGTCACACAAAGTACTAACTGTTCTCAAAATTATGTCCACCACACTCAATTTGTCCAACTTCTACTTCAGTCATCACTAGGCTCTCAAACTATTAGGTCTAAACTAACTCTTTCCTAACTTTACACTCAACACCCTAAATGGTGTTTACGCACTTCACTTCGACCCCCAAAATTTCAAATTAAACTTCCATAATCCTCCTGAATTAACCTTGCTCCTAAGTTCTCTCATATAATCTCCGTGTCCTTTCTATTCCATATCCTCTAAAATCCTCAGCTTTCCACGGAATACTAAATTCTTAAAGGTTAACCTTCTTATCTTAATCCTCCATTAAAATTGACTAATCTTCTCATTTACCTCTTCCTAAGTCTATTCAAAATTTACAATCTAATCTAGTCATCCTTCTAGCTTACCTCTCCCAACCTCTATTTTCTTACTCATACTCTAATAACACTCGAACATTCGAGTTCTAATTGACATCCCACTCTTAAGCTTATCGTACACCACTAAATATTTAAGGTCTATATCTCCTCGAATTCTAACCTTCCCCTTTCTTTACTTCTAATCTCTTCTATTCTTTCAACTTGATTCTAAAATATCTCCTAACATCGTGTGCATTATTCTAAACCTCAGAACATTCTCTTAATTCACCAGGCTAGACTTTTATCTAATCAAAGTATCCAGGTTTCTAAGTTAGTCCCAACTTTTATGTTTTTACCTCACATTTCTTGGTCAATTTACATCAAAAGCTTGGCATTTCTAATACTTATTGACCGACCTTAGCTTCACTAAGTATATCACAACAAGTAGCCCTAAATCTCATCTCTATCGTTACTTCTACACTTACGAAAGTCCTAACAGTATCTCACCAAAACCAATATCCAGCTGGCTTCACATCCAAACTCAACTTTACTACGAAGGCCGTTGCCGCAAAAGAATGTAATGCATCCGAGTCTATCAACGTAAAAGTAGGCACTAAATCGACGAGTAACGTACCTGAGATCACAGCTGGTCAATCCTCACTATCTGGCTCTAGGACAGTCTTTGGCCATATGTTCGGGCTTGCTGCACTTGAAACACCGAGTAACTCTTGACTTTGGACAGTCTCGGAAAAGGTGGCCAGATTCAAAATAATTGTAGCATTTGCCTGCATACTGCCCACACTCTCCTGGATGGGCTTTTAAACACCTAGGACATGACAAGTATCTCCCTCGCGGTGATGACTTCTTTCCTTCTCTCTGGTCATCTAAATACCCCCCGATCTCTTAGTTCCTTGAGATTGCGAAGAAGACCCATCTCCGCTCATCTGAGTTGTAATTTCCGTGAACATTTGTTAGGGAACTTCTGCCGGTTTAATACACTTCGTATCAGCCTCTTCCACTTCTAATGCTTTAGCCACAACTCTAGTAAATGATACTCCTTCAATCCCAAAAGTTTTCACTAATTTATATATTTCTGGCTTTAACCCATGCACAAACTGGAGCACTTTGTCTTCCTCCCGGCTCATCATATGGCAGGCAAACCGAGAAAGTGACTCAAACTGCCGGATATACTCTCCCATGGATCTGGTCTGCTTTAGCTGTAAGAACTCCATTCTCTTAGCAGCTTGAACTGTTCGGTTGTAGTACTTATCATAGAATAATTCCTTAAATTTCTTCCAAGTCAGACCTTGGACACCTGTGGTAGACTCCACCGTTTTCCACCAGCTCTGAGCATCGTTAGCCAAGTGGAAGGTCGCACATGTCACTTTGTTTCCTTCCTCTACATTGGCATACTTAAACATATTCTCCATAGTATAAATCCATCTCTCCGTAGCTGTGGGTTCCGTTAACTGTCCTTCAAACGCAGGAGGCTTCAACCTTCTAAATCTCTCCCCACTAGAACTCGCTCCAAGTATTCCTAGTCCTCCTTGATTCCATAGTGCCCCTAACAGTTGAGACTGTATATTTAATAACTCTCTAAGGTGTCTATTTGAATCCTCGGGTTCCTCCCTTGACTGTTCATCTCTCAGCTGTCTAGGGTTTCTCGGCATCTTTCTATTTCTAAGAAGGTTAAAACAATCTAATCTTAGATATAAATTAACAAAAAGTAAAGAAATACTTACAGTCGATGAAGCACATTTGTAGCGTCCCTAATACTGTACCCATTTTCCCGTACATATATATTTTTTTGTCATTATAACTTTAAATCTAACCTTAGGCGGAAACTAAATCGAAATCAGAATCGGAATTCATTTAGAAAATCATTTAAAATATATCTCAAATCAATTAAATAAAACTTAATTAATTAAAACTTAAAACATTTTAATAAAACAATAAAAATTAAATCGGAAACTGGGAGGGCAGAATCGACATTTTTCGAGGAAGGAGAGCGGTGATCGATCGCTGCCAGCGATCGATCCCCAGAGTTCGGTCGCTGCAGCGATCCAAACCACCTACCTCTCTGGAATATGAAATTCCAGAGAGTACATTTCAACTTCTACATAAAATTTTCATCCCATTTCACCTCATTATGCACCCTAATTAAACGATCTAAACCTACAACCAACTTTCATAAAAACGAACTTCATGGATACGTTTAAAAATCGACAAATCCTCCTGTTTTAAATTCCAAGCAGTTCCAATGAAACATTATAAAAACACAGTTTATAAAGCAGGTTTTCAAATCGTTTAAAAACAGCAAAATATGAACCTAACATCTAGCCTAATCCAAGCATCCTAATATGTTCTAACTTTATACATATGTTGTCCCAAAATAACCCAGTACTCTCAAAAATACGTACAGACATCCCCCACGGGTCAAAACGCGCCGACTGTTCAGCACACTCCCACGGGTCATTCTCCATCAACTGCATCATACATCAGGAGGAGGAACGTCGTCCTCACTTGGCTCAATGTCACCTATAACGTCACCTATACCATACAGACACACTATGAGCTAAAGGTTCAATAAATTCTACGTAAATGCAGATGCGTGCAGTGCATATGGAGTTCAGAAATCATGCATAACATACAGATCGTGGCAGACAGAATATCACCGAGATCTCATCCCCCTAACCGGAGAGAGCCCATCCAGCGGTCAGACTACTCTTTCCAGCTAGAGGGGGGGTACACGCTTACAACACGTACAGCCGTGCCTGAGCCCCACCTTGCATGACCAGATAACAGATTACGTATTTTATTACAGTACATGAGATGTGGTATCGGCCAGACCCTTAATCGGCCCGCACGATAGATCAATAGCCCCCTTTCAGGCCACATCGGTTTTCTGAAAACATCGTGCGGAAATTCATTTTCATACTTAGTTGAAATACGTGATGCATGAACAGTGATAAATATAAAATAAACAACCAACATGCATACCATCAAGACGAATAAAAGCATAACCTAATAAACGACTAACCTAACTACCCCAACCAAAGCAATTTAAAACAAACAATCCACTAAGATCCTCGACGCGACATCGAAGTACGGTGTAGGCCAATCAGCCAGAGTAAGTCACAAGAACTTACTTTGAGCGTGCAGAACCTCGAGCTCTGTCCACGAGAGTTGTTCGCCTGAGACAAAATACGACATTTGCCATTAAAACAAGTTTAAGCTACTAAACGTCCAAATTTAACAAAACCTTAACTAAAGAAATTTCCTAAAGCTTTAATCTAATTCATTGAGCTACTTCATCGGGCATTACACGCTCGGCACCTCAAATCCCAAATTACGAGTTTTTCCCTAAATCTCGAAATTTCACCAAATCTAACATTTGTCCTAAATCGATTAGATTCGTCCACTAACGTCTAATACGTTCAATATATCCTTGATTACGGTAAATCTATAAATTTTGAACCCTAATTCGCATTTTTAACTAAACCCTAAACGGAAACCCTAACGTCAAAACAACCTGAATATTGACAACTAACGCTCTAAAACCATAGATTCATACCTAGGGTTGCGAGAGGAAGAGAAAGCACTGAAGAAACGAGTCGATCGGAGGAGAAACGGAGGTCGGATCGTCGAATATCATCGGCTGGAGAACAAAGAAATCACCTCTGGCGTTTTCGTGAAAACAGGGAAGAAGAAAATGAGGAGAAAAAGGAATTTGTGATATTTTTATAAATTTTAGTTTGGCAAATTACCGTTTTGCCCTTCCTTTGATTTTCTATTAGTTTCGTCGTTCGTTTCGTTAATTGGCTAACGATTCGGCTTCTCCAAATTTTCTTATTTCACCAATAGGTCCAACTTATTATTTGAGATTTATTAAAACTGTCCGTTCGCAAATCGGATCCCATTTACTATTTTTACTGAAACGTCTATCATATTACGAGAAACTTAATTACTCGAAATATAGCGTTATTACTCCGAAAAATCCCGTAAATTCCTTAAAATTCCTATTAATCGTTAGGATTCTAATGACGCTTTCTTTTTGTAAAATAGGTATGATTTGACATATTTACAAAAATACCATCATATAATATAATATTAATATCCCCTAAAGCCGGGTATTACAACATTACATGGCGGCTGGCATTGTCGAGTAATCCTTTGAACGACTCGACCATTTTTCTCTGATACCAACTTGTAACGCCCCCGAACCCGCCCCAGCTCGGTGCGCTACTTTACTCACACTTACCCCGTTTAAAATGAAGTTTAAAATACAATCCGATAAAATTTTGACTTGATTTTTTGGATTTTTCTAACCCTAAAAAATGGTTGGAAAACGTGCGTAAACATCACTCATGGGTGCCGTGCGCACGCATTGGGTGTGCGCGTTGCCCAGGCAGCGCGCGCATCGCGCGCTGCTGCTGCATGCACTGCGCGCGCAATCCTGCGCACCTGCTAGGCGATCGATCGACACACAGTGCGGATCGATCGGCTCCTAGAGCACCGATCGATCAGCGCTGGCGCAGCGCGCGCCATGCCAGGCACCTGCGCGCTTTCCTGTGCACCACCTCCGGCCACCGTGCGCCTCCTAGCCTTTTCTTCAAATTTTCTTCAACTTTTCCCCAACCAAAACTCCTAAAACTTACCCAATACTTTTCCAGACATTTTCCACTTCCCGACACGTAAAAATTCTAAAAAATACGACTCACAAATTGTAGCAAAAACATGAAAATAGTTGAAAACCAACGTCGTTTACTATACAAAAAATCGAGCAGCATAACGTTTAATTTTTATAAACGCCAAAACATCAAGACAAATGTCTATACAACAACTCCCAAAACATCAACCAAAAGAGTTATAAAACTCCCATCATTTACACCAACAAAAATCTAAACTGAACTACCATAACCTACACCTCCCAGCATCAATGGTCGAGACGTCCCAACAACTGCCCGCACTAGCATGCCTCCTGCGTCACCGACTGTGCCCTAATCCTGTCCTTCCTCATGGAGCTCACATGCAATCCCGTAGTCACCTATACCATAGAACACAAAACGTAAGCCTAATGCTTAGCAAGTAGGGAATAATGGATGCAAACACACACAATGCACACACATCCTAACACATGCAGTTTCTACTCAATCTGTTATTCTAGCTTCGTTTTCGTTTTGTTAATCTATCATCTAGCGGAATGGATCAAGTAGGCACCCATCCTATATCATCTAGGATGGCCCCACTTTGACCCAACATACAAGATTGGAGGGACACATCCGAGTCTAGCTCCAAAGATGACCATACCTGATCTCCTGACATACATCCGAGTCCAGCTCCAAGGATGCATTTCCATCCGAGACCAGCTCTAAGGATGGCACCAGGCACACATCCGAGATCAGCTTCAATGATGTGTTTCCATCCGAGTCTAGCTCCAAGGATGGCACCACACAAACTCCTAGCATACATCTGAGTCCAGCTCCAAGGATGACACTAGGCGCACATTCGAGACCAACTCCAAGGATGCGTTTCCATTCGAGTCTAGCTCCAAGGATGACACTACCCAAAATCCCTCTACGTTTCCTACTCACCATTCAAAACCGTGCTCAAAACTCATTTTTCGTAGTTGGAAAAACAATGATGCATGTCACACATATACTCAACACAAAACAAAACACAACAAACAAACAATCAAACAATCCTTACCATCCATGGTGTAGACCCGAGTGCACAATCACAAACAACCTCTACTTACCTGGTTTCTCGGCACGTATCCAATTACTTCGACTTCGTTAAATGCTCGCTTGTCAACCTAACAATTATAGGACAAAAATTCACTTAGTATAATTCTAGGAATTCTAAAGAATACCTAAACTAAACTAACCATAAAATTTTAACCAACTCTAAACATAACACCAAAAACCCGAAATTCCTACAATTTCTATCAGCCAACTTCAATCGGCCATAACTTACTCGTTTTTCAACGGATTTAGACGTTCCACCCCATTCCATAAACCTCTACACGTCTACTATCTATTTAAACAATCAAATTGAACAACCAAACACCATGGCCAATTCAAAAACCTCAAAACAGAATTGGCCCCCTTAACACAAAATCTGATTTTTCTCCAACTTCCACTAAAACTCTAATCTATCCCTATAAACATCATAAACTAATCTATCTAATGTCTAAACATCCAAAATAGCAAGAAAACACAGCAAGAAAAAGGGAAATTCAAAATTCCCATCTAGGGTTTCCACATCTCTTCCAAAACCCACTAAAACCTACTAAAAACACCTAAAATTACTAAATACATGTATAAACTACAAAACCCAATTAAAATTTACCTCAAACTTTGAAGAAATTGAAGAACACAAGAAGGAGAAGCTCTCTCCAATGGCTGCCACGATGAAGGAGGAAGGAGAAGACAAAATTTTTTGTTTTTCACCCTTCCACTTTACCCTTTTTAAAACATTCACTTTTTCTTTTTAAATTTACCATTAAAAATTGGAATTTATAATTCAAACCCACCCTTACTTTCACTCTTTCCTTCACGTGAAATGCTCCACATTATTCCTTAATTTCTACCTCATTTTATTTTCATTTATTTTTAATTAAAACAATAAATTAAAACAACAATTTTCTAAACAACGACATACCCTTTTTTGGTTTCTATTCAAACCTCCACTTTCTAACTCCCAATACTTGGAAATAATTCTAAGGTCTTTGTTATGCTCCCATAATATACTTTAATCTAAGGTAGTTCACGTTGAGAAAATTCTCAGGTGTTACAACCACACTAGGTGGAATTTCATGCATTTCTCACCACTCGAACCCAAGACCTCCAGGATATAATCCATGGCCTACATGTGGTGGTACCACTTGGGTTACTAGGAGGGAAAAGTTCTGTGAGTGCAGCTTGCGAATTCCACCTAGTGTGGTGGGCCGAGTTGTGCAGGGCTAGTCGAAAGGGGCTGGAATGCCATAGACGTCCTCGATCCCCTCTAAAATCGGGATAGTGTAGTGATTCACCACTTGTAGAGACAACACATGTAATGTGAACTATGTAAATCTTGTTATCTAACAAATAAAATGATGAATAGATGATGACCATATCTCTATCTACATGTTTTCTAATCATCTTCCAAATTTTATGAAAAATAGATATGAAAAACCTCATTTTTACGCATGAAAGTCTGTTTGGTTCTACCCAAAACTGTATTTTTGGGCGTTTTAGCACTCTCCTAATGAATTGTAGTGCTCGACAACTATTTTCCTACAAACATTATGCAATGTAGCGCCTTTACGGAGTGCTATAGTGCTAACTTTGTTTGTCTCTTCCATTTTGAGAGTTTTACCACTCTAACGGCGAGCTGTAGTACTAAGTTTCTGTTTTTGATTTTGCCTCCTTTATATTAACTTTTGCAATATGAAGATGTTTATGATAAATTTTTCTCTCAATGAGGAATTGAACAACATCAAGATTGCATCATTAGAGCATTAATTTTAAATGGACAAACTCATGAAAGAAATCTTGAAGAAATAAAAAATCATCAAATGAAGATTGAAGTGTTCATTGTGAAAGAACGAATATCATCCATGGCTTTGTATTGTCTTCTTAATATGATGGAGGAGTTACGGCGGACGCAAGTGTTGTAAAGTCCAAACTTTGTTTTTCACATTTCCAACTCCTTTTTCATGCTAAAAACATCAAAACCCTTCAAATTCACTCAATTTTACCATTCATTCAACAACTTCAACCTAAAACTAACCAACAAAAACAACCAAAAACTTTCAATCATAATTCTCTACCTATTATTTTGCCAACTATATCAAATTCTAATTCTTTAAGGATTGCAATTACTTACCTCTTTGTTAAGTCCTTTAAGCTAGGGTTTGATCCTCCAAAACTTACTTTTTTTCTTCCTTCTTGGATTCTTTAGAATCCTCTCCAAGCCATCCATAACTTTTCTTTAAATCTCTTTCAAAACCTACTTCTTCTCTTCAAATTTTCACCTCTTAAGAGCTCAAAGTCTCATTCTCTTAGTAACTTTTGATTTTCCTTCTCCTCCTACAAGAGATTGTCTAGAGTTTTCTATGGCTGAATATAATTTCCCCTTAATAATGCAAGTCAAAAGACAATTTTACTCTTAGATCACCAAAATATTACATTTTAAGTGTAACGCCCCCGAATCCACCCGCTCGGGTCGCTACTTTGCTCGTCTTTACAACATTTAGACCAAAATTTAAAATAATTTTCGATAAAATTTTCAACTTGATTTTTTGGTTTTTTTGAACCCTCAAAAACGTGTGAAAAATGTGCGTAAAATACGTCGAAAAAGGTCGGGTTAAAACATATTTGGAAAGGGAAAATTTTAAAAATTTTTCAAAATGGGCCACAAGGGCGCTGCGCTTGCACACTCGGTGCGCGCGTCGCCTGCGCGCACAACCCTGCGTGCTAGGTGCCGATCGATCGGCAACCTCTCGGGTTGCCCGAACAGCATTTGCCGATCGATCGGCGCTGGGCTTTGCGCGTGCCCCAGCCCCAGCAGCGCGCACCGCGCGCATGCTGCGCGAGCCACGCCGTGCCACTCCAGCGCTTATGCGCACCTCCCTCGGCCACCAGCGCACCACTTCGACCTTTAACACCATTTTCTAATTTTCTTCACATTTCACCCAAAAACAACCCCTAACCATCTTTCACTATTTTCTACCACTCGACACGTTAAAACCCCGAAAATATGACCCAAAAACTCAAGCGGAAACATAAAAATTGGTGAAAACAAACACTTTTCTTTTATATAAATCTGAGCATCATAACATTTGATTTTTCTAAAACCAAAATCCTGAAAACAACCATTTTATATAACCAAAACCAAAGCACACACCCAAAAGAGTTCAATACATAATCCCCAAAATCCTCAAAACACAACTATCTTAGCACTTTTCTATCAAAACCCCCGCATTACACTACACAGCTTCTGAGCTCGGTCGAAATCGCCCTAACAATTTGCCAGCACCGGCACACACAAGTGCGTCCCCAACGGCAATTCTAAATTGGTCCATGCCCACAAGGCTCACCTAAAAGTTTACCGTCATCTACACTATCGACACAAAATGTAAGTCTAATGCTTAGCAAGTGAGAAATAATGAATGTAAACAAAACATAATGCATACTCAACCCCTAACACATGCGGTTTTTAAACTCTCGATTGTGCTCATTTCGTTTTCGTTTCATTATTCTTTCACTAAGCCGTGTGGATCAAGTAGGCACACATCCTATAATCGTCTAGAACGGTCACACCTTGACCCAGCAAAGCAAGACCGGATAGCACAGATCCCATAATCGTCTAGGAGTCCATATATGATCTCCTCCCACATCGATCATAGAACCCTCTAGTGCTTTCACTCGAACTTTAACATCGAGGGGTTCATACTCACGACACATTACGTATCTTTAGCAGTGCATCTATCGTAGGAGCCCTCTCGGAGTGCTACACCCAAGCACTTATTCTCGACGAGTCAGTTCTACTCGAGACCAAGTTGCAATTTGTCTTATCTTTTTAAGTTTTATGCTCACATTTTAAAACCATACTAAAAACTCGTATTTTCGTAGTCCAAAATCATGATGCATGTCAATATAATGCTCAAACACAATATAAAATAAACAACCAAACAATAAACCTTATCGTTCTATGGTGTAAGCCCGAAGGAAAAACGCATACACTCCTCTACTTACTTGGATATCCGCACGTACTTACTTTCTTCAGCTATATCAAATGCTCAACTTGTTTACCTAGCATATTAAAAAAAATCACTAGTGATCATACACCCAAGTTCTAAGGGAGGTTTACTCTAACTCTAGCAACCAACTAAACCAATATTAGAGCATACAACCAAAATCCCAAATTTTCCCCTATCACATTGCCCAATCTTCAATCGGTCATAACTTACTCGTCTTTCATTGGATTTAAACGATCCTACCCATTTCGTAAACCTCTACATGTCTACTATCCAATACAATAATCCATTTGTTCAACCAAACAACATGGCCGATCGAATTCTGCACCCAAACAGATTCGGCTAAACATTGATCAAAAACTGGTTTTTCACCAATTTCACCTCTAACTCTAATCTATCTACATAATCAACCTAAATCATCCTATCCTAAGTCTAAACCACCAAGATAGCAAGAAAATCCATCAAAGAACACTCAATTTTGGAATCCCTCGTTAGGATTTTCTAATCTCCCACAAAACCCCACCAAAAACACACTAAAATACCTAAAAACTCTAAGGGTGTGCACAAATTATGAAACCCATCTAAAGCTTACCTTAAACCTTGCTAAAATTTGGAGGAACACCTTGGTGAAAAGCTCCCATGGCTGCCAACGAGAGGGAGAGGAGGAAGAAGCCCAATTTTTTTTTTCTCCACTCTTTCACAATTTAAAACCTTCACTTTACCTTTTTAATTTTTCACCACTCATTTTAATTAATTTCTAAAACCAACCCTAATTTTTCACCACTCATTTTAATTAATTTCTAAAACAAACCCTCCTCTCACTTAACTTCTTCTCCAACGTGGAAGGCACCCTCCATTCATTCACTCCTCATCACTTTCATTTCATTGTTTGTATTTCAAACAACAATAACACTAACTCATTCCAACTCTAGAATTTTCTCTACAACTTACACTTTCTAAGACCTTTACTAAACTTTTTCTTCTTCTAATCGTCTTTATTTCTTATTCTATTTTTTTATATCGAGTATTTATTGAAAATTTTCCTTAATCACTGCATACACTTAATCCAACTTCAAAACTATATAACTTTAATTACATAGATCCAAATTCTAAAATTTTAATGTCATTCTCTCCATCAGAATGTCTGCTTAACCCCTTAAATTTCATGAAATTCAATACACATTTACCTATTTAGCAATAGTGAAATATCTAAATCGTTCATAACAGATAATATATATTTTTAATATTTCTTATGCATAATTATATGTTTTACTTCTACTCATGTACTATTTATGTGACAGTCCACCCTGTGATGGCAAGGATGACCAATATTTTGTTGATTGTGAGGGTCCAGCCCAAAATAATCGGGGTGCACAATCCCAAATCACTTGAGAGAGTGAAAATTAAGTACTTTATAAGTAAAATTTCACTTCCTACCTAGTACAACGTGTTTTGGGCTAACCCCAAGAACGAATTCATGCGGGCTTCATACCAAAGCAAACAATATTGTACTAGGAGTACCATGAGACTCCACAAATGGTATCAGAGCAAATTGTCAATCGGAAGTGTGCCCGACAGGGACGTCGGGTCACCAAGGTGGGGATGTGACAACTCGTCCGGTGAAGGAAAGGATGACCTAAGATTCTGTTGATTGTGAGATTCCATCTCATACCAGTGAGGATGCACAATCTCATATCCCTTGGAAAAATAAAAATTAAGTGTTTTATAAGTAGAGTTCTCATTCTTACCTAATACAACGCGTTTCGGGCTAACCCTAAGAACAAATCTGTAAGGACTTCGGCCCAAAGTGCACAATATTGTACTGGAAGCACCAAGGGACTCCACAATTTATGTTATTTAATACTTCTATGTTATATTTACATCACTTATACGCATGCAAGTTTAAATCCATCACATGGACCCAGCGTCGCAGTGGAAGAAGGAGATGCTAGGGAACCCAAGAGGGCAGCAACGCCCTGCCATGACATTGCCCGAAGAAAGTCGAGCGTGACATGCTTCTACAGTAGAGGCATTCTCAAAGAACGCCGTCTGCACTGTGGCTTTGTACACACCAAGTTGTGGCATGGTCTGGATTTTCCCTATCAGGGTTTTATAAACACCGACCGTTTTTTGCCAAACCACAGCACAAAATCGGCTCACAAATGTCGATTTCAAACATCAATTTCAAGTTTTTAAATTTCAAAAGCAGATTTTCCATTGGAAATGAAAAAAATTAGCAAAAACTAACAAAATAGAGGTTTTAGAATCGACGTACCCTTGAAGAACATTGTTAGAACTAGAAAATTTAAAGGCTAACTTAAATCCATGATGAAAACTTCCTCCAATCTCACGGGATCTTCCTCCCTCTCTGTGCTCTCTTTCTCTCTTTCGAAACGATGGGGCTTTGTCTACTTTTATAGAAAATAAATTTATTTTAAAATTTTTATTGTAATAGACAAAATATAATATCATATTGTATATATTAGATAAATGGGTAAAAACCATTTTGAACCTCAAATTATCGATTTTTTTTAAAAAAATCATTAAAGTTAAAGTATTAACCCTAACAAAATAAACCTCAAACTATAAAAAACCTAACAATCTAAACCCCAGCGGATGCCCGATAGCAACCCGTTCCGCATTTAACAAAGAGAACGGGCCACCATTCTCCACGGCCTCCCGTTCTATTCGAGGGTCGACGCGGAGGTGTAGAACCCTCATGCACATGCGTTGCACTTGTAGAACGGCGGACCAATCTAAAAAGAACGACCCCCCATTTCATTCGGGGGTTGACGCAGGGGTGTAAAACCACCCCGTGCACGTGCGTTGCATGTGGAACAACGTAGGGGCCGTTCATTTTAGCTCGGCCCCCGTATTACAGAGCAATTTTAAAACGGGGGCCGTGTTCAGCCCTAGGGCTGATAACAGGGGGCGTTCTCCCTCAAACGGGGGCCGATCTCTCCTTAATATACATAACATCGACCCCCTATGAACTTTCCTTAGTCTGAAGCTGAGGGAAGCATTATCGAATCCGTGATTTTTGTCGCAGAAATTCCTCAAATCTCAGCCCTCGCTGCCTAAAATCCCACAATCTGAAGCCTCGTCGTCGAGAACCAAAGCCCAAGGCCTCCACTGTCGAAAATCTGATGCCGAGCCTCTCAATCAGCAAAAATTTGAAACCGAGCCCCTCAATCGACAAAATTCAAAAGTCAAGCCTCCTAATAACCTAAAATCCAAGATCCGAACCTCCTAATTACCAAAAATCCCAAACCCTACTCTTTGCAATGGCCCCCAAAATTTGTTTGAAACGAAAGGCTCCCCCCCAACACAAGCTGGCCAATCAAATCGGGCACCTTCGTCACAAGGTGCTCCGAATCAAGTGCCGTGACCGCCGCCTGGTTATTTGTCGATGGAATTTCGAAACCACGGTGTCAACAACAGTTTGAGAGGTATATGTCAATGCGCTCGATTATTTATGGGAAGAGTGTCAACTTCAGCAGTTAGGAGTCTTTGGAGATCAATGAGATGTTTGACTGCATCTCCTTGCACGGGGTCTACAACATGCTGGGAGACAGCTACGATAAAATTGTTCGCTTATTTTACGCGCACTTGACCACTACTGGGAGGGAGGGGTACTTGAAGACGTACTTTTTTGGTACATATATTGTCGTAGGTGCAGGTGATGTGAACAAATTGCTCGGATTTGCCACAGAAGACGTGGTCTGATACTATCACACTTCCCGAGAGTGTGGTTTTGCAAGATCAGTAGATGGACTGCAGTTCCTTAGGTAGATTCACCGCAATTCAAACATTGTAGCCTTCGTCAAACCAAAATCGAAGGACTTGAATGTAAAAGCTCGGGTTATTCACAACCTGATCAGCCACACCTTGCTGCTAAGGGATGGACATAGAGATCTTGTGATCTGGATGGATCTCTATATCTTAGAGAAGCTCTACAGCGGCACGATATTTGACCCAGGGTACATTGTTTTAGGTCACATAAAAGAGATTGGGTGGACACGGAACAAAAATATGTCGTACAGGACACTGATTTAGAAGATCGTGGAGCGATCTCAGGTTCAGCTATCCACTATAGAGCAGCGAAGAGCTCCTAGATCCTTCAATGTATTTGGCAGACTTCATTTTACTCGAATGGGCCTAGTCGAATTCGTCGGATCTTGGATGCTGAAGGGAGATACCGGGGCCTCCACATCTCGAAATGTTCCAATGGAGGAGGACGCCCCTACCACCGTGACAGCACCATCATTTGCTTCTTAAGTTGATAATAGCTAGGATATGATGCAGCATATCCAGCAGATGTATGAGATGCAGCAGCAGATACATCAGCAGATACATCAGCAGATGCAGCAGATGTACCAAGTGGAGCAGCAGCTGGATCAGAGGTATCACATGTAGCAACAGATGGAGCAGCAGAGGGAGCAGAGGATGGAGTTCCTCATAGGCAGGGTCGAGGAGCTTGCCGTGACCCATAAAAAGGTGGTTAAGTCATAAGACTATTTCAGTGAGTCCCTTAGAGAGCTTAGTGAGAGGATGGGGGATTGAATGTCGGCCAGAGATGACGATGTCTCACTGGAGTAGTATAGTTTAGAATTTGTATTTCATATTATGTACTTTATTTTTCGTCTGTAAATTTGATATACTTTAATTTTATGTATTGATGTTTATTATTTGTACTGAATATTAGTTGCTGGGTATATATTTGTGATTTGCATTTGCAGGAACTGTTTGAAGATAGTTATGGAGAAGTCATAAAACAAACGAAACTCTATCTATTTTTTCAATTTTATTTTTATTTTTTAAATAAACTAAAAGAAATAAATAATTATAATTTAAATAACCTAAAATAAATAAGTATTATTGAAATAAACTACAATAAATAATTATAATTTGAAATTACATGAAAATAAAATAAATATTACTCAGATAGATTATGTTTGTAAATGAAAATAAAGATGAAATTGAATAGGAAGGTACTTGTTGGCTGGGGATCGAGTGAGCTTCAATCCATTTTTTTTACAAAAAAGATTAACTATAACGAGATACACAACATGTTGAATTCACATTTTTCTGATAATCAATCTGAATCAGCAAAATGTGAATCTAGCATGTCATGTATCTCGTTACGGTTAATCTTTATCCTACCAAAAATGGATTGAAGTTCACTTGATCCCCAGCCAACGAACACCTTTCTATTCGATTTTATTTTTATTTTCATTTTCAAATATAAATTACAACAATCAGTAATTTCTACCTCGACCGCGCGTTGCAGATTTATGCACATAATGAAAATTATATTAAAAAAGAATGACAAAGTATTTATCAGCGAAATGTTTTGAATTGTACCTGCATCCCATCAAATGTTTGAAACCCATAAACATGTCTTATGAAGCAGCGCCTGAAGTGGATCCCCGGTGAGGACAAGTGCGACTATTATCCCATTGCTGCTGACATATACCACATGACATCTTTCAGTTCTTCTTACTAATTGTCGAACTTGATGGCTCATCGACATCTCGCACTTTTGTCTTCTTCTGCCTATCAGGTTGGCGATATCATATGGGCGAGATGAGTTCCTTCTGATTTGGTATTTGCAGCCACATTTGGTGGCCGTTCACGGGTTGAATAAAGTGTGAGTACATCTGCAAGTAAAGCGATAGTATTGATGCACATAACTCTTCGGTGCTACTCTCAAGAAATGTATGCATGGAATAGAATGGACACACGGGATTCCAGTAAGCTCTCATATGTTACAGTTGCACACACACATGTATTTATGTCGACAATGTATTGTTCGTTGCCGTAGTTGACCTCAAATCGTGCAGCTCCTGCAAACACAACACTCCAATTTGGAGCTGCACTTTCTAGCTTCTCAAGCTTTTTACTTATCTGAGGACACATAAGGTCTGTTTATTGGGTCAATTCTCAAAGTTTTTCACAATGTGAGTCTTCAAGCACATTCTGATAATCTTA
Organism: Begonia masoniana; assembly: GCA_022432975.1. NCBI lineage: Eukaryota > Viridiplantae > Streptophyta > Magnoliopsida > Cucurbitales > Begoniaceae > Begonia > Begonia masoniana. The sequence continues at coordinate 40,173,359 of CM039507.1, forward strand.
GACATGGTTAGGATCAGTTTGTCACTGACAAATAATAGAACTGCATTGAATGACTCGAATAAATTATTCAAGTCCTTTTCACACTCGGAGATTGAAGAGAAGACATGACTAGCCTAATATCTAGATTCTTCTTCTTAAAGCCATGCGTGGGCATCCAGGTTAAGCTGATATAATTTTCTCATTTTTATCTCGAAATGATAACTTGTGGTTGTCCTGACCACATTCCACATCGCATCTCTGTATGCTCTACCCCGAAATACATATGCCGGAGGTAGTAGCGGTGTTCGGCTTCTTTAAATTGATCTTCCACAACCTTCTTGAAACCCTAATATTTGAAAGAAAAACATAGTCAACATAAAACAATATAACGACAACAACGCCTCAATATTTGTGTTGGGAAATAATAAAATTGGTGGGAACAATAATAATAATACCACCACTGTAAAACGTGAAGAATACTGATCAAATAATTTCCAGAAAAGACTGTACTGAACAATCTCCTAGATAGAATTACCTTTCCAAGTAAGTTCCCAAGAAAGGCTGGAGGGTCACAAACGGTCCCACTAAAAATCCAATCTCCTAGACAAAACTTCCTTACACAGTACAATTACACCACTAAATAAGCTGTACGAAAAACAATAGCAGATGCAATCCCACGCAGTGAATGCATTATACCTTTTGTCGATCCGAAATAATTGTCCATGTATCTCCCAATCCAGTGTTTAGGTCTCGCTTCAAATATTGCAAAAACCACGTCCATGTGTCCGTGCACTCTTTTTCGACGTTGGCAACGCAACGTGATATATTCCATCGTTGCCATCAATACTAACGGCTATAAGTAATTGGCCGGGACACGAGCCCTTCAGATGACAACCATCCAAACAGATAATAGGGCGACCGTACTTGTAACGCCCCCGAACCCACCCCGGCTCGGTGCGCTACTTGGCCCACACTTACCACGTTGAAAATGAAGTTTAAAATAAAATCCGATAAAATTTTGACTCGATTTTTAGGTTTTTCGAACCCTCAAAAAATGGTTTGAAAACGTGCATAAAATACGTGCAAAATGTGTCGAAAAATATCGGCTTAAAACATAATTGAACAACCAAAATTTTGAAAAAAGTTTGGGCAGGCCACAAGGGGGCCGCGCGCTCGCATCCTGCGCTCTGTAGCAGCACACCCGCCTGCGATCGATTGACGCACAGGGCCGATCGGTCGGCTAGCTCTCGGGTTTGGCCGATCAATCGGCCCTGTGCGACGATCGATCTGCGCTGGCGCGCCCCAGCAGCGCGCACGCCCAGCCTCCTCTCGGCCCATGCGAGCCCTCCCTCGGCCACAGCACACCATTTTCACCTATTTTCACTTTTTATCAAATTTCCTCCAACCAAAACACCTAAAATTTACCCAAAACTTTTCCCGTCACCCCCGACTCTTTGATACGTGAAAAATCCCGAACGACTCTCAAACCTTAGCGAAAACATGAAAATGGGTTAAAACGAACACCGTTTACTCTATGAAAAACCGAGCAACATAACAACTAAATTTTCTAAAACCAAATCCTGAAAATCAAATATTTTATATAACCAACTCCAAAACAAAATCCATAAAAGTTTAAACACCACTATCATTTACACCCGAACAAGTCCAATAAGATACTTAGATACAATCCAAAAGGTACCCATCCCTCACACTCCCAGCAATCTATGGTCGAGACGCCCCGACAACTACCTGCACCGGCATGCCCCGTGCGTCGCAGACTGCTCCCTAGGCCTGACCTCCCTCATCAACCTCACCTGCAATCCTGTCATCACCTAAACCATAGAATACAAAACGTAAGCCTAATACTTAGTAAGTAGGGAATAATGCATGTCAACATACAAAATGTACACACAATCCTAACACATGCAGTTTCCACTCACTCTGTTGTTCTCGTTTCGTTATCGTTTCATTGATCTATCATAGAGTCCCTCCCTCACAAGTGTTAACCTAACACCTTAACGCGACTGGGCAACTCTCATAGAGTCCCTCGTAGGTGCCACCCTAACGCGACTGGGCAACTCCCATGGGGTCCCTCGCAGGTGTCTGACTCCCATAGAGTCCCTTGCAAGTGCCACCCTAATGCGACTGGGCGACTCCCATGGAGTCCCTCGCAAGTGCCACCCTAACGCGACATGACGACTCCAACTCTAATCATCTCGTTTCGTTTTCTTTATCTTTGAAAAAGCCACTCGCGAGTGCTAACCTAGCACCCTAACGCGATTGGACGGCTCCAATAGAGTTCCTCGCAAGTGTCGCTCTAATGCGACTGGGCAACTCTCTCATAAAGTCCCTCGCGAGTGGCAACCTGACGCGACGAGGAAACTCCAACTTTATTTACATTTCATTTCATTCTCACCATCTAAAATCATGCTTAAAACTCGTGGTTCGTAGTTCAAAAAGAATGATGCATGCTAATACATATGCTCGACACAAAACAAAATACAAACAAACAAACAATCAAACAATAAACCCTACCAGTCCATGGTGTAGGCCCGAGGGCAACAAAAACACACGTTCCTCTACTTACCTGGTTTCCCGACACGTGTCCAGTCACTTCAACTACGCTTAATGCCCGCTCGTCAACCTAACAAATAGGAAAAACTCACTTAGTACCAAACTAAGAAATTCTAAAGAATTACCTAAACCAAACTAACCACAATTAAACCACCTTGAATTATAACTTTCCCAAAACCCGATTTTCCCACAATTTTTATCACCCAATTTCAATCGGCCATAACTTACTCGTTTCTCAATGGATTTAGACGTTCCACCCCATTCCGTAAATCTCTACACGTCTACCATCCATTGAAACAATCAAATTTAACAACCAAACAAGTTGGCCAATTTGAAATCACAAAAACAGAACCGGTGCACATTGTTTCAAAAATTGGTTTTTCACAAACTTACCACAATCTCTAATCTATCCCTAAAAACAACCTAAACTAACCTATCTAAGGTTTAAACCATCAAAAATAGAAAGAAAACTCACCAAGAAACCAAAATTTTGGAGCTTCCCTTTAGGGTTTCAAAACCCTAACCAAACTTCACAAAAATCCCACTAAAACACTAAAAATCTGTAACACCCGAGATTTTTAAGAGAAAATAAATGATAGGTTGTAGCGCCCCGAACCCGCCCCGGGCCCGGTGCGTTACGTTGAAACCAAATCCCGTGCTTAAACGACGTTTAAAAGTAATTTAAATAAAATTCCCGACTCGGTTTTCGGGTTTTCCGAACCCTCAATTTTTCTTGGGAAGTGTGTCTAAAATACTTTGAAACACGTTGGAAAAATGTCGGGTTAAAATGGTTTGGGAAAATTGAAGTTTTAAAAAAAAACTAAAAAAAAACAAGGAGGGGCGCTGATGGGCGCCGCGCGCGCGCCACGCGCCCACACGCCCCTGGCGCGCGCACAGAGTGCGCCTGATGCGCGCCCAGCACGCGCCCTTGCGCGCCTGACTAGTGTCGGAGGCGATTACTCGCCTCTCGATGGCGATTACTCGCCACCTTCTCTGCCATTTTCGCCAAAAATCGCCCCAGAGGCGATTGCTCGCCTCCCCACGGCGTCCACTCGCCACCTCCTCGGGTTTTTGACCCCAAAACGCCCAAAAACTTGACTTTTTCCCCGACTTTTGACTTACCTTCTCTTCCTTCATTTTTCCACGACTAAAACACCTCCAAAAATTCTGAAAATTTAAACATACCTTCCTGACACCTAAACCTTCAAAGCCCATAAAAATTTTGGAGAACCGACTTCAAACGGAGAAATACAAAAATAGAAAACTTAACCCGACGTTAGTTATTTTAAAACCAAAACGGGCGGCATAACGCCTAAATTTCTTTAAACCAAAACCTGAAAATTTACAGCAAAATATACTATTTCAAACCCCAAACACTAACAGCCATTGCAAAAATAGTTTCAACCAAAACGACACACAAAATAAAATCATTTACCACGAAAGTATACAACCGGTACTAAAACCTTTATAACAAACTGTTCACCACTTGTTCTATCTTACTTCCAACATACAAAAACATTACGAACGCGAAAACAACCATCTATCAAAATGTTCACCTCCCACACTACCCGAGGAACAGTGGTCCAGACGCCCCGACAACAGCCTGCACCGGCGGACTTCGTACTCCTCCGACTGCGGCCTAATCCTGAACTGTCTCATCGACCTCACCTGTATAACACTCGTCACCTACACCATAGAACATAAAACGTAAGCCTAATACTTAGCAAGTAGGGGAAATGCATAATAACATACTAAATGCTCGACTCAACCCTAACATGCAGTTTCTACACACTCAGTTGCTTTCTTTTCATTCAGGTTGCATTTATCTTTCACTTTCCTGTGAATCAAGTAGGCACACGTCCCAACACAATCCTGGACGGCCACGCCTTGACCCACGGAGCTAGACCGGAGGCACACGTCCCAACACAATCCTGGACGGCCAACTAAATCTTCCCCAATCGATCGTAGAATCCTCATTGTGCCTTCAAGCACGAGCATATCGAGGTATTCATACTCACGACACATTACGTAAATTTTTGCATAGCATCTCTAGTAAAATACCTCGCGGGGTGCTCAGCGAGCCACGAGCCCACGAGACTATTCTACTCGAGACCAGGTTACATATCAATTTTCTCATCTTTCATTACGTCATCCTCACCACTCAAACATGCAAAACACGTGATTTCGTCAGTTAGAAAATAATGATGCATGACACACAATGCAAGGCACAAAGCAAAACACAACCAACAAACAAACAATCCCTACCGTTCTATGGTGTAGGCCCGAAAGCAACAAGCACTCATCCACTACTTACCTGGTTGCTACTCGATACTTTCTCGTTCACTCCGTCCAACAAAATCACACGTTCGATCACCTAAAAATGATGAGAAATCAACTTAGAAATTTACAAACTCTAAGGAAATTCTTAACCTAACTAATAGAACTATAACACAACCCCCAACCCGATCTTTACCCCAAAATTGACCGTCTAGCTTCAAACGGTTATAACTCCCTCGTTTTACAACGGATTTCGACGTGCCAACCCAACTCGGAAACCTCTACACGTCTACTATCCATTGAATCACTCAAATCAACCATCCAAACACAAGGGCTAAGTCGGACATGCCAAAACAGAACCGGTGCACTTTAGGGTAAAAACCGATTTTTCACACTTTCACTTCCAATCTTCAATCCAACCACTCCAACAACTTAAACTAAGTCATTCAACAACCAAAACATCTAAATAGGGAAGAAATCTAACATTTCAACTCAGATTTTCAGAATCCCTAACCTAGGGTTTTCTAACTCCCCCTAAAACCACCCAACACACCCTAAAAACTCTTTCAAACTTCATCCCATAGCACATAAACTAAAACCCATGTAAATTTACCTTGCAATCACTTGAAGAAATGAAGAAAGAAGGAGAGGAAACGTCGGCGATGGAGGAAAGGAGAGAGGCACGATGGAGGAGAGGAAGATGAGTGAAAATAAGCCATTTCTTTTCTTTTTATTCCTTCATTTAATTCACCAAGTCAATTTACCATTTAACCCTCCCCTTTTCACCTTTAATCCAACGCCAAACCCACCTCTAAACCACCACTTTTTCTTCCCATCACCTTCACAATTTGATTGGTTAACACACATTGACACATTGACAAGTCACACTCAAACTCTCCACCAATCACAATTGGGTTTGATTTGTCAAACTTTCCTCTAACCACCTTTCTCTTCTAATAACCTTCTAAACCCCTCACCAAGCACTCTCATACATCACTAACTTAGGTCTAGACACGTAGTCAAAATTTTCCGGGTGTTACAATCCACCCTCCTTACAAAAATTTTGTCCTCAAAATTTGCGTACCTGAAGAGCTCAGGATAGCGCTCCATCATGTCCTGTTGACGCTCCCACGTTGCCTCCTCAACGTTGTGGTTGCGCCACAGCACTTTCACCAGTGGAATGTCCTTGTTGCGCAATTTCTTCACTGCATAATCCAATATTTCCACCGGTTTCTCCTCGTAGGACAATGTAGGCTGTACATCGATGTCCTGTTGCACCACGACATGCGATGGATCCCTAAGGCACTTTCGCAGCATCGATACGTGAAATACATCATGCACACCCTCTATAGAAGCAGGCAACTCTAATTGATACGCCGTCTTTCCTATTCGCTTTACAATCGGGAATGGACCAACATATCTCGGAGTCAACTTCCCTCTCTTCCCGAATCTCATCACACCCTTAAACGGCGATATCTTCAAGAACACCTCATCTCCTACCTCAAACTCCAGCTCCCGCCTCCTACCATCTGCATAACTCTTTTGGCGACTCTGAGCTGTCAAAACACGCTGCCGAATGAATTGGATCTTATCTGTCGTTTGTTGAACAATCTCCGGTCCAATCAAACCAGATTCTCCGACTTCGTCCCAATAAAGAGGTGATCTGCATTTCCTTCCGTATAGAGCCTCGTACGGAGCCATTCCAATAGTATCCTAATAACTATTGTTATACGAGAACTCCACCAAAGGTATATACCTACTCCAGGAACCCTGAAATTCTAACACACATGCTCGGAGCATATCCTCAAGAGTCTAAATAGTACGCTCAGATTGTCCATCCATCTGAGGATGAAAAGCAGTGCTGAAGTTTAATTGAGTCCCCATCGCCTTATGTAGACTCTTCTAAAATTTTGAAGTGAACCTCGGGTCCCTGTCAGATACAATCGAAGTCGGCACACCATGTAATCTCAAGATCTCCTGTATGTAGAGTTCAGCAAACTGATCCATTTGTATGTCATCTTTACTGGCAGAAAGTGAGCTGACTTCGTCAAACGATCTACGATCACCCATATGCCATCAAATCCTTTCGTCGTCCTAGGCAATCCAACAACGAAATCCATGGAAATCTGGTCCCACTTCCACTCAGGAACCGGCAATGGCTGCAACGGATGTAGAAACGCGGCTTAAAGTGTCTGCAACTACATTGTCCTTCCCCGGGTGGTATTTAATCTCCAGATCATAGTCCTTCACGAACTCTAACCACCGCCGTTGTCTCATATTCAGTTCCTTCTGAGTGAAAAGATATTTCAGACTTTTATGATCTAAATATACCTCGCACTGCTGACCATATAAATAATGCCGCCAGATTTTCAAAGCAAACACCACAGCAGCTAACTTCAGGTCGTGGGTTGGATAATTCTTCTCATAAGGCTTCAGTTGTCGAGAAGCATAGGCAATCACCCTGTCCTTCTGCATAAGAACACAACCCAGACCAATCCGAGAAGCATCACAATAAATACAAAACTTCTCATCAGGTACAGGCAACATCAAAATCGGAGCTGTAGTCAATCGCTGTTTCAACGTCTGAAAACTTAACTCACACTCTTCAGACCATTCATACTTAACGTCTTTTCGTGTCAGACGAGTCATAGGTGCTGCAATTTTAGAAAACCCCTCAATAAATCTTCGGTAATAGCCCGCCAATCCCAGAAAACTCCGAATCTCGTTAACATTCTTCGGCTGAGGCCATTCATTAATTGAGTGAATCTTGGCCGGATCCACTGATATTCCGCCACTGCTAATAACGTGGCCAAGAAAATGCACCTTAGTTAACCAAAATTTGCACTTAGATAATTTAGCATATAGTTGATGCGGCTTCAGAATTGCCAAAACTATTCTCAAATGCTCTTTATGCTCCTCTTCATCACGGGAATAAACTAAAATATCATCAATAAATACAATCACAAATTTATCGAGATATTCTCTGAACACTCGATTCATTAGGTCCATAAAGGCGGCTGGAGCATTCGTCAAACCAAACGACATAACCAGGAACTCATAATGTCCATACTGAGTCCTGAAAGCCGTTTTCGGGATATCCTGCGATCTGACTTTCAACTGGTAGTATCCCGATCTCAGATCAATCTTAGAAAATATCCGGGTTTCTTGCAGCTGATCAAACAAATCATCTATCCTTGGCAATGGATATTTGTTTTTCACCGTTAACTTATTCAACTCCCGGTAATCAATGCACATTCGAAGTGACCCGTCCTTCTTCTTAACAAATAGCACGGGCGCTCCCCACGGCGAAAAACTAGGGCGTATAAAGCCCTTATCGACCAATTCCTCCAATTGCTTTTTCAGTTCTTTCAACTCAAGAGGAGCCAACCTGTAAGGATTCTTCGACACCGGCTCTGCTCCAGGGTAAGTGTCAATTGCGAACTTGATTTCCCGGTCCGGAGGTAGACCAGGCAAATCATCTAAAAACACTTCAGGAAAATCACGAATAATATCTATCTCCTGAAGCTTAACTTCTACCAAAGACTGAGAATCTACAATAGTGGCAAGAAAACACGTAAACTCACCAATAACAGATTTCCAAGCATCCATGGGTGCCATAACTGAGAACCTCTTCATGTTCCTCAAAGCTTGAAATGAAAAAATTTCACCGCTCGGAGGTTGGAAATTTACAGTCCCTGCTCTGCAATCAATCGTCGCATGGTGCCGAAACAGCCAATCCATACCGAGTATCACATCATACCCGGTTATCCCCATAACGATTAAATCAGCAGGTAAAGTCTTCCTTCCGACTGTCACCAAACTGTTAGGAACTACCTGTGCAGAATGCATATACTCGCCGGATGGTAATTGCACAATATACGCACTTTCCGTCGACTCTACCTCTAACTGTACTTTCGCCACAAATGCTACCGCTACGAAGGAATGGGACGCTCCTGAATCTATCAAAGTAAATGCAGGCACCGAATTAACAAATACAGTACCTGAAATGACGGCTGCTCGATCTTCTCCCTCAGGCTCAATCATTGCAAAGATTCTAGGGGTAGCTTTGACTGGACCTTTCTTCGATGTAGGGCAATTCTTTGCGATGTGACCAGGTTCATTGCAAATAAAACATCGATTCACTTTCGGCTTCGGGCAGTCTCGAAACATATGACCAGACTCAAAGCAGTTATAACATTTGCCTTCGTACTGCCCACATTCTCCAGGGTGAGATCTCAAACACTTTGGGCACTGTTGAAACCATTTCTTCTGTTGTGGTTGTTGTTGAGGCTTCTTGCCACCTCTTTGATCTCTCAGATTTCCTCCCGGTCGTTTCGTACCTTGAAACATAGAAGAGGATCCGCCTTTGCTAAACTGTGCGGTAATATCCTTGAACATCCGTTTTGGTGCTTCTACAGATTTAAGAATCTTACCAGCCGATACCTCCACTTCTATAGCTTTAGCCACCACACGGTTAAACGGCACGCCATCAATCCCGAAAGTCTTTACTAACATTTCAATTTCTGGCTTCAACCCTTGTACAAACTGAAAAATCTTATCTTCCTCTCGGCTGACCATATGGCTGGCAAACTTGGACAGTGCTTCAAACTGCTGAATATAGTCCCCCACAGACCCGATTTGTTTTAAAGCCATGAACTCCGATCGCTTTTCGGCTTGAACCGTTCGGTTGTAATATTTCTCATAAAACAGTTCCTTAAATTCCTCCCAGGTCATACTCTGTACATTTGTCGTAGCTTTTATGGTTCCCCAACAGCTTTTGGCATTAGTCGACAGGTGGAACGTCGCATGTTTCACCTTGTTCTCATCCTCCACCTCCGCAACAATAAACATCTCTTCCACTGTACAAATCCAACTCTCAGCAGCTGTCGGATCCGTCAGACGCCCCTCAAAGACCGGAGGCTTTAACCTTCGAAACCTTTCTCCACTAGAGCCAGCTCCAGAGCTGGACCCCGCTCCAAGGCCTCCCTGTAATCCTTGATTCATAAAAACACCGAGCAATTGAGCTTGCATAGTCAAAAGATCCCTGAGTTGTTTATTAGGGTCCTCAGGTGGCTCGGGCTCATTCCGGGGTCGTCCAGGTCGTCTTGGCTGTCCTGGGTTTCTAGGCATTCTCTTTCTATTCCTGTAAAGGTTAGAAATTCTAATCTTAGAAAAGAAACTAACTAAAGTTAAGAAATACTTACAGTCGGTGAAGCACGTTGCACGGCGGCCGGTATTGTCGGGTAATCCTTTGAACGACTCGACCACTAACGCTCTGATACCATCTTTGTAGCGCCCCGAACCCGCCCCGGGCCCGATGCGTTACGTTGAAACCAAATCCCGTGTTTAAACGACGTTTAAAAGTAATTTAAATAAAATTCCCGACTCGGTTTTCGGGTTTTCCGAACCCTCAATTTTTCTTGGGAAGTGTGTCTAAAATACTTTGAAACACGTTGGAAAAATGTCGGGTTAAAATGGTTTGGGAAAATTGAAGTTTAAAAAAAAAACTAAAAAAAAAACAAGGAGGGGCGCTGATGGGCGCCGCGCAAGTGCACAGCGCGCGCGCCACGTGCCCACGCGCCCCTGGCACTCGCACAGAGTGCGCCTGATTCGCGCCCAGCGCGCGCCCTTGCGCGCCTGACCAGTGTCGGAGGCGATTACTCGCCTCCCGGTGGCGATTACTCGCCACCTTCTCTGCCATTTTCGCCAAAAATCGCCCCAGAGGCGATTGCTCGCCTCCCCACGGCGTCCACTCGCCACCTCCTCGGGTTTTGACCCCAAAACGCCCAAAAACTTGACTTTTTCCCCGACTTTTGACTTACCTTCTCTTCCTTCATTTTTCCACGACTAAAACACCTCTAAAAATTCCGAAAATTTAAACATACCTTCCCGACACCTAAACCTTCAAAGCCCATAAAAATTTTGGAGAACCGACTTCAAACCGAGAAATACAAAAATAGAAAACTTAACCCGACGTTAGTTATTTTAAAACCAAAACGGGCGGCGTAATGCCTAAATTTCTTTAAACCAAAACCTGAAAATTTACAGCAAAATATACTATTTCAAACCCCAAACACTAACAGCCATTGCAAAAATAGTTTCAACCAAAACGACACACAAAATAAAATCATTTACCACGAAACTATACAACCGGTACTAAAACCTTTATAACAAACCGTTCACCACTTGTTCTATCTTACTTCCAACATACAAAAACATTACGAACGCGAAAACAACCATCTATCAAAATGTTCACCTCCCACACTACCCGAGGAACAGTGGTCCAGACGCCCCGACAACAGCCTGCACCGGCGGACTTCGTACTCCTCCGACTGCGGCCTAATGCTGAGCTGTCTCATCGACCTCACCTGTATAACACTCGTCACCTACACCATAGAACATAAAATGTAAGCCTAATGCTTAGCAAGTAGGGGAAATGCATAATAACATACTAAATGCTCGACTCAACCCTAACATGCAGTTTCTACACACTCAGTTGCTTTCTTTTCATTCGGATTGCATTTATCTTTCACTTTCCTGTGAATCAAGTAGGCACACGTCCCAACATAATCCTGGACGGCCACGCCTTGACCCACGGAGCTAGACCGGAGGCACACGTCCCAACACAATCCTGGACGGCCAACCAAATCTTCCCCAATCGATCGTAGAATCCTCATTGTGCCTTCAAGCACGAGCATATCGAGGTATTCATACTCACGACACATTACGTAAATTTTTGCATAGCATCCCTAGTAAAATACCTCGCGGGGTGCTCAGCGAGCCACGAGCCCACGAGACTATTCTACTCGAGACCAGGTTACATATCAATTTTCTCATTTTTCATTACGTCATCCTCACCACTCAAACATGCAAAACACGTGATTTCGTCAGTTAGAAAATAATGATGCATGACACACAATGCAAGGCACAAAGCAAAACACAACCAACAAACAAACAATCCCTACCGTTCTATGGTGTAGGCCCGAAGGCAACAAACACTCATCCACTACTTACTTGGTTGCTACTCGATACTTTCTCGTTCACTCCGTCCAACAAAATCACACGTTCGATCACCTAAAAATGATGAGAAATCAACTTAGAAATTTACAAACTCTAAGGAAATTCTTAACCTAACTAATAGAACTATAACACAACCCCCAACCCGATCTTTACCCCAAAATTGACCGTCTAGCTTCAAACAGTTATAACTCCCTCGTTTTACAACGGATTTCGACGTGCCAACCCAACTCGGAAACCTCTACACGTCTACTATCCATTGAATCACTCAAATCAACCATCCAAACACAAGGGCTAAGTCGGACATGCCAAAACAGAACCGGTGCACTTTAGGGTAAAAACCGATTTTTCACACTTTCACTTCCAATCTTCAATCCAACCACTCCAACGACTTAAACTAAGTCATTCAACAACCAAAACATCAAAATAGGGAAGAAATCTAACATTTCAACTCAGATTTTCGGAATCCCTAATCTAGGGTTTTCTAACTCTCCCTAAAACCACCCAACACACCCTAAAAACTCTTCCAAACTTCATCCCATAGCACATAAACTAAAACCCATGTAAATTTACCTTGCAATCACTTGAAGAAATGAAGAAAGAAGGAGAGGAAACGTCGGCTAGGGAGGAAAGGAGAGAGGCACGATGGAGGAGAGGAAGATGAGTGAAAATAAGCCATTTCTTTTCTTTTTATTCCTTCATTTAATTCACCAAGTCAATTTACCATTTAACCCTCCCCTTTTCACCTTTAATCCAACGCCAAACCCACCTCTAAACCACCAATTTTTCTTCCCATCACCTTCACAATTTGATTGGTTAACACACATTGACACATTGACAAGTCACACTCAAACTCTCCACCAATCACAATTGGGTTTGACTTGTCAAACTTTCCTCTAACCACCTTTCTCTTCTAATAACCTTCTAAACCCTCACCAAGCACTCTCATACATCACTAACTTAGGTCTAGACACGTAGTCAAAATTTTCCGGGTGTTACATAGGTAATTGTTTAATAAATAATTATTTTAAGTAATTTAAAAGAAAGTGAATAGATTTAGTTAACCTAATTGGTTAATTAATTTAGATTCGGGCACTTCCAGTGAAATTAAGCCGTGGGTTATAAATTAATAATGAGATTTAATGAAATTCGAAATGGTCGAAAATGAGAGAGTAAAACGGTAATTAACTAGTTTAAATTAAAGAAATAGTTTTAGTTTTAATTATTATTATTATTATTATTGTTTTAAAAAAAATAAAATAAAAAACAAAACGACAGAATGGCCGAAGCCATTCTGTCGTTCGACGTTGAACTCCGCGAGCGAAGAACAGGGGAGAACGACGACCTCCCTCCGACGGCGACCAGGCGTTTCCGACCGTCATTCAGACGAGCGAACTCCGGTGAGCTGAAGCCAGAGCTCGGTTCAACTTTCTTCGCGCCAGACCCGACCGAAAACAGGTAGTTCCTCCCTGTTTCTCTTTGTTGCTCGGCCGTGGAGTGGTCCACGAGTTGGGTCGATTCTTTGGTCGATTTGTGACGAAAATGTGGGGGAATTACGGATGTGTGGCGAGCGTTCGCCGGTGGGCTGTGGTATCTCGGTTTTCAGGGAGAAAACCGTGAGGGGGAAATCTAGATTTCGGGTTTTCTTAATTGGAAACTTCGATTTTAGGTTAGATTATTCTAATTGAGGGTATATGTGGTTGATTTAATGAGGAAATGAGTGTGAATTGATGAAAAATCGAAAAGGAGGAAAATTCCGAGTTAGGGCAGATTCAGGTTTCTGCTAAATTGACCTAGTTTCGGTCGTTTGTTTTAAAATTTCTTTTGGCAGATTCAAATAGGTTATTAGAGGTGCACGTGGCCGCTGGAATCGTTCGATTCCGATATCCGACGCAAAAGTTATGCGCGTTCGAAGTTTTGGGTCGGTTTTACCAAACCCGAATTAGTGGCCCGTTTAGTTAGGTTTTAGTTGTATTATGCTTGAAATAGTAGTTTGAGAGTAATTGGTGAATGTAAGCTCGATTTAATGAAGCTTGGATGTTTGCCATAGGTCGAGCCATAGGTGACGTGAAGTGTCAAACCCAGCGAGCTACAGAAGATAGGTAAGTTCTCGTGATCTTCTCTGGCTGATTGGCCTACACCGTACGTCGAATGTCGTCTCGAGGAGTTTTGGTGATGCATTTGTTTAAATTGTTTTGGATGGGTAGTTAGGACTAGTTATTTTATAGATTATTTTGTTTTCGTCTTGATGGTATATATGTGGTTGTTTACTTTAAGATATGAATTGTTCATGCATCATGATTAACGAAGAGGGAAATGAAATGGGAAACGAAAAGAGAAACGAAAAGGTAAACGAAAAGGTTAACGAAAAGGTAAACGAAAAGGTTAACGAAAATGTAAATGAAAAGGTAAACGAAAAGGATAACGAAAAGGTAAACGAAAAGAGAAACGAAAAGGTAAACGAAAATGTTAACGAAAAGGTTAACGAAAAGGTTAACGAAAAGGTAAACGAAAAGGTAAAGGAAAAGGTTAACGAAAAGGTAAATGAAAAGGAAAACAAAAAGGTAAAACGATTGAATGGTTTATGAACAGCATATGCATAGCACGCATTTTCATTTACGTAGAGCTTACTGAGATTTTTATCTCATAGATGTCTGTATGGTGTAGGTGACCTCGACATAGGTGAGGACGAGTGATGCAGTTGACGGAGGATGGTCGCGGGAGTGTGTTGGCGCAGTCGAGGCACATTGTGACCCGTGGGACTCATGGTTAGATGTTTTGAGGGTTTTTGGGATGTTTTGGGCTGAAGGTGGACTAGATAGAATATTTGTACAGATAGAACATATTAGGATATTTGGTTCTAGTTAGTTGATAGTTTGATGTGCTAATGTTTTGGGCAAACTGTTTATAAAATGCGTTGTTAAGGTTTTTATCTAAAGTTTAATGGAACTGCTTGGTTTTTAAACATATCCACGCAGTTCGTTTTCCTGAAAATGTACATGATTTTAGTTTCGTTTTGAGTCGGTTTTGATGAGGTTACGAGAGCGTGTGAATGTTGGGTTTTTATTGAGTTTAAGTTTTTATGATGAATGTAGTGTTCGATGGTATTGAAGTGTCGAAGGAAATGTTGAATTGTAAAGTGAGTAGTTGGTGCAGGAGAAAAGGAAAGAAAGAAAGAGGAAATTGTTTTTAATTGTTTTTAAGTGTAAATTGTTTTTAAATGTTTTTAATTATTTTACATAATTGTTTTAAATTATTTTAAGTTTTATTTCTGCTCGAACGCTAGGTTTAAAGTTTAGAGTATAAAATGAAAAATTTGTACGGTAATTGAAGGGTTTAGGATAAGGGACGTTACAAAATCATTTCACCATTGCATATAACATAAAACCCATTCAAACTTACCTTGATGCCTTGCCAAAATTGATGAAGAGAAGATGGAGAAACCCTAACAATGGTGGCTGGTTCGTGAGGAAGAAAGGAGGAAGAATAGAAATGTTATTTTTTTAACCTTTAGTTTCCATCATTTATAAAACTCAACTTTTTTCCACTTTTGAAATTTCCCACCAAACTTTCAAATTTTATAAATTCACCCTCTCCCCTTTGCTTCTCTAAATCCTCAACAAGACATACTCCCATTCAATCACTTATATTCACTACTTTTTACCTTTACATAAATTCAACTTAACAAAGTTCTAACTACACCACTCCTAAGTTTTCTCTTCCAATTGCACTTTCTAGCTCAATAGTTTAGGAAAACTCTAGGACTATCGTTAAACCCTCACGACATTCCTAACCTAGGACTACGTACTTTACGAAAAAAATTTCGGGTGTTACAATCCACCCTCCTTAAAAAAAAATTTGTCCTCAAAATTTGTGGGGTAGTTATTTCTCAACTTACTCATTCCAAGCTCCTCTGCTAACTTTGTGGGTTGCCACGCTAAGTCTTAACTATGCTACAACCTAAATAATATATCGGGTGCCCCTAATCACATCTCGAATAATGACAATTCCTACATCTCCAAGTTTTGACTTTACATAACTCTGCACCCATAGCTCGAGCATTCATACGTCCTTTAATTGCAACTTAAGCATTCATCACTTATACTCTCAAACCCCTCTGACTTAGTTTCAACTCCAACTTTTTCTCGAGCTCAGTTCATCTAATTTACTCACTTCACACTCCCGTGTCTATCAAACATGCACCTAACTTATTTGAATCCTCAATGTATCCTCAATCACGTAACACTAAAAATCTACCGAGTAAACTTCTTATCCTAAGTTCTCAAATTAAAATTCCTCTCTATTTTACTATCACATTTCGAACATATCACTTCCACCTCTTGTACCTATTTACTTCGAGCCATCACGACATTTCATTAATCATTCAAACACCATCCTCGTACTTCAAGCTTTCACTACTTAAATCTATTCCCAAATTTTCGCAATTTTCAAAGTGTACTAAGAGTCCTCATACTGACATTCATTATGCTCAATTTGTCCAACTTTTACCTCGGTCATTAGCATAACTCACTCCCAACTATTCACGCAACACCCTACATGGTGTTTACGCACCTCACTTCGACCCCAAAATTTAAAATTGAAACCTCCATAATCCTCATAAACTAACCTCACTCTTAAGTTCATTCATATAATCTCTGTATGAACCTCCCTTCTCTTCTTATTCGATATCCTCCAGCTTTCCCAGCAGCACACAAACACTA